>CM052885.1:121291911-121318583 GCA_028534135.1 Potos flavus
CCGCCCCGAGCCGAGAAGCCACACCCCCAGGGAGGAGCCCCGGCCCGCCCCTCCCCGCCCGCAGCCGAGCGGCCACACCCCCAGGGAGGAGCCCCGCCCCCGTCCCGCCCCCAGCCGAGCAGTCCTACCGATGAAGCAGAGCCCCTCTTTGGCCCGGGTGATGGCCACGTTCACTTGATTGGGGTCCACGACAAAGCCCAGGAACTTCTTAAGCCAGCTCTTAGTCGGCCGCTGGTCCAGGTCACTCTCTGGGCACGTGCGCACGGTGCTCACGAGCACGTAGCGCCACTCGCTTCCTGCGCAGTTGGGCGGGCGTGACGAGGCCCCTCCCCAGCCACCCGCACCCACCTGCTGGCCCGCCAGACCCCTGCCCCGGAGCCGCGCTCACCCTGGCTCTTGGTGATGGAGCACACGCTCACCCCAGTGACACCCTCTCGCCGAAGACTCTTGGTGATCTCCGCAGCCTGAGCATTGTAGGGAGTGAGAATGGCAACGTCTTTGGGGTCCACTGTCCTGCCCAGGGTCAGCTGCTTGGCAATGCGGACCTGAGGGACCAAGAGGGTGCTGCGGCAGCGGGCCCTGGCACCTCTCCTGCCCTGGATGCCGGAGCCTCACCTGTTCCCTCCGTCCCTCTGCCACCTCCTCCAGGAAGCTCTCCCTGACCCAGGGGCACCAGGGAAAGTCTCACAGACACTCACCACCTCTGCCGCCTCCTCCGGGTTGGCCTTGGAGTTTTCATTCCCTTCATCCGTGGACACCAGCAGGCTCTGCTCGTGGCCCTGCACGTAGCCAAAGATGACAGAGCAGCTCTCCTTGCCAGGGTGGCCCAGGACGCTGGGCGGCCGCTTCAGGCCCAGCCAGGTCTTCAGCTTCCTCTTGTAGAACTCCGCGGAGGGGAAGGCACAGATGCCCGCGTGCTGCAAGGCAGGGCCCGAGCCAGGGGCGGGTCACCTGGCTGGCTGTCCCGGCGCCGAGAGCCGGATGTCTTGGAGGCCAGGGTGGACACAGGAGGCTGAGATGTGGACGACACCCCCTCCGGCACCCCCCGGCCTCAGACTGCACCGCGGCGGGAGGCGGCGAGGCTGGGCCCGGCTTACCATGCGGTACTGCGTGTCCAGCAGGTGGGCGTCCTCGTGATACCTCTCGAAGAGAGACCGGTCCAGCCCCAGATGTTGCAGCTGCTCACTCCTGACCACAGGCCGCAGCTGCTTGTGGTCCCCCAAAAGGACCACCTGGAGGGACAGGCAGGCACAGTCCTGAGCCCTGCACACCTCGAGGTACCCAGCCCATGGCCGTGGCCGCTCCACCACCACCAGGAGGCCGTCCTCCTGGGCGAAGGGCCACACCGCTGTCACCCGCCTGGGGCTCCCAGCTCAGCGCCCGGCTCGCTCACCTTCTCCGCCCTTGAGAAGGCCACCAGCGGGATGAGGGTCTCGGGCTCCGTGGCCATGGCTGCTTCATCGACGAGGATCTGCCGCACAGCCAGCCTCCTGAGGACAGCTAAGGCCGCACACGAGCACGTGCACAGGACGACCCTGTGCTGCTCCAGCTCGAACTTGCGGGCCTTCCCCAGCACCTGCTTGTACCTGCGTGGGGATGCCGCTCGGTCGTACAAGGACCCCCCCACATACACACGCCCTTCCGCGGCGGGAGACAGCGGCACGGCCCCAGCTGCTTACCGGTTGACGTCGTTCTCGGAAAAGACCTCCCCTTTCTGCACCCGGGCATCGAACTCCCTGATGGCCGCCGCATAGGGGTTGGAGGGCTGCCGGACCCTGTGGTGCAGGGTGATGCTCCTGGGGGGGAGGGACAGCCATGAAGCCCCGCGTTACCCCTCAGCCCGAACAAGACCGTGGGGCCTTGTGCCTGCACCCACGGACGGCCGAGAGACTGCACCTGAGGGTCTGGTTGGGCACCCCCTCCCGAGGCGTCTTCTTGGGCGGGCCGCTGCTGCCCACGCTGGGCACCGGGAATTCGGTGGCCTCGGCCTGCTCGCTATACACTCGCAGCGGCTTCAGCTCCACTCTCCTGCTCAGCAGCATTCCTGGTGGCAGCGAGGCATGAGGGACTGTCCCCCGGGGCCAGCACCCCCAGCCAAAGCCCCCACACAACCAACCCAGCGCACCTGCCAGGACATCCACCGACTTGTTAGAGGGGCCGCAGTACAAGATGCAGGGGCCCCCCAGTGGCTCCTCCTCCCTGGGGGCGCCCCAGGCCATCACCTGCTCCTCGTTTGCCTTGTGAAACCAGAACACGATGTGGAAACCCACCACCGTCTTCCCCGTGCCTGCTGGCAGAGAGCGCCATGAACAGAGGCCCCGGCCCCCACCGCGGGCGGCCCGAGGACCCCGGCCCCGCAGCAGGGGCCCCACCTGGCGGGCCCTGGATCACCGTGAACGGCTTCTGCAAGGCCGCCCGGACAGCACGGTTCTGGCTGGAGTTCAGCGTGTGGCAGCCTCCGGGGAGGTCGAATGTGCGTTTCTCCAGGAGCCTGCTGTACGTCCCTAAGGGAGGGTCAGGCCCGCCTGAGCAGGGGTGCAGGGCAGGGCCCAGGTAGGACGAAGGGACACGGGGGAGCTGGAGGGTCCCGGGACCTACCTCTGTGGAGGGTCTGCTCGGGAGCAAGGCGGCAGGGCGGGGGCGGGGGCCGGCCCAGAGCAATGCCGACGACCAGCGGGGATGCACGCTCCAACCTACTCACGGCTTCTTCCTTGCGACTGGGGGTGGGTGGCAGTGAAGATGCACCCAGGGACACCCGCGGGACTCCCCCCAGGAGGGGACCCAGGGAGTTCTCGCCCCACCCGGCCCACCAGCTTCTCCCCGGCTTCTCCCCGGCTTCTCCCCGTGGAGGCCACTCACATGTCAGGAAGCTGCTTGGGCAGCACCTCAATGGTGAATCGGGTGCCTGGTCTCAGCACCTCTTCTGGAACCTTCTCCATGGCCATGTGCTGGATGAAGAAGCGCACCTGCCTGGGGGTCTGCTGCCGGTCGGCCCGGCCCTCCTTCGGGTCCTCGTGTTCCGTCAGCCCGTGGGCCACCCACGTGTACGTGTCCGGGTCGATGCTCAGGCGGGGAGGCTGGCCAGGGCCGGCTGGGGCGCGCGGCTCCCCTGCAGCGGGCACGGCCGGCAGCCCCTCGAGCTGGATGCAGAGGCAGCAGTGGCCGAAGCTGAGGTCGATGCCGTGCTCGCTGAGGAAGGACGGCTCCAGGCAGAAGGAGCCGCGCAGCTGCCCCTGCGCCACCTGCTTCGCGTCCCAGGAGACGCTCACGTGCTGCAGTGTGACGGAGTCGCCCTCCAGGACAGCGCCCGTGGCCGACTCCAGCGCGCAGAAGGGCCCCCACACGCGGGCGTAGTCGCCCACGTCGAGGCAGCGGTCCCGCGCCGCGCGGGGCGCCTGGTCCAGGAAGCAGTCGCCGGGCCGCTCCACGTGCTCCAGGCAGAGGGTGAGGCCGGGCGCCACGGAGCACAGCTGCAGGCTTGGGACCAGGAAGCCGCGCTGCAGGCTGGCGCTGAGCTGCACCTGCAGCGTGTCCCCGCTGCCCAGCTCCCGGGCCACCTCCACGAAGTGGCCGCAGCGGCTGTGCCGCACGCTGCCCAGCACCCGGGCCGGGGGCTCCGCGGCGCCCTGCTCCCGCACCAGGGCCGCCGCCTCAGGCCACCGCTCGGCCTGCACCAGCTCCAGCAGCTGCTGCCACAGGGCGGCGTCCACCCGCCGGGTGTGGGGGTCGAGCAGGGCGCCAGGCGCCGGGGAGCACGGCCCGTCCGGCCGCACCGAGTAGATGCGGCGCCGCCACCCCAGCCGCAGGCCGGGCCGCTGCGCCAGGTCCCTGGGCTGCTCGGCCAGCTGCAGGGCACGGTAGTGCACAGGGCAGGGGTCGGGCAGGGTCTCGGGGTCGGCCGGGAAGAGCAGCTTGAAGCCGCGCGCGCCCGTCTCCACGCCCGCCACGACGGCCAGCTTGCTCCGCGGCCGCGCCCTGAGCTGCGCCGCCAGGTGCAGGCTTCGGGCCTGGCGCTGGTAGGCCTGGGCGCGCGCGTGCTGGTGGCTGAATTCCAGGCACAGCCCGTCGACGTCCCTGGCAGAGTAGGCGGTGCCGCCGCGGCCCAGCGCCAGCAGGATCTGCCTCTGCAGCACCACGTCCAGGTACCTGCGGATGGGCGAGGTGGCCCACGTGTACCAGTCCACCTGCAGCGCGTAGTGGCCCACCGCCTGCTGCGCGCCCTGGCGGGAGCGGCCGAACACGGAACGGCCCAGGGCCTTGCGGAGGTCGAGGCCCCCGGGAGCCAGGGAGGGGTGCACGTCGTCTGTGGTGATGAGGTCCGCCAGCAGGTCGCGGTCGCCGGTGCAGGCGGCGCGCTCCAGGTGCCTCCACAGGGAGGCCAGGAGGTAGACCTGTGGCGGGGGGGGCCCGCGGCCCCGCAGGTGGTGGCGCAAGTGCAGGGACAGGGGCACCAGCTGCGCGTGCTTCTCCCCCAGCGCCGCGAGCTGGCGCTCACTGGGTGCCGGCTGCCCCCGCAGCGGCGTGACCGTCCGCGTGGGCTCGCTGCTCACCAGCAGCTCGGCCGCCAGGCTGTTGAACTGGATCATGTACTCTTTGACCATGACGTGGGCCGCGCGGAAGCCCAGCACGCAGTCCTCACCGGGCTGCTCGTAGTGGGCGTCGGTCCGCAGGCGGGCTCGGCGCAGCACGCGGGAGAAGTGGCAGGCGGCCACGACACAGGCGGCCACAGAGTCCAGGCGGGCGGGCAGCTCGCGGCCAGCGGCCGGGTGCCTCTTGATGATGTGCTCGGCTTCCTCGTAGGACAGCTGGCAGTCCGAGCGGATCACGGACGGCGCAAAGTGCAGGCCTTTGAGCCGGTCGCTGCCCTTCTCCACGGTGAGGAACAGGGAGATGGCCAGGCGGTCCTGGCCGGGCAGGAGGCTGAGCGCGTCCTGGCAGAGGCCGGCCGGCAGCATGGGCTGCGGCTCCCGGTCAGGGGCGTAGAACGTCATGCCCCGTCTGCGGGCCTCCAGGTCCAGAGGCCCGTCCCTGGGGACCACGCTGGCCACGTCGGCGATGTGCACGGCCACCTCGTACCTGGAGCCCAGATCTCGGACGCTGAGGGCGTCGTCCAGGTAGCGGGCGCCCGGGGGGTCCACGGTGAAGGTCGGGAAGCCGCGGCGGTCCTCCCGGCGGTGGGGAGCCCGGCCCAGCTCCGCCCGGTACCTCTGCAGTGCCTTGCTGACGGAGGCCGGCTCCGGCCCCGGCTCCCTCAGGCCGTGCTCCAGGTCCAGGACGCGGAGGCCCTGCTCCCAGGTGGTAGCCTCGGGCAGCACCTCCAGGATGATGCCCAGGGGGTAGTAGAAGCGGGGCCGCCACAGGACAACGCGCACCCAGAAGAGCCGGCCGCCGCGGGCCTCGGCGGGGAGCCGCTCGTACGCCACGCGCTGCACGCGGCCCTGCTGGACACGGTGCACGGGCACCTGCAGCGGGTCCTTCAGCTCGGCCACGAAGATCTTGGTCACGGAGCCGTCGATGGGGGTCATGATGCGAGGGTCCCACTCGTCCATGCGGCACACGAACACCAGCTCGCGGCGTTTCCTCTTGAGCACGCCCACCACGCGGCCCTGCAGCCCCCCCGCACAGCCTCGGTCCGCGCCCAGGACCTCCACTAGCACCTCGTCCCCGCTGAAGGCCATCCCGCAGTGCAGGCGGCCCCGGATGTGGATGGGGCCGCCGTCCGCGTCGTCCAGCGGGACGGCCAGCGCCCGCTCGAAGGTCTCCTGCACGAAGGTGCAGGGCCGGTACTGCTCCGACTCCGAGCTCAGCAGCTTGCGCAGCGCGGCCCGCGGCAGGTCCCTGTACTGCCGGGCCTGCCGCGGGGACTCGGGCCTGGCGACGGTGTCCAGCAGCCCGTCTTCGCGGACGGTCACCGCCACGTTCCGGGCTGCATCCAGGAGCTCCTGCAGGATGGGGTCGGCGGCGTTGAGCTCCGTGTCAGAAGGCCAGAAGTCCGACTCAGAGTCCTCGGGGTCCTCGGGGTCCCCATTTTCCGTGGCCGCCAGCCCTGCCACCACCTTCCCCGGGGCCACGTCCCCCATCGGCGAGCCCCCTGCTGAGGTCGCGTCCTCCGCCTCCGTGGGCACCACGGCCGGCTCCCTCACTGCTGGGCAGCCCCCGGCCACAGCCCCCAGTGCTGCTTCCCCAGCCTCTGTGCTCTGTGTGGCTGCGTCCCCTGCTGCCGAGGTCTTGGGCGGGGATGTCCTCCCTTCGGTCTTGGCCCCTGGCGCCACCTCGTCTGTGGCCGCGTGCTCTGCGGCTGGAGTGCCTGCTGCGCCCTCCTCTGGGACGGCATCCTGGGCCACGGCGGCCACGGACCTCTCCACTTGGGGGGCCCAGCGCTGCCTGTGGACCACACTCTGCTCGATGTGCTCCAGGGACAGCGTCTCGGGCCAGACGCTGTGGTGCCTCACGCACTCGCGGATGAAGCTCTTCCAGAGCTTGCTGCAGGCCCCGAAGGAGCAGAGGGCCACGGCGTTGCCCACGGCCACCACCTGGGACTGGGCGCGGGTCATGACGGTGTTGAGCACGCGGGCGTCGGTGAAGAAGCCCAGGGCGGGCGGCCCCGAGCTCTGCAGGCTGCTGTGGTCGTGCACGGTGCTCAGCACCACGGCCCGGAACTCCCGCCCTGCGAGGGGGCGCGGTCAGGCCGGGGAGGAGGGGCCGCCCCGCCCCCGCCCTCAGCCCTGCGCTTGGCACCCACCTGGCAGGATCTCAAAGCTGCCCACGGACACCTGGCCCAGGTCCCTCTTCCTCAGCTCCTGCCTCAGCGCACTCACCTGGAGACACACACGGCCGGAGCAGCCGGCCCAGGTGAGCACCCGGGCGGGGGGACGACACCGGCTCCCCAGCCCGGCGCCCGGGCCCCAGTCACGGGGTTCGAGCCCCGCACCACGGCCTGGCAGATCCAGCCCTCAGCCCGTCTCTCAGGAGGGGACACAGGCTGAGGGGCCTCCCCCGACCACAGAGGGACCCGCACCCTCCTCCGGGCGTCCCCGCCAGAAGCGGGGGAGGCGGGCTGAGTCGGGCGGCGGCGGCAGCTCACCTGGGCGCCATGGGACACGGCACAGATGTGCCTCTGCTCTCGGCCGCCCCAGCAGGAGGGCCAGCTCTGGTAGATCTCCTGCACCTTCTCAACCACCTGGACGATCTCCGCCGCGTTCAGCCAGGACGTGCGCGACATGTCCCGCTCGGGGTTGCCTGCCACGTGGCAGAACATGAGCGGGTAGCGCTTGGGGTGGCGAGGGACCCGGCCGTTGGCGTGGATGGGGCTGCCCTTGGCCACGTAGAAGTGCCGCGAGACGAAGCGGACGATGGCCTCGGTGCAGCGGTAGTTCTCGTGGAAGACGAGCCGGCTGCCCCGCGCCACCTCGTGGGCCTCCCGCTGGTAGTGGCGGAAGAGGCGGCACAGCAGGGTGTGGCCCGCGGCCTGGGCGCCTGGCACGCTGAAGAGCTTCGGCGTGACCTGCATGTGGTCCCCGGCCAGCACCAGGCGGGTGCCGGGCCCGGCGTAGCGCAGCGGGGTCAGCGCCTCGCACTCCAGCATCTGGGCGGCCTCGTCGATGAGGATGTGCGAGAAGAAGCCGGCGGGCACCCTGAGCTCGCGGGCCTGGGACGCGGTGGTCACCACGATGCGGTGCTGCTCCAGCTCGGCCCGCGTCGGGGCGCGGAAGGCCCGGCGGTCCTCAGTCAGGAGGCAGTAGCGCAGCGTGGTCGCGTCCGTCTGGCTGGGTGGGCGGTCCGTGAACATCACCCGGAGCGGCGTGGCCTCGGGGTGGCCGCTGCTCACGTAACGGTGAAAGTGCTCCTCAATGTAGATGTCGGCCGCACTGAGGGGGCAAGGGCACGGGGCCCACCAGAGCACCTCCTGTGAGCCCAGCCTGGCCTGGACGCCAGGACCTCAGGGGAGGCAGACAGACCTGTGTCCCGCCCCCGCACAGCTTGAACACTAGCAGAGGGGGCAGACAGACAGGAGGACGTCCGAGCCGGACGAGGACAACTGGCAACAGCACAGGGGGTCTGGGTGGTCAGGGAGGGCTCCCTGGAGGAGGAGGTGAAGGAGCTGGCCGTGCAGAGAGTAGAGAGGGGAACCGCAGGGGCCCCTGCCTGAGACGGCCAGGGTGGCCAGAGGCCGTGGTTGGCCCCGAGCTCAGCTCCCAGATGGCGGTCGGTGGGTGGGCAGTGACGGGCGCCAGCTCTCAGGAGCAACTGGAGAAGCACGGAGGCCGGGGCATCCTAGGGACACGCCAGCGCCCCCGGGCATCTCTGCAGGGACCTGCTCCCCGGGGCCCCAGGGATCCCCAGGCCCACCACGGGAGAGACCCCTGCCTGGGCAGCAGGAAGCGTTGGGAACTAAGAAAACCATACCGACCAAAGGGGATCCGTTGAGAGAGACTGAGGGAAGACAACACCAGAGCCTCACCCCGGGAACTGCCGGGCGGGCCACACCAGGCCCCCACCCACAACTCTGTGTGGTCTAGGGTCTCTGTGGAGGCACCCACAGCCCCGCCCCCAGATGGCAGGCCCTGCCCCCGCAGGGCACCCTGCACTGGCCCCGAAGCACAAATGTCCCGTCTCTTTTAGCCCAGGGAGAGTCCCAAGGATCAGAGTGACCCTGACCGCCCCAAGGGCTGCCCTGTCCCTGCCCCCGCAGCGTCCACGGGGCAGCCAGACCCCGCTCTGCCGACGGCCGGGCAAGCGCTAGCTGCCCAGACCTCCAGGGACCCTGGGAATCCCCGCCCCCCCTTCTCTCAAAGGGACGCTGCAGCCAGCAGCACGCTCCCCCCGGTCCAGGAAGCCGCCGGCGGCCCTGGGCTCACCTGTTGGTGTGCGTGCAGATGAGCACCCTGGTGCAGGGCTGCCGGAGGACCTCCAAGGAGGCCATGGCCAGCGTGTAGGTCTTGCCCGTGCCAAAAGGGCCATAGATGAGCAGGGGGGCAATGGGCTGGACGCCCCCGGGGCCGCTGCCCACAATGAACGCCACGGCCAGCTTCTGCTTGTGGTTGCCGTGCATGGCGGGCGCCGCGGGCAGAGGCCTGGGCAAGGCGCACGTCGGCAGGTCCGGCACCACCAGCCGCACGTCGGGCAGCATATCCACCGCCTGGTGCCAGAAGCGGAAGGTCAGCGGGTCGATCTGGAACTGCACCTCCAAGACGGGGCTGGTTTCGGGCCGCAGCCCCAGGGCCACGCAGCAGCGGGCAGGCAGCAGCAGGCACAGCGCCCGCTCCGAGCTGGCCCGCGTTTCCAGCCGCACCTCAAACACCGTGAGGTCGGGCGCGGGGACGGGGGCCACCAGGGCGGTGCTGACCGCCCGGCCCAGCAGAAAGCCCTCGTCCGTGTCCGGCATCCGCGAGGAGGGGGTGGGGACCTCGGCATAGAGGGCCCCCGACGGCGGGAAGAGCATGCCCAGGGCCGGCGTCTGCAGGGCCGTCCGCAGGGACACCGGGCCCCGGAAGTTCAGCCTGGCGGGGAGAACGGGGTCAGCGCTCCGGGGCCGGGGCTCCGGGGCTCTGCGGCCCCGCGGCCCCGCGGCCCTCACTCACCTGGCCACCAGCCGCTGCTGAGCCGCTTCCTCCTCGTAGAGAAACTGGTGCATCCTCGGCCGGTAGTTGGCGCAGGACACGGGGCCCGGGGCGGGGCCCCCAGGACGGAAGTCCAGCGCCAGGGCGGGCACCTTGTACGTGGCCACCAGGGCCACCTGCTCGGCCGTGCGCTCCACACCAGGCACCACGTGGCGGTTGCCCGTGTGCCAGCGCTCCAGCTCCTCGGCGCGGCCGCACACCGGCCTCCCCTGCAGCCCCGGGCAGCACGCCCGGCCCAGCTGCAGCCCCAGCTTCCGCAGCAGCGCGGGCCGGCGGCCGAAGTCGAAGACCACCCACTGCTCGAAGGAGCCGAAGGAGGCGCTCTGCACGCGCACCTCCACCCGGAACGTGGCTGGGGGGGCGCGCGCTCGGAAGCGCTCCCCCTTTGCATAGAGCTGGCCCGGCGGGAGGCAGGGGGCCACCAGCGAGAAGTCCGCTCCCAGCTCCTGCCTGAGCAGGGCCACGTGCAGCAGGGGCTCCTGGGGGAGACACGGGATGGGGAGGCGGCCCCAGACCCCGCCCGCCCACCGGCGGCCAGGCTGACACACGGGCCCCTCCCCGCCCTGCCGGGCTTCCTGCCTGTGACCCCAGAAGGGCGCTCGGCCTGTCGGAACCTTGGGGTTCCCCCTGCAGATGGGGTCACAGAGCAGCCCCTGCGGAGGGTGAGCGAGGGGAGGGCGTAGCACGGGATGCTCAAGGCACACGAGCGAACCCGCCCGGTGCTCGCTCTCTGCCCAGGCGCCCCCACAGGCTCCACCCAAGAGGCCGACGTGTGGCTTCGGGTCACGCAGGCAGCTCCAGAGCCCGAACCCCGACCCACCCGGGCCGCGCCAACCCCTCACCTCGGAGCAGATGTCGAACGTCCAGCTGTGCTGAGTCTTCCTCTCGGGGGCCTGATGCACCAAGGGCTGGTCGCAGGTGATGGACACGCCATCAACGGTCTCCGCCAGCTGCACAGAAGCCGGGCCGTCAGCAGCGGGGCTCTGGCCCCAGCGACGCCCTGCCCGCCCGCCTGGTCCCCACTTACCACCAGGACCTCGCTCCGACTGCGCTGGTACTCAGCCAGCAGCCGGGCCTGGTAAGACACCAGCCCGTCCTGCCAGGCGGCCTGCTCCCTCAGCTCCAGGCTCTGTGCCCGCTGGACCCACTCCTGCAGCTCCGGCTCGGAATGCGCCTTGGTGCAGGTGTCCCCGTACTCACAGAGGTCGGGTCTGGGAAACGGGAGGTCAGCAAGCAGAGCAGGGGTCAGCCCTCTCAGCCCAGCGCTGGCCTGTGGCGGGAGGCAGGGTCGGTTCCAGGCCTGGGGCAGGGCGCAGTGGGAACGGGGACCTCTTCCATCCTGCGCCCACGAGAGGAGGCCTCCATGTGCCTCCCTCAACCACCCCCCAGAGCCCAGGGCGGGGGCCAGCCGATAACACAGAGGGGACAGAGAGCCCCTGGTTCCAGCCGAAGAGGGGTTTGTCCCGCAGCCCCCCCCCACCCCACCCCACTGTCCTCACTTGGGGCACAGCTCGAACGTGGAGAGCCCCGTGGGTGGGCTGCGATGCTCCCAGGGCCCTGCCGGGTCCAAGGCCACCATCTGAGCGTGCTCCAGGGACGAGCAGTGGTTCTCGAAGGCCTCCTGGGAGTGGCAGGTGACCAGGCAGGCACGGCAGTACAGCCGGACGCCGGGGGGCTGGCCACGGGGGGCTGCGCGCTCATCCTCTCCGGAGGCAGTGGGCGACAGCAGGTCCCGCCGCTGGAGCCCACCCCGCTGCTCGGCCTCCCACACGGCCATCTCCACGGCGCTGTGCGCGTACTGGCAGCGGGAGGCCCCGTGCCGGCACGGCCGCCCACGCCCCACGTACATGCAGTAGGCCAGCGGCTGGCCGTACTGCAGCTGCGGCCGCACCTCCGTCACCTGCTGCTTGCGGCGGCCCTCGGCGCTCACGTGGGCCAGGAGCGAGGGGCAGGCCCCGTGCTGGGGGCAGCGGCCCCGGGCGTCCACGGGGCAGAGGCGCGGAGGACAGCACCGGAAGCAGTGGGAGCAGAGCAGCTGGAAGCGGCCGCCGTACTCGGCGCGGATGCCGTCCGCGGGGCTGCGCGGCTCGCCCTGGGCCCCGCCGCCCTGCAGCTCAGTCTTGAGCCACAGACGCCCGACATCGTGCTCACGCTCGAAGGTCCAGACCAGGGCCTCCTCCCGGCTGCGGGCAAAGGTGCACTGGTTGCCGTGCCGCCGGCAGCCGAGCCCCGGGCTGTAGTACCAGCAGACGTCGTAGCGGGCAGGCCGCGGGAAGCTGGGCCGGCGGCCCACCTTGCGCCACAGCCGGCTCTTGGTGGCTCGCCTGAAGCGGGCCAGCAGGGTCTCCCGGGGACAGCTGTGCTCCGCCTGGCGCAGGACGTAGGTGCTCTCGTTGAGGCGCTGGGTGCAGCGGGGGCAGCCCAGGTGCAGGTCTACCTGGGCACACAGCCTGGCCAGAGGCGGCTCCTTGGTGGCCATGGGGCTGGCGGGTGACGAGCCGGACCCTGGGGACGCCATCCCTGGCCTGGCTCTGCGGAGTGCCGTCCGAGGCTCACAGCATCGCCGGGCGCTCTGGGGCTGTTCACGCACGATGAGAAGTCTGCGACGGCAGGAGCAAGGGACACGGTCAGATCCTGTGGCCAGGAGCACCCCCGTGCACCCAGGTAGGGCTCCGTCACACTCTGCCTCTCCCTCAGCCAGGGAGAACTCTGGCCACCAGCCAGAAGGAGGGGCTCGTTGGGTCCAAGGAGCTGGGCCCCACTGACCTGGATCCAACCAAGACCCCTCCCTTCTGAAGGGTCTGTGGGCCCTGCTCAGAAGGAGCCACCCCGCGAGGGCGGGGAGGGGGTAGTTTGCCCGGCAGCAGGAGCCCTGGAGGCCCATGGACTCTTGGGGCTCCCCCGGGAGCCTCCGTCTCAATGCCCCTGGAGCACTGACTCATGCAAACACGCAGCACCCCCTCGCCAGCGGAGGGGCTGGCTCCTGGGAACCGGGCAGATCGGCGGCGTCCGGGTGGACGGTGGGGGGGGCATCGGAGCTCCGGGAGGAAGTGGGAAAGCCCCGTCTGAATGGAACTTGCAGGGGAAACTCTGAGCACAACACCCGGAGATGTTCTGAAAGGAAATGGTTGCAGCCTCCGCCTCCAGGGGGAAAGCCCTGCCCGCTCCAAAGTGAATCTCTGGTCCGGCTGCAGAGGGGCCAGGGCCAGAGCCCCGGCCGGGGGTGTTCAGAGACAGGACGACACTAAGGGTTCCCGACCAGGGGTGCAGAGATCGCGGACCTCCCCCCCTCCGGCGGGGACGGGGCGGGGGGCTTCCCGGGGCCGGGGGCTCGCAGGTGGCTTCCGGGCACCCCCCCCAGCACCGCCCCTCCCGCGCAGCGCGCCCGCCCCCTCCGCGCCCCCTTGCCCGGGGGTCCCACGGAGCCCGCCCCGGGAGCGCGGCCGAGACCCCGGCCCCTCGCCGGGCGCTTACCCTGCGCACGGAGCCTCCGCCGCCGCCCGGCGCCCCCGCACCGGCCCCGGCCCCGCGCCCAGCGATCACTTTCGATTCTGCCCCCGGTGACTCAAAGTGCTGACGCCCGATCGCGGAAATTACCTCACCGCCCCCCCGCCCCGCCCCCACCTCCGCCCTCCCCGCCCCCGGCGAGGCCCCGCGAGCAGCCCGCGACCCCCGCCGCAGGTGCCGGCGCGCGCACAGACCCGCGGGGCCTCGCCGGGGGCGGGGGGCTCCTCCGCAGTTTGCAAGAGGGGCCATGCCCGCGGGGGCTGGGGGGAGCGAGAAAACCAGACAGCCGAGCCGAGGGGAAAGGTGCTCCCGCCAGAGCCCGCTGGGGAGCCCGCATGCGCCCCCGAGCGGTGGAGCGGCCCTGACGGCACACGGACCTGTCCCGACCCCCGGGGGGCGGCGGAGGGGGGCTGCGGGAGGACTGGGAAGGGGAGGGGCTGAGAGCTGAGGGAGGGGCAAGGGGAGGCTTTCCTAAATGGCTCCATCCAGTCTAGGTCCCAGGGGCCCTGCCTACCCTCTTACCTGGGGAGGTTCTTACCCGAGGATGCCCTGGGGTTAGAGCCAACCCCTGAAGAGTGAGAGCTGCCCCATTCCAGACAGCGGGAGGGTCAGGAGCACTTTGCAGCTGGATTGCATTTGACCCCCCAACTTTCCTGCACAGGTGCCATCCTTAGTCGCCCTGGAGGAAACTGAGGCCCGCACTCACGGGCTGAGGCCCAGTGGCCAGCTAGCTAGCAAAGCACCCAGTCCCCCACCGCGACCTGCTGCAGCCCCAAGGATCCTGGCTTCCCCGATTCATAACCTTGTAGAGTCCCCTTGAACGTGAAGGGAGCTAACAGGCACGGCAGAAGTTTGACGGCCAAGGCTGGGGCACAGGACACGGCGTCCCCCCAGCTCCCTCAGGCTGACTGTGGGGGACGCCGGCCATCGTGGCGGGAGGGCACTCAAGCAGCCCGGCCCGCAGTCCCCTGTCCAAACCCCAACACCAGCTGTGTGGGACGTCGGTGAGTCACTCTGCGAGAGGACCCTCCGATTAAGTGCAGCCCCAGCTCCACCGCGGCCTCGCCGGAGACCCCACGTCTGAACCTCCAGCCCAGCCGCTTCTAGCTGTGAGATGGTACATGTTCAATATCGTTTTGGGCCAACAAGCCTTGGGGCGACTTCTCACACAGCAGTAGAGAACCCCTGTTTCAGAACAAGGTCAGCATCGTGTTGGGAGGGGCAAGAGTGGGAGCTCCCCGTCGAGTTCAGGAAGCTGGCTGGGTGCGCTGTCATTCATTATAGGAGGAGCCTCAAGATACACAAGCATCAAGTTCGAGGACATAACAAAGTCTTCCATAAATAATAGCAGCAACAGAAGACCTAGGGATGAGTTTAACAAGAAACATGCAAAAAACCTGAAATGTTCCCAAGAGACAGAACAGAACACCACTGAAAATGGAATGGAGTACTACATTCACGGATGAGGAGACTTAATATTACATAAAGATATGAATTCTTCCCGAACTTATCTAGGAACTTAATACGATCCCAATAAAAATACTGAGAAGAATTGGGGGATAGACAAGCTGATTTTAAAATTCATTGAGAAAAGCATCACATAAATAAGCAAGAATGGACAGGAAAATTACAAAGAAGAGTAACAGAAAACTGAAGACGTCACTCCCAAACTCATCTTACAAGCCCAGCATTACCCTGATCCCAAAGCCAGATAAGGATACCACAATAAAAGAAAATTAAAGGGCGCCTGGGTGGCTCAGTCAATTAGGTGGCTGCCTTCGGCTCAGGTCATGATCCCAGGGTCCTGGGATTGAGCCCCACATTGGGCTCCCTGCTCCATGGGGAGCCTGCTTCTCCCTCTCCCTTTGCCTACTTGTGATCTCTGTCTCTCTGTCAAATAAATAAGTAAAATCTTAAAAAAAAAAAAAAGAAAGAAAGAAAGAAAATTAAAGACCGGGATGCCTGGGTGGCTCAGTCGGTGAAGCGTCTGCCTTCGGCTCAGGTCCTGATCTCTGGGTCCTGAAATCGAGTCCCGCATCAGGCTCCTTGCTTAGCGGGGAGCCTGCTTCGCCCTCTGCCTCGGCCTGATGCTCCCCCTATTTGTGCTTTCCCTCTCTGACAAATACATAACTAAAATCTTAAAAAAAAAGAAGAAGAAGAAAATTCAAGACCCATAGCCCTGATGAATATAGATGCAAAAATTCTCACCAAAATATCAGCAAACCAAACTCAACAGTACATTTAAAGGCTGCTCCAGCATGACCAAGTAGAATTTATCCCCCAGATGCAAGGGTGGTTCAACATCTGCAAACCGATAGAAGTGACACATCCCGCTAAGAGAATGAAGGGTAGGGGCCCCTGGGTGGTGCAGTCGGTTCGGCGACCAGCTCTTGGCTTCGGCTCAGGTCGTGGTCTCAGAGTCGTGAGACTGGACCCCATGTCGGGCTCTGTGCTCAGCATGGAGTCTGCTGGAGAGTCTCTCTCCCTTTCCCTCTGCTCCTCCCACTTGTGTGCTCGCTCTCTCTCGCTCTCAAATAAATAAATAAATCTTTTTAAAAAACAGAATGAAGGATAAAAATCACGTGATCATCTTAATAGACGCAGAAAAAAAATTTGACAAAATACAACATCCTTTCATGATAAAAACGTCCAACGAACTGGATATAAGACGAATGCTCCTCGCATAATAAACACCGTAGATGACAAGCCCACAGCTAACATCCTACTCAGTGGTAAAAAGTTAAAAGTCTTCTAAGATCAGGACAAGACAGGGATGCCCACAGTCATTCCTATCCGGCACAGCACTGAGTCCTAGGCACGGCGATTAGGGAAGAAAGAAATAAAAAGCATCTGTATCAGAAAGGAAGAAGTAAAACTATTTCTGTTTGCAGGTGACGTGATCTTATATATAAAAAACCCTAAAGACTCCACTAAAAATGCTGTGAGAATGGATAAATGGATAAATAACTTAGTAAAGTTTCAGTACACAAAATCAACTTACGGAAACCGGTTGCATTTCTATACGCTAACAACAAACTAACTGAAAAAGAAATAAAGAAGCAATCCCACTTACAATAGTATCAAAAATAATAAAATATTTAGAAATAAATTTAACAAAGGAGGTGAAAGACCTGTATACTGAAAACCATAAGATACTGATGAAGAAATTGAAAAAGACACACACGCGAAACGGCAAGATATTCTGTGCTCATGGATTGGAAGAGTTCATGTGAAAATGTCCATACTACCCAAATCGATCTACAGATTCGATGCAATCCTAATCAAAATTCCAATGGCATTTTCCATAGAAATAGAAAAAACTATCCTAAAATTTATTTGGAACCACGAAAAACCCCAAATAGTCACACTGAGGAAAAAAAAACCCAAAGCTGGAGGCATCACACTTCCTGATTTCAAGCTATAAGACAAAGCTGTAGAAATCCAAACAGTAAGGTCTGGGCACGAACACAGGCACACAGACCAGAGGACTGAAATAGAGAGCCCAGACATAAACGCACACATACATGGTCAGCTGATTTTTTAGAAGGGTGCCAAGACCACACGATGGGGAAAGGACAGTCTCCTCAATGGATGGTGTTGGGAAAACTGGATATCCACCTGCAGAAGAATGAAAACTGGTCCCCATCTTATACCACTCACAAAAATTAACTCAAAACAGATTGAAGATTAAATGTAAGGCCTAAAACCATAAAAGTCCCAGAAAAAACATGAGGACAAAGATCCTTGACGCTTGTCTTGGCAATGATTTGCCGCATGGGACACCAGGAGCCCAGGCGGCAGACGTCAGAGCAAACTAGTGGGACGACATCAGACTAAAGAGCTCAGCAAAGGAAACCGTCAACACATGGAAAAGTTATCTACAGAATGCAAACAAATATCCGCCCACCATACAGAGAACCAAAGTACATAAGGAACACATACAACTCAATAGCAAAGAAATAAATAATCAAATTTTAAAATGTGCAAAGGACCTGAACAGACTCATTTCCAAAGAAGACCTACAAAAGGCCAACGGGCCTGTGAAAAGATGCTCAACATCACTCATCAGCAGGGAAATGCAAATCAAAACCACAGGAAGACACCACCTGACACTGGTCAGAATGGCTAAAATTGACAAGTCAAGAAACAGCAGGTGTTGGCGAGGCTGAGGAGAAAGAGGAACGTCCTCCTACACTGTTGGCGGGAATGTGAGCTGGGGCGGCCGCTCTGGAAAACAGCGTGGAGGCTCCTCGACGAGCTGAAGATAGAGCCGCCCTCCAGCCCCCAACCGCGCCACTGGGCACTAACCCAGAGATATAGACGTAGTGACCCGAAGGGGCCCCTGCACCCGATGCCCATCGCTGGGGGCCGCCCCTCCTTCGCTGGCACCCCCTCCCCTGTGCCCCAAACGACTCTGAGGCCATAGAAGAGGAGGCATCTGAAATGTGGTGAAACACACTTTTTTCCAAGATACCTCGTTAAGAAAATTGAAGTGACCACAACGCACCCTGGGTTTTTAAAAAGAGAACTGAAAACCATAAGATCAGGGGCACCCTGGGGCACAGTTGGGTGAGCACCTGACTCTTGGCTGCAGCTCAGGTCATGATCTCAGGGTCGTGGGATCGAAGCTCTCTGCCTCTCGTACAGAGAGAGAGAGAGAGAGAAAGAGAGAGAGAGAAACTCAGTTACAGAATCAGAAGGATCCGGACTGTGCGGCCAGGATAGGAGGAAGACTTACTTTCTTCCCTCTCCCGTCTTGTACGTTGAGTTTGTATTAAGTGCTCCTATTCCTCATTCAAATACAAATGAAAACTGTAAAAGGCACCAGGTACCCAATCGTGAACGCCTGCGGAGTCCCCCCCCCCCCCCGCCCTTTCCCAGAGGCTCGTAAGTGGGGATGACAGCCCTTCACCTCCTGGCTTTGCAGACCCTTCAGAGGCTGATGGTGACAACGGTCTTCTTCCATGGGGATCCCTCCCTGAAACCCAGACTCATACCTCCCACTGCACTGGGCCCGACCTTCACCTCCTGCTCCCCCAACAGCCTCCCAGTTCAACAGATGAGCACCCCATCCTCCCAGGCGCCCGGGCATCCTGGACCCCTCCTCACATCCCACCGCCAACCATCAGCAAATGCCCAGCTCCAAAGCCAAGCAGCCTCAGAAAGCGGAGAGCCTACAGCAGCCTCCTTGCCCCCACGGCCACATACCTCCCTGCTGGGGACACACAGTCCCTTCGAAGCTCTGCTCGGCTATCCCAACCAGTGAGTGCAGAGGGATAAGGTTTGGAAAGGGATGATGTTTACAACCACTGCAGTAATAGTGGAGATAGGGTACTCACGCAGGACAATCACGAGACCTCGCGCTTCCTGCGGAGAAGCGGGTCAGACCTCTCCTGGCCTTCGGATCAGGGCTCCCACCACTAGCCACAGGGGCAGACTGAGGTCGCACACCCCAGCCCCGTAACTCCAGCCCAAAACGCCACACCCCACACCCGCCCCAAGGAAGCATCGCAGACTCTACAAAATGACCAGCTCGGGAAAAACGTCCAGACCACAAAAGACTGCGTGAGGCTGGGGCATCGCAGATTCTCAGACTAACAGCCTCATGTACGTATATGTGGACTTAGGGGACAGCTAAAGGAGGAATGTGGATGTGGGCCATCAATCATGGCATCCAGGCCAAGTCTCCTGGCTTAATGAGTCACAAAGTTCACGTTCTAGGGAGCCGGCACGAAGGGGTCAAGGGTAAAGGGCTCAGCGTCTGCAACTTGCCTGCAGGCGGCTCAGACGTCAGGTTATTTATATAACAAACCAAATGGGACAAGACGTCAGAAATCGGTGAATCCAGATGAAGAGCATATAGAAGCCCTTTGCACTATGTTTCCAACTTTAGTGTAAGTTTGTTCGAAATTATATCAAATTAAAGAGTTAATAAAGCGTGCAGACAACACCTCCCCCAGTTCACCAGGCCTTCCTCACCCCGAAAATTTCCCAGCGGCTGCAGCTCAGCCCCTCCCTCCGCGGCCCGCGGCCGTTCCTCCGGGAAAGCTCCAGGTGCCCTAACCCGCGCCACCTCGGAGTGCGGCGCTCCTACCAGCGGCCGCTGGTCTCAGCGAGTCCCAGCAGGCTCCGGTCAACATTTACCCAAAGAGAACTTAATACCCAGGTCCAGGCCCCCAAGGACCCTCCCAGGGGCCCTCCCACCCAGCCAAAAGGTCACACCCCGGCCTGGGAGCAAGGAGGCCACTGAGGCTTCCCGGTTTCGCCCGGGGGCAGGGGCACGGCCTTGAGGGTCCATGGGGCCATCCGCCTAACACGGGGGCCAGGAAGGGGGGAGGTCTCACCCCAGGACAGGTCTACACAGCTGGGTGATCCCAGCTGCTCTCCCGACCCCGACCCTACCGCAGCTCTGCCCTGCCCTCGGTGCGCCCTCACCCCACACTCGGAGCCCTTCCTGGAGCCCCCAGACTAGGCCCTGAGCCCCTGGAGAGTGAGCTTTGCAGCGCTGATGAGGGTGGTCCCTGAAGATTGAGGACAATCCCCAAAGCCCCCTGTGGTGCCCCCAGAAAAGGGAGAGCAGCCAGCCTGCCTCGCTGGGGGCCGGGCTTCCTGCGGCTTCCACGGACTCCGCCCGCCAGGTCGTCCAGGGTGAGGCCGCGCCCCCGCAGGTGGAGGGCGTGTCTGCTCTCCCCACAAAGGGAGGAGCCGCTCCTCTTGCGGGACTGGCGTTCTTGGGGGAGCCACAGACCCGGCTTAGATCCCCAGCCTCCCGCCAGCCCCTGACGCCTCTATTCAGCTGGACACCGGGTGTGCCGTCTGTGGGCTCACCGGCCTTGACCCCAACCCGCTGGGGCAGAGAGGGAAGCCGAGGCTCAGGGCACCATCCGCCGCCAAGCAGGATGCAGGTCGAAGGGTGGGAGGAGGTCCTCAGAGGCCAGAGTCCTGGGTCTCCTCTGGGGCAACACAGACAGTGGCCAGAGGCTCAAGTCCACATGCCTGACCTCTGGGCCTCCGTCCTCAGCACACAGCCAGCCTGCCCTGTCACCTCCCAGGCGAGGTCCAGTCCCCGGCCACCCATGGCCTCCAGGACCTGGTGTGGTCAGAGGGACTGGTCGTGGAAAGGGCAAGTTGAGGACAAGGAACGCTGACGGCACGGGGAGACACGGGACGTCCCCTGCAATCCAGAAATGTGGGGTGCTGGCCACAGCGTCACTGCAAACGTCAGGAGAGCACCCAGGACTGACCCGCAGCCGGACCTCTCAAGGGCAGGCTTCCCGGCGGCTGACCCGGGGGCAGCAGAAGAGACAGCTGTGAACAGAATGGACCTCAGCCCTACCTCACACCACACCAAACTAACTCCCTGTGGGTCATCTCGGTGTCAAAGCTCAACTGTAAGGCTTCTACAAGAAAACAGAAGTCCTCACGGCCTCGGGCAGGCAAACATTCCTTTACAAGAACGTGGGGGCACCTGGGGGGCTCAGCGGTGACACGTCTGCCTTCGGCTCAGGTCATGATCCCAGGGTCCTGGGATCGAGTCCTGCGTTGGGCTCCCTGCTCCTCGGAAAGCCTGCTTCTCCCTCTCCCTCTGCTCGTGTGCTCTATCAAACAAACAAATAAATAAATAAAATCTTTTAAAATGCGAGCAAAATATTTGAACAGACACTTCATCTAGGAAAAGATGCCAATGACCCCAAGCCCGTTAGAAAGGTGCTCAACACCACTGGTCACCAGGGAAATGCAAATCCAGTGAGAGCCCACTCGGAACACAGAGCGGCCGGTCTGAGAGGGCGACCCCGCGGTGCAGGGGGGTGCATGCCGGCACGGCCTCTCCGAAGACGGCCGGGTGTTCCTGACGCGGTTAGATGAGCGTCTACTTGTGAGCCAGCAGCTGTAGCTGTCTACCCGGGGGAGAGCGACGTGCATCTTCATTCTCCAGTGTGCGTGTACACGTGTGTGTGTGCGCGAGCGCGCATGAGCAGGGAGAGGGAGAGAGAGAATCTCAAGCGGACTCCATGCCCAGCATGTAGCCTGAGGTGGGGCTCGATCTCGTGACCCTGAGATCAGGACCTAAACCGGAGCCGAGAGCTGGATGCTCAGCCCACCACGCCCGGGAAGGCGTCCTGCACCTTCGCTCTGAAGGAAGCCTGGGTCGGGGGAGCGCCTCCTGCTGGCCGCAGGGGGTGGGGGCTGTCCTTGTCCTGGGGCCCGTGGGTGCACGGCGGCGTCACTCGCTGTAGCCCCAAACTGGAAACAACGCTAACGTTCATGGTCAGGCCATGGGATAAATGGACTCTGCCGTGCGTGTGTAACGACATGCCACTCAGGAAGCCACAGCACGGCAGGACCCCAGGCCCGAAAGAGTACTTAGCGCATGACCCGTGTAGATGAAGTTCAAGGGCAGAGAAGGGTTAGAACACCAGGCCAGTGGCACACGGATTCATCGTGCTCTCGTGGTGCAGGCACCCTGAGCAGAGAGAAGTCACGTGGAATCCGACCTGGAAATCCACGGATCCTGGCCGAGGCCACGGCAAACCTGTCTTGCAGAAGACTGTTCCGCTCGGCCGTTGCAGCCGACGGGAAACCCCCGGATGGCTCCTTCCCCAGGTCTGGCCCCTCCGGCCACCAAAGAGAGAGGTGGACCCGGACGCAGGTCAGAGGGAGAGAAGCCGAGGTAGACACATCATGTGGCTGCATGAGAAAGGACCCCCAAACTCAGTGCAATAAAGCGACCTTTACTCTGCTCCCGAGGCCGGCAGGTCAGGACCTGGAACGGGGGGGGGGCCAACTCCATGATGCCCAGAGCCTCAGCCAGAAGATTCGTGTTCTGTGGCGGGGTCATCTGTGGCCCCGCCCTCCAGGTCTGGCACGTGTGCTGGTCTAGGTCTAGGTCTACACGGTCTCCCCGCCCGGCAGCCCAGCTGCAGCACCGGCACGTTCCGAGGGACAAGAGACAGAGCAAGTGGAACCACGCTTGCCTTTTCCCCACCCAGCCTTGGAAGTCAGACACATGGCTTCTGCCACGACCTGGCCGTTCAAGGGGAGTCCCTAAGGCCAGCCCACAGCAACGGGAGCGAAGTCCGACTCCAGCTCCTGTGGGGGGAGTGTCACAGAATTTGTGGACGTTTTCAAGCCACCACACAGAAGAGAGGGGAAAAGGGAGAGAAAACGAGCAGGGCCAACCCAGAAGAAAGCACAAGTCAAAACAACTTCTCTCAAACTCTTCGGTCTCTAAGACAGCTTGATAAGAGCCTGAATCCAAATGTACCAGTCATTACAATAAACGTAAAGGGACTACATTCTATCAAGAGATTGAGAATCTGAGGTTGGATTTTGGAAGGAGAGTAATACTACTATTTGCTACCAAATGATGCACCAAAACACAAAAGCACAACATGGTCGAAAATAAAAAAGGAAAAAGGTACTCCAGGCATCTAGTCACCAAAAATAAATATATAAATGCTAACATAGCAACTTGTCATGTTAACTTCAGATGATCTAGAATTTAAGGCAAAAAAAAAGAAAACCACCCACAAAATAAACAGCTATAGGAAGGAGCAGTACCTAACAAAGGAGGGAATCCTGTGCAAAGGGTGTTTTTCAAGCTCTTTCGAGTGGGATCTGCCGTCCAGAAACCAGAGCTGTCTCACTGCTGCGTCTAGCATGTGCGGTCCCCGGGGCGGGGCCGGGAGCCAGCAGCGCGTGCAGCTGGGGGGCTTCGGGGCACGGCCAACAGCGAGATGCTGTGATGACCGGGCAAGACGTGTCTTTCTACATTTGTCCAAATCCACAGGAGCTACACCACCGAGACTGAGCCTACTGCCCACTTTCCGGTGATGGTCTCTCCAGGTCGCCTGTGGAGCAGTGGCGCCGCCTGGATCCCCTCTTGTCCCCTCTGCCCCCGGAGAGGGCTGTGCCCTCGTTAGTACCCCCGTGACAGCTTTGTCTGCTGACACTTCTTGGCGGGTGGCTCCCAGGCCACAGGCCACAGAGCCGCCAGCAGGAGCCTCCAAGCTCAGTAAGCAGACGTCCCCAGGGCAGGCTTCTGCACCCACTGCTCCACAGCTGGGGACGTGGGAGTGGGCAGCAGCTGCCCGCCTGGGCTCGCAGTGCTCCTGGGGGCGGGGGTCTCCACAGAGGGCGGGCGGCTGCGGGGCCTCCCCAAGAACAACGGCGAGGAAGGGTCCTCGGTATGGGGGATTGGTTTCCTCCTGAGAGGAGTGGGGAGCCCTCAAAGCCTCTTTAGCAGGGACCCCTAGAAAGGGCTGTGGGGGGCAAGAGATGGACGACACAAACAGGCCCCTCAGCCCGACGGTGCCCCACTTCCGGGGACCCCCCAGGCGTTCCCAGCGGTCCCGGGGGGACATCTCTGCTTCTCCCCATCCTGGCGGCAGCTCCCAACCAGGGCAGGGAGCCTGGATCACAGCCTGGCTCTGTCCCCCTCTCCGGGAAAGTGGCTCAACCTCTCCCGCGTGAAAAGGGCGGGGGGGGCTTCCGCTTCAGCATGCAGTCCCGCATTCCCACCTGGGGAACCCCTTGCAGGCGGTGCCCCGAGGCTCCCGCACGAGGGCTGTCTCGGTGCTGCCACGGGACGAGATAAACTGGATCCCCTTTGTGGGCGAGGAAACGCACCCGCTCTGCTGGCCGCGGCCCCCGGATCACTGCAGGGGGGTGTGGGGGATGAGGGAGGCCACCTGGTGCCGACGGGCAAACACCTTTGGCCTCGGGGACGGAGCACGGGCCTTGGGGCCCCGACCACTCTCTCGGAGCAGGTGGCGGGGCGTGAACGCCGTCTGCAGCGGGCACAGGCCCACATGAACTTGACCCCGTCCACAGGCTTTCATCACAAGACTCACACACATTACGAAAAATGTTTTTACTGTAAATCAAAGTACCAAGCAGATACTTGCAAAATAACATACAAAGTAAAACCCGGATGCTTCCCCTCCTCAGGCTGCCCTGAGCCAGCGCCTGGTACCCGGAGAAAAACCCAATCCAGTCCTGTTCCCCAGAAGCCGCCCGCGGGCCCGCCCCGAGGGGCCTGGAAGGGGGGGCAGCCGCTCGGACATAGTTCCAGGAACCCTCCCCCGCTCGGGGCCCCGCCAGGCACAGGTGTCTGCCCCCCAGGCCAGGCGGAAGGAGGGAGGGGCTGCCGTTATGTTATTTCGGCAGCTGTGGCTTCTGCTTCTATGGCCCTGAGGCGCACTTCCCTCCCGCACCCCTGCGGGCGGAGGGCAGGGCAGCGGCTTCAAAGGGGGCCGCAGACTGCGACAAAGGCTCCAAGGGCAGCACGTGGTTTTATCGGCTGTGCTTTCTCCTATGGTCTGAGCTGGTGCAGACGGCCAGGCCCTGCGGCGCCCACCCCGGGGTCCCACGGCCGCCGGCACGAGGACTCCGTGAGGACGAGGACGTACACCAGCAAGTAAACATCACGCGGAAATCAGCTGGCCCATGACGACAGCAAACAAGTATGCAGAAAGAAAACAAACCACCACCTCGGCGGCTTGACTCGGGGGCGAGGCCCACTCCGGAGGGCCCGGGGCACCTGATGGGTGGAAGGGCACACACAGAACCCCGCTCCGGGTCCCCCCGCCCCGAGAGAGGGAGGAACGGGCAGGTCTGAGGGGACCCGCCACTCAAGGGCTCGGACGGGCCTTCAGGGGACCCCTGCCTGCTCTCCCTCCTGCGTCCAAAATCACAGCTGCAGATGGCCCACGGATGGCCCTGCCAGTGAGCATCCCGGCCCAGACGCCCGGGCTGTCACCCCAACGCCCCCGCGCACCTCCACCTCCAGGCAGGGGCGTGGGGAGCGCCGGGGGGCTGAGGCTGTCACGGTGGCCCGCCAAGAGGCTGAGCCCCGGGGAGGCAGGAGCACCCTGGCCCCAGGCACACCCTCCTAAGTTCCCGTCACCCCCAGCCCTGGGACCGAAGCCCCAGGGGCACGCGCACCGTCACACTCCCCCGGGCGGCCTGCTAGTGCCACGTGCTCACAGCTGGGGCAGCGGGAACCACCAGACGCACAGTCCCCCGCAGGCCGTCCCGACAGCTGCTTGTGTCCGGCACTCTGGAACCCAGAGCGAATTCGGGGAGCCCAGGCACTCAGCGTTGCTTGGGCTGAGAAGGCTATAAATCTGACTCTTCCTAGAAGCCTACTAAACAACTCGCTTAAAAATACCCACGGTGCGTATGCAACGGCCCCCGGGGGCCCGAGCCCCTGCCGGGTGGAGGGAGGTGGGCAGACGGCAAACTCCTGCTGCTGGGGCTCCGCGGCCCTCTGCTCAGGCGGGGGCTGGGGGGGGTTCTTCCCTCCAACCCCCCGGCTGCCCGGGAGCCCCAGCCCAGCACCGAGGCCTGTTCCGGAGACGGGAGAACAGGGTGCCGGGCCACACTAAACCTACAGAAAACTGTGGGAAGAAACCAAATCCATAGGATCCATGGGTTTCCACACTTGGGGACGGTTCCCAAGACATGTGTTAATGACACCCCCTCCCCCAGCCGACTCCGGCCCCCTGAGGGGCCCCTCGCACCACGGGGTCCGAGCCCCGCTCCCCGGCTCTGCCTCCTCGTCTCTCTGCCTGGCTCCCGATCAGGCCTGACGTGTAAACAGTATCAATAACCAACAGACGGAAAAATGTATTTCCTACGAAAGAAAGGGGAGGAAGTGCGAGAGCGAGGCTGGCTGCGCAGGTCTGTCGTCCGCGATCCCTTTTGCTCCTCGTCTGTTTTGGTGTTTCCTCTCTTTGGTTCAGCCCCACGCGACCCACGGGGCGCCGGGGCCGAGCTCCCGCCCGGCCGCGGCCTGAGGAGAGGCGGCCAGCCCTGTGCCCACGAGGGGCCTCGCCTTCCACCAGCGTCTACTTGTGCTCGTGGCCCTCCGCCATGGCGGCCACCTCGATGGTGGCCGTGTGCTCCTCGGGCCCCGAGGCGGCCACGGCGCTCTCAACGGCCCCCGTGGGCACTGTCACGATGGTGCTGCCCCCAGGTGATACCTGGGCCACGTTCTGCAGGGCGGGGCCCAGGCCCGGCAAGGTGAGCAGCTGCAGGGGGCTCACCACCTTGACCACGGTGCCGCCGTCCTGCATGGCGGCCGTGCTCAGGACCGTGAGGCTGGGCGCGTCCGGGTGGATCTCCACCGTGCTAGGGAAGGTGGCGCCCGACGAGGCCAGCACCGTGTAGCCCCCCAGCAGTGGCGAGGCGGGGGAGCTGGCAGGAGCGGCCTGGGGGGGCGCCTTGCCCAGCACAGGGGAGGGCAGGGCTGACACCACTTTGCCGAGCGGCACGCCGGTCAGCTGGGAGACGGGCACGCCGGGGCTGAGGGCGATCTGGGCAGACTGAGTGAGCACCTGTGAGGCGATGGCCGCCGGCCCGGATGTGGCCCTTGCCAGCCGGGGCCGCTTCGTGGGGGGCGGCAGGGAGACGGGAGTCAGCGTCATGAGCACGTTGCTGAGGTGCTGAGATTTGTGCTTGAGTTCCTTGGCCCGGCGGCGGTGCTCATCACACTGCTGCTCCAGGGCTGTGGGCGGACACGGCAGGGGTCACCGTGGGGCC
>CM052885.1:121319083-121334412 GCA_028534135.1 Potos flavus
GGGGGGAACCCCATAAACAATTATTTTAAGAGAGAGAGAACTGGGGGAGGGGTATACGGCACAAGGAAGACAGCTCGTCTCTAATGTCACCTAAGGAGCCCTGAGATCGACAGGACGGCTCCGAGGAAAACAGACCAAGACCTAGGGCTGAGATCGGACCCACACCCAGCACAGTCGAGCCAGAGACATCTCCGGGGCCGGGCAGGCAGGCAGCACAGATGCGGGGCAGCGTGCACCCCTTTGACCCAGACACCCACTTCTAGGGACCAACCTAACAGATGACATACCCCCACGCCCGCGGAGCCCCGTGGGGGAAGCAGGTCTGGGGCCTGGACAGGACGCCACAGGTGGACCCCTCATGACCACCGAGGGCCATTTACGCATGGCTCTGGGGGAAGAGCTCTGGTCACACACACAGGCACAGTCAGGAGTGGCTCGCGGGCGGCCACCCGCTCCCCCGCAAACCATCTGAGCCGTGGCTCCTCTCACGGTCTCCGTCCGCACCCGGGGCCTGGCTGGGCCTCTCAGAGCACACCAGGTCTGAGGCTCTTCCCACCCAAACCCTCCCATCCCTCCTTCCTCCCACAGGGTCAGCCCGTCTCCCCTGCGACCTCCTCTTCTCCCGCACGTCTAACTCCACCTGCTCCCCGGACAGCCTGAACTGGCATGGAGCTCGGCGTGGCCCAAGAGCAGCACCCCTCCACTGGGGTCCCCCTCCCGTGCTTCCTGACGGCCGCTCCCGTGGCCCACCGCACCCTAGAAGGTGCCCAGGCAAGGCCCGCTCTCCAAGTCTCCGAGGCCTCAGTCCACCTCCAGCCGGGTCAGAAGTGACAGCTGACAAGAAACGCAAACTTGGGAGTCTGGTCTTTGGGGCCCATTAGGAGCGACTCCTCCACGAAGAAGGATCGAGTGAGATTTCAGCTCTCCGAGGGCGCACACATGCAAAGGGGAAGTGTCTTTCCCAGCCAGACCTGGGAAGTGGAAAGGATGATGATGAAACAGGGAGTGTGCCCCTTCGCACAGGAGAACAAGGGCCGTCCCTAAGAAAAGTGAGTCAGGGGAAGCCTGGGTGACTCAGTTGGTTAAGCAGCTGCCTTCGGCTCAGGTCATGATCCCAGGGTCCTGGGATCGAGTCCCGCATCGGGCTCCTTGCTTGGCGGGGAGCCTGCTTTTCCCTCTGCCTCTGCCTGCCACTCTACCTGCTTGTGCTCTCTCTCTGACGAATAAATGAATAAAAAAAATCTTAAAAAAAAAGAAAAGTGAGTCAGGAGTGGGACACAGGGAGGGGCCAACCCAAGAGAGCCAGAGCCGCAGCCCCACCACAGGTCGTGTGCACATAAGCAGCAAGCCCCCCGCGGGGACCATCCTGGGGAAACCCAGCCGTGGCCCCACCACGACCAAAGGGCCATCCAGGAAGGCAGACACGGGGGACAGATTCCCCTTCTCTGTGCCTGCCCACCGCACACACACCATGGGAACAAATACCCCACTGCTCTCAGGAGAAACCAATTAATTGGCATTTGTTCAAATTTCATTTGAAAAATGTCCACTTTACTTAAAGCAAGTGTTGATAGAACTGTTGGCTATCTACAAAATGCTACTTTCTTCTTCCCAGCCTTGGCCACGTATGCCCATGACCATGGCAAAGCCATGGGTGAGAGGCAGACCCAGCGGGATTTCACAAATGAGGGACCCTCCCAAGCTCTCCCCCAAATAGCCAGAAAAGAAATCAGCACCCACAAAGCGGTGAACTGGCTTTTTCACCACACCCTTTTTTTAAACAAACAGCAAGAGTGAATCTCAGCTTCCAACTAGTAGGGTAGTAGGTAAAATTTTTCACAGAAAAAGAAGAGAAATATCTTCAGGTCCTTTAAGATAAAGCTGCCTCCGCTGAAGGTGTGGGGTTCTCCTTCCCAGGGAGAGGGCACGTGCAGCCTCTCCTCTCCTCCATCAATGACCAGCCAACAAGAGCCGTGCTTGAGTGCCCTGGTTCCGGGCTGTGGGATGCAGCTCCCATGCCTGCTGCTGGAACCTCCTACCATGAAGACAGCCAGGAAGCAGTCCTGAGCAAAGAGCTTCAGCCATTCCAGCTAGCGAGGGCACACCAGACCACCCGGCTGGGCCCAGCAGCGCGAGCCCAGGCTAGAACTGCTGCCTGGCCGGCCGGCCTGCTCCCACAAAGCAACAAACTCACGCGGTAGTAAGCCCCTGAGCCTGGGGTGGCCACGCAGCAGACCTAACAAAGCAGCTGTCCCAGAAGCGGGCTGCTGTCACAACACCCTGGGAGAAGGCACCGACATGGTGAGCAGGGGTAGACCGAAGACAGGAGTGGTTGCGGCAGGCTTGGAAAAAGGATCGCGCGCCACACAGCAGAAGAAAAACTGGCAAAATGTAAGCCACAGTCATGGAGAGGGTGGAAAAGACCCTTAAAGCCTCGTGTGTGGCTCTCCTGAGGCAAACCTCAGAAAGGGACGGCCAGCTTCTTAGACCGCAGACAGCGATGTGTGAAAAAGGGAGGCAATCATTTTGTGGGCTGCAGAATTTACAGGGAACACGGGGGGCCAACTGCTCCACATCTCCAATTTCCCACCTGGCAAAAGATTTCAAAGTAAGAAATGGCCTCAGGATAAAGACCAAGTCAAGGACTGGCTGGATGGTCCTCCGTTCGAACCCCAGGTTTTCGGGCCAGGCCGAGCCAAAGGGCTCCTGAGAATCTTCAGGGCGCTGTGCGCGGGGGCCGGCCTCCCAGAGCCAGAGAGGGGCCCGCCTCAAGGAACCCACGATG
Source organism: Potos flavus (assembly GCA_028534135.1). Classification (NCBI taxonomy): domain Eukaryota; kingdom Metazoa; phylum Chordata; class Mammalia; order Carnivora; family Procyonidae; genus Potos; species Potos flavus. Next base: position 121,321,869 of record CM052885.1, read on the forward strand.
AGCGCGAGCAGAGGAGAGATGAACGCACGTCGGCGTGGGAAAGCGGAGCTCACTGGCTAACAGAAAACAAGCCGAGAGCAAAGAGCAGCGCTTGCAGTGGGATCGCCCTCCTCTGTGGGGCCGCGAGGGCATGTGCGGGCTCTGCGGGGCTGGAAACGCCGCTTTCTCACGTGCGCTACACCGAACAACAAAAAGGCTTAGGGAAAGACGCGTGTGCGTTCTTGGGTAAACAGGGCGCCCGGGGGCCCCCTCCAGCCTGCTAGCTGCAGGAATCTCTGGCGGTAGCAACAAAACCTACTTTAATTTTTGCTGTCGGTATTTTCTCATTTTCTAGCACATGTTTTGTAACAATTGTTACTTTCAACTTTTAAGAACCTGTTGTAAACTCCCCGGTCATATGGCAAATAAAGGTGAGAAGAGATGCTCCGCACACAGAGGCTTGGGCACCAGCTGCCTCCGGAAGCAAGAGTGAGGGACAACCAGGAGAGGACAAGGCTGAGGCCGGAACAGCCCGTCCCAGACGCTGTGCCAGCCTCGCCCAACACAAGACGCCAGGAGGAGAAAGGAGCTCTGCCCCCGCGGACACGGCCCCAGGTCCGAGGGTGGGGGGATGGCGGGCAGGCCCTGCCCCCAGACGGGAGGGGCGGGGCATGGACAGAATCCACGCATCCGGGACAGCGAGACCCCTCCTGCCCCAGCCCAGCCCCCCGAGCGCCGACAGCAGACAGCCACCCTCCAGGAAAGGGTGGGAGCGTGTGCCCTGGACTGAGCTGTGTTCTCCCCCAAATTCCCCTGGCGAGGCCCTGATCCCCAACGGGACTCCCCAGTGAGGAGGGAGGGCCCTCAGGGGCTGAAATGAGGTCATCAGGACTGTGCGCTTATGAGAAGGGGAAGGGACAGGAGCCTCTGTCCACGGGGGGGGGGGGGGAGGCACGGTGAGGCTGATCTCGGACTTCCCGGCCGCCGGCTCCGCGAGCAGGTCAGTTTCTTTGCCGTCAGCCGTCCCTTCTGGGGCGCTGCGGCATGGCACCAGAGCTGAAGACGACACACGTTGCCTGGGGAGTCCAAGCAGCCCAAGGAGACCACCCTGGACACGCTGACACTGGCGGCTCCGAATCCTGCCAGCCCATGGCAGCAGCCACAGCACCGGGCGCCACTCAGAAGACGCCAGTGTGGGGCTAGATGCACCCAAGAGTCCTCCCTGCCTGCCCGGGGGGCGCAAGGCTGGGCGTGAGCAGGACCGGAGCAGCCCCGCCAGAACAGCTGTGGGGGGGGGCTCCTCGCAGCGCCCAGGGCGCCAACTGAGCGCCCGCTCCTGACCCTGGGAACTCGTCACCAGTCTGTCCCAGATCCAGGAGACGGGGCTTGGGTGCCGCCCGCTGGCAGGGAGGGGAGGCGAGGCGCTGGTGTTGCCCCCTGGAAACCTGCCCGCAGCAGGGACACAGACGACGCAAGGCGGAGAACCTGGGCGGGAAATCCGGCTGCGGCTAAGCACGCTGTCAGGACGTGGCTGAGCGTCCTGTCCATCCAGGGAACCCAGGAGCTCGGCGGGAGCCGCGCCCTCCTCCGTCCTGCCTCCCCGAGGGCGGGTTGGAAAGCCTCGGCCGGACAGCATGGCTCCAGAGTGGCGGAAATGAGGCAGGAAGCGTCTCCAGGCCCGAGGAGGCACGCAGCAGCCGCAAGGGAGCTGTGCAGAAGAATGAAAACCCAAGCGTCCTCTAGGCCAGCAGCGGGGACCGGCGTTGAGCTCAGGGCCTGGTCTAGTACATTCTGCTCAGAATTTCTATCAGACGGGAAAAGGCAAAAACTCCCCCCTGCTGCAGGGACGTGCAGAGGTCAGTGAGAACGTGCCACACACAGCAAAGACGAGAGCGACAGGAAGACTGCCCCCGCCTGAATCCCTGTGGACAGGAAGCACGAGGGGATGCCAGCGCCCTGCCCAAGGTGACCTGCTCCCTTATGTCAGCCATTCTGCCCCTACGTGATGGCAGTTCCATCAGGTCGCATGTGGACCTTTTTTGCCATCCAATATTCTTTCTATTTTTTAAATTTTTTTGAGAGCGGGGGTGGGGAGGGGGAGAATCCCCAGGCAGGCTCCACACCCAGTGTAGAGGCTGATGCAGGGCTCGATCTCCCCACCCTGAGATCATGACCTGAGCTGAAATCAGGAGTCGGACGCTCGCCCAACTGAGCCACCCAGGCAGCTGTGCCAATTAATATTCTATGCGCACATTTATTACAAGAGATGAGGAAGAAAAAGCTCCCAGCTTTTATGAGGAGTATCAGCTTTACTTTGAAAAAACAGTCCTCAATTGTTCCTACTGTCCATCTTACCGAAAGAGAAATTACCACGTATCTTCAGAAACGAGGACCACGTGACCACGTTGACATGGGAGAAAAAGACAAAGACGAAGCCTCATCTTTGCTTCTTGGCTGATGTGATATTTCTATTTTTCCTTCACACTCTCTACCGACACGGACACTTGAGTCCAGTTTAGAACATTTAAGGAAAAGGGCACCTGGGGGGCTCAGTCGGTTAAGCATCTGCCTTCGGCTCAGGTCATGATCCTGGAGTCCCCAGATGGAGCCCCGCATCGGGGTCCCCGCTCAGCGGGGAGTCTGCTTCTCCCTCTGCCCCATTCCCCGCTTGTGTTCTCTCTCTCTCAAATAATCTTTAAAAAAAAAAAGGAACGTTCACGTAAAGGAACTCCTGACGGCCCCCCCAACCCCCCGCGATGCCCAGGCCCTCCACCGGAGCCCGAGCGGCCCTCTGGGGACACAGGCCCCGTCTCACCCGTGCGGAGCCAGGTTGGTCGTCACCAGCACCGTCTTCACCTCCTCCACGCCGCTCCCGTCCACTGCGGTGTCCGGCGTTGTCACCACCACCACCTCCTCCATGTGCACGCTCACATCTGGGGTGGCCATGACTCAGCTGAAGACGCCGCCGGAGCCAGGAGTGTCACTCCGCCAGGGTCCCAAGCCCTAGAAGAAACCACAAGGCGGGGCACAGGGTCTCAGGTGGTCTCGGGGTATGCACGGCAGGGCCGCGAGCACCTGCACCTAGAAGGACCTGCAAACACCCAGCCTTCAGTCTGAGCCCGCTGCTTTTTGACAACAAATGACGGCAAGAGAAGGACTATTCCAGCTCTGGTGCTGGTGAACTTGGAGTCATCGCAGTCCCCCCAACTTTGCCGCTGTAAGAGCTAAAATCCCCGAACAGAACACACGGAGCCGCTGCACGTGGGCCCGAACACTCAGTGGTCGCACGGCAGGGGACAGGACAGGAGACTGAGATCCAAGCGGACTCCTCTGGAGCGGAGTCCCCTGGCCTCGCCTCAGGAAGCCTGGATTCCAGAACTGCGCACAGTAAGCACCTGGAGACAAGTCCAGGCTCTGTCTGTGGAAATGGAAGGGAAACCCACACAGGACAGAAGAGGGGAAGATGTCCTGCTTTTATTATTATTATTACTTTTTTTACTGGCTCTGCCTTCTAGCAAGCTCCGGTTCCTGCTAAAACCCTGTGATGGTAGTGGTCCAGCAGTCACGGAAAACTGAGGGACTAGAGGCACATTGGTCCAAAGACTGGGGGTCCCACTGCTCTCCGTGCTGACACTCGCCCAAGGGAGACCCAGTGTGGGGGTATCGCGGCACAGAGGACATACCAACGCCACAGGTTTCTAGGAGGACAGGGACCCTGGGGCTAGAGAGTATGTGGGAGATTGTGCAGAGGAAGGAGGTACGGAAGGGGTGCCCGGGTCACCCCACAACTGTCCGTAAGGGGGCCTGACTCTAAACGGCAAACCAAAGGTTTGGAGAACTAACCCTACGGGTCCGTTCCAAAGAGCACAGCGCCGGCTCTAGAGACGGAGCTGATGTCAGGGCCGTGCCCACAGGAGGAGCCCAAACCTGCAGCCTGAACCTAACCAGGCTGCCTTCCTACTCTAACAGGAACGTCCCCTCCTGGGATTCAAACAACACCCGAGCCTCACAACACGGTACTCAAAGCATCCGGAAGACAATCCAACATCTTTCGACATAAAAAGAAGCAGGAAAGTCTGGCCAGTTCTCAAGAGAAAAAATAATCAAGAGAAGCCCACTCTCTGAAATGATTCGTCAGAGACCTTAAAGCAGCTGGTGTACCAGGCTTCAGGGACAAAGCCAGACATTCTTGAAACAAGTGGAAAGATAAAAAGTCTCAGCAGAGGAACAGGACTTACAGCCAAATGGAAATCTGAGAATTAAAAAGAAAAAGTTGTAACAGAAATAAAAAACTCACTGGATGGGCTCACTATCCGAACGGAGATGGGAGAAGACGAAGGTACAGTAATGAAATGAACACAGAGCAGGAGAACTTATCTAAGCTGAACAACAGAAAAACGGTGCAAAAACAAAATGAACAGAGATTAGGGAATGTGGAAGAATATGAAAACTGGACATTGTATCACCGGAGTCCCAGAAGAAAAGAAGTGTGAAGCTGAAAACATTTTTCTGAAGAAATAATAGCTGACCACTTCCCAAAGCTAGGAAAAGGTTTAAACTTACACACCCAAGCAGCTCAGCAAACCTCCGACAGAATCCACTCGAAGAACTCCACGCCCAGGTCATAACCAAACTGCTGGAAGCCAAAGACCAAAGTTAAAGCAGCGACCCAAACGGAACAGACCCTGGGCCGGAGGGCCAGCACCACGGGCCAGAGGGCAGGGACAGCGGGGACGGGCCACAGGAAAGAGCCGGCCGCCCGGCATTCTACGAGGCTGAGCATACCCTACAGGAATAAAGGCACAATAAAGACATCTTCAGGCGACGGTGAGGTCAAAGAACTGGCCACAGGGAGACTGCTCCAAGGGGACGCTCTTCTGCCAGAGAGGAGAGGACAGCAGGAGACCTGACCCCGGGGACGGACCGAGAGCACCCGCCACGGTAAACATCTGGGCAGGCACACACGAGACCCTTTTCCTCTCACGTCCCTCACACGACAGCCTGAACGCAACAGCCCCCGCCCGTCCGGTAGTTTCCACGGCCCGCAGACCAGCCACGTCCGCCCGGGGCCCTGGGCCGCTGCTCCGAGCCGACGGGAAGGACCGAGGCCTTCCGAAGGTTCCACACGATGGAATATCGCTCAGGGATCAAAGACAGGAAAAGGCGCAGAGGAGCCCCAACTGCACCCCGCTGCGTGAACACAGCCCGTGTGAGAAGCCGACCTGGGCCGGGGGAGAAGAGGACTGGTCGCCAGAGGCCCGAGGGGGAGAGGCGTGAAGAGGCGGGCACGGCGGCTTTAGGACGGTGACAGGATGCTGGAGGGCGCTGTAATGGTGGCTATGGGACACCATACACCTGTCAAAACCGCACAAAACACAAACCGCGGACGTAGGGTAGTTGTGACATGTGCAGGCCCGTCCTCGGTGAAACGTGCACCGTCATGGTGGGGAGGTGCTGATGGCGGGAGAGACCATGTCCTGGGCCACACAGTCCTGGGGCAGGACCTCCTGGGACCTGACAGCTGTCTTCAGACGCCTCTAACTAGGAAAGCTGCAACGATTAATTCACTGACACGGACAGAGGTCCTGCCCATTTCTAAAATATGGCTTTTGTGTTCTAGGTCTAAGCTTTGAAATCAAGCCCTTTAAACAAACATGCATAAAGGTCTACTTTAAAATTGTACTTAAGGGGCACCCGGCCTGCTCCACTGGTGGGGCATGCAACTCTCGATCTGGGGATTTTGAGTTTGAGCCCCCCAGGGAGTGTAGAAAGCACTTAACAAGTAAAATCTTTTAAGTATAGTAAGTAAAACTGTACTTGAGATTCACACTGAACTTTGGTGCTGATTTCTCCGGGTTTGACTATCTCACCAAGCAAGGACCTCTGCTTGCATTGGGTGAGCTCCACCCAACGGGGCCACATCACACTTCAACCAAAAGCCACAGCGAGGCAGGGAGCCTCCCTACAGGCAGCTGTACTCCCCCAAATTTCAAAGCTTTGCGGAACACAACTGAATTCCTGCCTCTCCAATGCCAACTGTATTAAGTTTTCACGACACACCCGGAAGTTACCTCACAGAATACAGTTCGGGTCCTTGACACAAGGGTGATTACGTACAGAACCTGCCCTACATGAGTAATCCTCGTCCCCCTGCGGCCAGAACGGCACTCCCCAGTGGGCCAGCGCCGTCTTCGTGGCCCTGGTCTTGTGGCGGACAGGACACGGAAGCCCAGGTCTCCACCCAGAGCTTGGTTTCCTGACCAGTGTGAATCAAGCCCCAATTAATTTTAAGGTAAATAAAATATTGGTATTTTTTAAGTATCCATTCTTGAGCATAAATATATAAAAACAAAAATGTTGGTCTCTGGTCGATATGTTGGATTCAGATCTGGCTTTCCAAGCCTCCTGCAAGATCACGTTTTCCTTTGATAAAAACACCGCTAAGAACACAGCAGTGGTCACATGCAGTGGCCCATAGACACCATTTCTTGGATCCTCTCAGGTTTCAAAACTTTTTAATTAGTTGCCAACTTTGTCAAAGTTCGCAGGGTTCACATTAGAAGTCCTGACTTCCAGCCTCTCTTGCCGCTCTGAGGCGATCCCACCGGTCCTTCCTGCCTCTGGGGGACAATCCGGGCTGCAGCGGCCCTCCCGAGGACACTCTCCCCACGCACTCGGCCAAGCTGGCCAGCCCGCCGGCCTGCGGCCCCTCTGGCTCAGAGAAAGCACATCAGTGGCCTCCTTTCCCAGTTCAGGCATGAAACGGGTTGTTATATTAAGCCTTGGATTTGAATATAGTTTTACAGTGTTCTAAATTCATAAAACACTTTCCGCATTGGTACGTGTCTACAAATCCCTCCCCCTTCCAGTAGTCTTCCAACATTCAGAGCTTTCCTATGAAGAAACAACGTGGGGAGCATTCTGCCTGGTTTACGATGTTATTCTTCACCAGGACTGACACCCACGGTCCCACGACAGCGCTGTGGGGGATGGAAGCCGCCGCAGCTCTGCTCCCAAGTCTGAAAATACAACTACCCCATGATGCAGATCCACCTCGCCTGCACACTCAAAGGAGATGGGATTGGAGTCCCCAAGGAGCTCGGCACTCCCGTGTGGATGGCCGCGCCATGGAAACAGCTGCATGTGCGGGGACAGAAGGGCCTGGGAGCACATGGCAGGTGGACGATGGACCATCACCTGGTGACAGCGTGCTCGGGGAGACCGACCACACACAGGACAGACTAACAGACTCCACTTAGAGGAGGATTCCAAGCACCCGGGAGGAGCAGGGAGCGGGAATGAAGGTCGTTCAGCACCAAGTTCTCGAGGCAGAACCCCGCGCAGCGCCTCTGACTACAGGCACCACAGCGTCCACTTTAGAATGTGCTGGAAGGTGCACATCTTCGGACTCCATGCTGCTTTCACAAGACCAGAGCGCGGGAGGGGGCTGAGTGGGAGGCCAGGGTTAGGTCAGGGGGGAGGGGTTCCCGCGTGGACTCTCCGCAAACCCTCCGGGTTCTACTAAAGGCCCACAGCCTCGCCCACGTGTGGACAGGAAGCTGCAGGAGGGCCTCTGCTTCCTCGGGAAAGTCCACCGAACTGACTGAGCAGCCAACCAAGTCCCTAGCGGCCGGGGACCCGGGTCCCCGTCTACACAGTTCCCGCCAGTACGGCTGCATCCGCACCACCCCCAACGAGGGCCCGCCTGGGGCTCCCACCAGGCCAGACGAGGGGGAGGCTCGTGTGGACGGGGCTCCCACCGGGACCGGGGGAGACGGCGGCCCGCGTGGACGGGGCTCCCACCGGGACCGGGGGAGACGGGGGCCCGCGTGGACGGGGCTCCCACCGGGACCGGGGGAGACGGGGGCCCCCGTGGACCGGGCTCCCACCGGGACCGGGGGAGACGGGGGCCCGCGTGGACGGGGCTCCCACCGGGCCGGCGGAAGCGAGGGCGTCCACACGGACGAGGTCCGCGCCTAGCCCGAGGGCCATCCCCACCGCCCCCAGCCGCCCGCCCGCCGCCTTCCGGCAAGATGGAGGCGGACGCCGCCGCCGCCGACGCCGCCTGACGCGGGCCCGTGACGCCCGTGACGCCCGTGACGCCCGCCGCGCGCCGCCGCCCCTCCCCCGCTCCCCTCCCCCCGCCGTAACGTCCTGACGCTCCGCAGGGACCCCTGACTGGACGGCGGCGCGCGGCGGAGCGAGAGGCCTCGCCGCGGGGGGGCCGCGGGCGCTTACCTGGGCCGCGGCCGGGCCTGCGCGGGCGCCGGCGGGCGGGCGGCGGCGACGGCGTCAGGCGGGCGGCGGCGGCGGCGGCCGCGGGCTCCGCTCCTTGTTGGGGATTCGGCGGCGGCGGCGGCGGCGGCGGCGGCAGCCCGGGCGCGCGCTTCCTAGTGACGCAGGCGGCGGGGCCGCGCACGCAGGGCGGGGGCGGGCCCGGAGACTTATTTGGCGCTCGGTGGGAAGGCGTGCAACGCCGAGAAATAAGGCCCGGCGGGCCCCGGCGCGCGTGCGCGGGGGTCAGGGGCGCGGCCCGGGGCGGACGCGGCTGCCCCTTCGCCGGGCCCCGCCCACCGCCGCACCTGCGGGTTCCGCCCACTCAGCTGCCGGACGGGGAACACCCGCGCGGGGGGATTGTTCGAGGAGACTTTTTGAAGAATTGGGCGGGGGGCGGGGATTGTGTGTGACAGTGACAGAGACCAGAGGTAGGGTCGCTCGCCGTCTCCAGCGTGGAAGGGCTCCTACCCGGAGACGGGCTCCGGAAGAGCGGTGGGCTCGTCCCCTCGTATCGCAGCCCCGGAAGGGTCTGCACCTCGGGGATCCGCGCCGGGCCCCGTGTTCTCGTGCTCACCGCCGCCCTGCCCCGGCCTGTCCGGCGCCGCAGCCGCTGGCCGCAGGGCTCGCTTACGTTGGAGCTCACTAAGAATCAGTTCGTCGGCTGTCACTGAGCGGTAGGACACACCCTGTTGGAGGGTTGGGAGATCGGAGAACCGCCCGCCCTCGTCCTTTTAATTACTTTTAATTACAGGTAAAGCCCTTGCATTTTCCCGAAGGGAAGAAGGTGAGCATTCCTCGGTTTTTATGGAGTACCTTCGATTTGGGAGCCAGGTACAGCCATCCCTGTTGCTTGGTTCAAAGGTGCAGTGGGAGGCCCCACGGGGGTGGTCACGGACCTTCATCTGCCCTGTCCGCAGCTCCTGGCCTGAGGACCCCGGGGGGGGGGGGCACCGTCCTCAGTCCGCCGGTGCGGGGTCTCCCGGGGCGGTGGGTCAGAACAGGGCAGGCACGCCCGAGCTCTCCCAAGGCCGGTGCGATTTCCGCCGGAGAAATGCAGCCCCCGGGGCGCGCGTGCTCCCAGTGAGGGCACCGGGAGGCAGGAAGCAAATGCCTTGTTCAGGACCAAGCCATGAGCCTGTGTTCATACTTAAGTAGGAAGATCGCTTCCCAAATGGAAAGTTTTCAAGCAGATTTCATTTCAGTGATGTTATGCATTCTGTTTTCAGTAATTTAGGGTGCACTTAAGCCAGTGATGAAAAAGATTAAACTATTCTTTTTAAGGTTAAACTATGGGGCACTTGGGTGGCTCAGTCAGTTAAACATAGGACTTTGGCCCAGGTCATGATCTCAGGGTCCTGGGATAGAGCCCCATGTTGGGCTCCCTGCTCAGCGGGGGAGCCTGCTTCTCCCTCTCCCTCGGCTCCTCCTCCAACTTGTGCTATTCTGTCTTTCTCTCAAATAAGTAAATAAAATATTGTTTAAAAAGATTAAACTCTTGAGAGTACGTCAGTGCTGCTATTTTATTACCTGCTAAATGTGAGAATGGCTGGGCGTGGTCTGCGTCTGTCATTTAGCTCACGTTCTCGAGGCGATGCCAATAGAGTCAGAGGGAGAGGGCCCAGAAGGGCACCGGTGACAGAGACCCGGCCTGGGTGGCACAAGAGAGTGCATACAACCCGCCGTGTCTGCACCAGCTGCCTGCCCCCGCGGCCACCAGCCCCGGAGTCTGCGGGGGCCCAGACGACCTGGTCTCTGTTTCCACTGCTGTGTGACCGCCACCTGTTTCTGTCCTAGGACCTCAGGCCCAGCACTGGAATGTGTGCTCCCCTCTTCTGTCTGCCAAAGAGCCGAGGTACATCGAGCTCGGCTTGGCAGACAGGATGGATCAGTTTGTACCGGGGGCTGGGGTGGTGATTTCTCCCCGGGAACACCCATGTGAGAGTCCCAGGCCACCCCACGCTCCCCAGAGGAGGGGAGCTTTTGCTCTTGGTTTGTCACGAAGGAAGGGAAATCACACTGTCTTGCAGGTCACTGACATCAGACCTTCTCCTGACAACGCCTGGAGCCCTGAGAGGCCATGGGACTGTGGGTGTCATCCAGGCCAAGGATGCTGTGGGGTCGCCATGCCCCACCGTCTATCGGGCTCTGCTTCACACAGCTCCTGACCAGACAGGAAGCAAGACAAGGGCAGGCCCCACGTCTGCAGCAATGGGCTGTCCCTTCCCTCCAGCATTCTGCAAGCCCCAGGGCTCTCAGCGCCCCGAGCACGCGTGGCAGAGTGTGCGGCATGCGCGGGGAGCCGCAGAGCACGCGTCGGTGTGAGGTGTTGGCTTGAGACAGCCCAGGTCCGCATTGCAGCCAACGTTTAGGAAACTGCCCCACGTCAAGCTTTGGTTTAATGTTAAAGAACAATCTATTAATACACACTTTCCTTCAGCCGTGGATCTGAGACCAGATTTGTTCATCTGCTTCATCCATTCTCACTAATTTTTTCCCGAGAAAGCGTCACTCATTTTGTTTTTGTTTTTGTTTTAAGCGAACATTTTTATTAGAGGTTTGTGCCATCATACCACTACATGATTTCACCGCGTCGCCGAGATCAGATTGCTTTTTCAGGCTCCAGTTGATACTGTTGTTTTCCCACTTTGCTTTTACTTTACATCTTTTATGCTTTTATTTTGTTTTACTTTTCCATTATCCTGTCATTTTCCATCATATCTTACAGGTCTTCTAAACATAAGGGGTTTTGGTGGTTTTTTTTTTAAGATTTTATTTATTCATTTGTCAGAGAGAGAGTGCGCGCACAAGCAGGGGGAGCGGCAGGCAGAGGGAGAACCAGGCTTCCCGCCGAGCAGGGAGCCCGATACGGGGCTCGATCCTAGGACCCTGGGACTGTGACGTGAGCCGAAGGCAGACTCTTAACCGACTGAGCCACCCAGGCGCCCCCATAAGGGGTTTCTTAAGTGAGATTATGATTTGCATTGATTTTTTTATGTGAGTGTAGTTGACAGATAATATTATTTTTCATTTCGAGATGTTATGTTAGGGGGTGCCTGGGGGGCTCATTCAGTTGAGTGTCTGCCTTCAGCTCAGGTCATGGTCTCAGGGTCCTGGGATTGAGCCCCGCATTGGGCTCCCTCTCCTCCCCGCTCATGCTCTCTCGCTCTCTCTTTCTCAAATAAATACATGAAATCTTTTTTTAAAAAATGTTATGTTAACATGTAATGGCTGTATCATTTTAAATGAATTGCTGTTATTTAAACTTCTGAGTATTAATTTGTAATGTGGTAACTGTCAATCTAGCTAATCCACATAAGCCAAAAGTTTATGAAACCAAAAAGTTGGCAAAGTTTTCTCAAAAGCCCCAGTACATCCATAAAATAGATGACAGATGACCGCTGATCGGGCAAATCCTCTCTGCAGGAAAGGAGTTTTGGTGGATCAAGGTTCTTTGTACTTTGCAGTGATGGTGGTGAACATATATTACATGTATAACCAGAAAGGAATATTAATGTCATAATAATAACGTCTACCCTGTTTTCCTCATAATGGACGTTTTGAAGATTAACATTATAAAGTGCCTTAAAAACTCACAAATCACTGCACGTGCATAAAATCTTACTGACTAGCATGAGAGTTCTCATGCGGCAGGGGCTGTGCTTCCAAATCAAAAACATGCTCTAGAGTGAGGGGCACATGTACAAAGCACTCGCTAAAATGCTGAATACATGAATAAATGCATGAATGTTTTAAAGTTAATTATACGGGGCGCCTGGCTGGCTCGGTTGGTGGGGCACCCGACTCTTAAACTCAGGGTTCTAAGTTTGAGCCCCAAATTGGGTGTAGAGATGACTTTAAAAAAATAAAGCTATGAGTTATATATCTACAACTTCTGGTTTTGGTTGAATCGTGCCCCCCAAAGATACATTGACGTCTCGATTCCCAGTAACTCAGAATGTAACCTTATTTGGAAATAGGGTTGTTGCAGGTGTAATTAGCTAAAATGAGATCACATTGGATTAGGGGTGCCCGAATCCAGTGACTGGTGTCCCACAGAGACAGACACACAAAAAGGGGGGACGGCCACGTGACCACAGAGATTGACATGACACACGCACAAGCCAAGGGACGCCAAAGATTGCAAGTGTCCAGCAGAACACCAGCTCTGGTTCCCAATCCCAGGGAAGGACCCCTGCTCCGTGAAGGAGAGCAAAGCTCATCACAGCGCCAGTCACCTGGGTAAGAGTCCAAACACTTGTGCCCATTGCATCCCAGTGTCGGAGTTGCC
>CM052885.1:121334912-121353167 GCA_028534135.1 Potos flavus
CGCCGAGGACGCCCACGCAGCCTGGGGGGCCCCCGTGGGGAGGACCTGAGACCGCCTGCTGACTCGGGCTCAGCGAGCTGACTTGAGGATCCTCCACCCCAGTCTGGCCCTGGGGGGACCAGAGCCTCAGCAACCTCGGGGGAGTCCCTGAGCCAGACGGCCCGGCTCCTGAATTCCAGGCCTAAGGACGTGGTGAGACGCGGCTGTCTGAGGTCGCTTGTGACACAGCGAGGATCGCTAACGGGGACTGGCTCCCCAGGACCCCCACCTTGGCTCTCTGTTGTTGTGGAAAGCGGGGTCCATCTGTGAAGGGTTCCCCGTCCTCGCCCGAAATCAGGGGCTCCACGTGGTGACGGTTACAAACGCTATCTGCCCCCGATGCCTGCTTTGGGTCCCCCAAGAGTTGAGAAGCCTGGCCCGTGGTCATCCTGGTCCTCTGGCAATGCCAGGCCGCGTGTCTGCATGTGGCATATGTCTGCGTACCCAGGAAAGCGGCACGCAGAACTCACGCCTTGTAAAGATACTCTGGACACACTCGCTTTCTCTCCCCCCTTTCTCCCGGCTCTTCCTCTTGCAGGTTTCTGAGGCCTCTGTCTCTTGGGTGGCGGTGGGTCCCAGCTTCTGACTTTCCCCCTCTCCCTGGGCAGGGGAGGGAGGGGATGTGGTGAGAGGTCCTTGGAGCCTGGGGGCGGAGGCCTGTCCCCAGAGAGGTCATCGGTGAGTGTGGGGGAGAGGCGAGGGGTCTCTCTGGGTCCTGGGGAGCAGGCACCTCTCCGGGGCCTGGACGCCTAACAAACGTGCCTCCTCCCTAGCAGCGGGGTCCCTGCTGGGCACCCCCAGTGGCTGTTTGGGCCCCAGGGTGACTTGGGATGTCTGCGTGTTCACTCTTTGCCACTCTAGGTTTCCGCCTCGGGGCCAATTTGTGTCTGTGAACAATCAGCCGCCCAGCGGGGGCCACGGATCACGGGGTACATCCCGAGGACCCACTAGGACTGCTAGGACCCACTCCACATCTGAGCAAGACCCACAGAACGCTGCAGTGAGAGGGACAAGCCTCAGATGTCAGAGCCTCGTGTGTCCTCCACAGCAGCGGCCTGAGGCCCAGAGCCTGGCCCTGGGGAGAGCTGGGCGTGGGCCCCCCTGCCATGTGGGCCCTGCCCCTTCCCTCACGCCCCCATCTCCTGGGGTTCCAGAGAGGAAAACAGAGTTCCAGGTTCCAGAGTGTGTCACTTACACACTCACTTCTCAAAGCCTCCATCGTCGTCAGAACTATCGGCCATTGTGGTAAGAACACACTCGACAACCTGCTTCGGCCCGGAGCTCTGTGCGCAGCGTCCCCGCACCGGCCGGGAGTGCCGTGCAGCCCGCTCTGACCCCCCAGATGCAGGATGCTCGAGGGGACAGCTCAGCCACTTCTTAAACACACAGATTTCGGGTTTTTGTCTTTAATCATTCATTTGATTTCATGTTCATTTCACTACGTGGATGAGATGGGTACATATCACACTAGGCTTCCGCTATGAGAGAGCTGCCGCTGCGGAGAGAAATCCAGCCCTCTGCTCTCTTTCCGCATCCCTTTCTGAGTCCCACAGGAGCCACGTGGGGGACAGTGGGGTTCCAATCTTGGCTTGTCACTCTCCCGGAGGCTGTGTGGGTGGGACAGGGAGAGTGGGCACGGGTCCGGACCTCGCCTGAAGCCTGTCGTCGGGGCCAGCAGCCAGCTGTGCTCTCTGGCTGGGCCCTGACACTCCACCGGCACAGGTTTCCGTAGGATGGAGGCCAGGGGCACCGGGGTCTGCCCCCTGCCTGGCTCTGAGGCGCTGGCTCTGGGTCCTTGCAGTCTGTCCCTCAGGCTTCCCACCCAGAGGACAGTCGGCAGGGACCCCGCCCTCAGGCCTCAGCTGTGGCGTGGGGCTGCCACGGGGGAAGGGGCACAACGACTGGACCCCCCCGCCCCATGGGCAGCAGGTGACAGTCCTCGGAGGCCGGCGCTGGGAATGTGAAGACTCCCCCTAGGCTGACGGAGGAGAAGGAGCCCAGTCCAGGAAGGTGTTGGCAAGAAAGGCCTAGAGCCACGGGGGGCCACAGGTCAAGAACGGCAAGGCTGGACTAGCAGGAAGGTGGTTTGGGAATCCCGTCCCCCACCACCCGAGGCTGCAGGCAGCTGGTCCCCTGCCCCCCCTGCCGTCTGCTCCCTGAGGGGCACTTGCGGCTACCACTCCCACCTAGCCACACCTGTCCAGAGCTGAGCCCGAAAGCCCCCGGCCCAGAGCACCACGGGAGCATCTTTCTACCAGGGTGAGGGGACAGGAAGGGGCCAAGATTCCAATGGGCTCTAAGGACGGGGTCCTCCAAGGGTCCGTAAAGCCTAGGGGGAGAAGAGGAGTGGAGATGGAGGAGGGCTTTCCCCACACTGGTACTGGGCCAGAGGCTCTTAGGAGGTAGGCACTCCTGGGAGGAGGGGCCAGCAAGGGCTGTCCGTGCAGCCCACAACCCTCTAGACCATGGCCTGGCTCGTGGGTCCCTAGGGGAGAATGCTCGCTCCCCCGAAGACTCAGGCCAGGCCACATCCTCCTCTCCGCCTCCCCCCCCACTCCAGCCACAGGCAATGACTAAGCCTCCCGGGCCAGCCCAAGCTGCGCACTGCAGGCCGGGTGGTCTCGGAGGACCCCTACCCACCAATTCCAAAACATTCCACTGCACAGATGGCTCCCATGGCTGACCCAGAGGGCCTTCTTCCTTCCCCCGCCCCCTCCCACGTGCTCTGCCGCCTCCCACCGAAGGCCTGGCAGGTGGAGTCACCTTAGCCTGTCCGGGCAGGGAGCTAGCTCAGAGGACGTGCCCTAAGTACAAGGTGCTCACAGGACAAGCCAGCGTAAGGAGCCACATGTTCCTGCTACCACCACTGGCTTTATTGAGGCTGTCGCCACATCTAAGAGGGCCACCAACGGGGGACCCAGCCACTGCCTGGCCTGGTGCCTGAACTGAGGGACTGTGTGCCACGCCCTGGTGGCTCCTCGGGGGAGAGCCTGTGGAGGACTGGACAGCTCAGAGCGGAAAGAGAAGCAGGAGCTAGGAGTGCAGGGAGGGAGGGAGGGAGCAGGGACAAAAGTTGCATCTAGACAAAGTGGGACAAGACAAAAACGAGAGCCCGCATGTGCCGGTGTCTCCTCTCAGGGTCCAGGCGCCTGTGGTCCACAGCCCCTTAGCCGGACATCTCCTCTCGCTGCTCCTTGTTCCTGCGCACCTCGGCTGCGTGCAGCTCCTGCGAGGACAGGTGGGGGTGGGCGCGGCCCTGTGCCTGCGCGGCGGCTGGGGTGCCCCTCCCCCCACTCCCAGGCTTCAGGGACCCTCCTAAGTGCAGGAGAGGCGACCCATGAGGACACCCTTAAGGACCACGACGGAGGAGCCACAGAGAGTAGGGGGAGGCCTATGTCCTCCCCTCAAAGCGTGGCCTGGGTGCGGGGGCTGGCCTCAGTGCGACAGGGGTTGCACCCAAACCAGAGAGAGGGTGCCCCCCTGGCACTAAGCTGGTCCCACCCGGTGGGCTGAAGCCGCGGCCACTCCTAGGGGGCTCCGGCCGGGGCGGGCCTCGGGCTGTCTCCATGCGGGACCGGGAGCCGCCGGGCCGCGGGAGTGCTGGTGGTGCGGTGGGAAGGGACCACCAAAGGAGGGGCCTCCTACGGGCTTCCCTGCCCCCCCGGCCTAAAGCAGCTCCTTCCCTTTTCTAGCTCAAGCCCGCGTCTTTCGGAGCACTTCCAAAGTAACGACTATCGGTTGATTACTGCGGTTACTGGCCGCGTCCCTCCCACCAGGGCTGGATTCGGGGCCTCAGCCCAGGCCGGAGGCGCTCAGGAAACGCCGGCGGAGCCCCGCTTCCTGCTGCCCGGGCACCGCCCCCTGCGCGGAGCCCCGCCCCCTGCGCGGAGCCCCGCCCCCTGCGCGGAGCCCCGCCCTCGCCCCGCCCCCTCCCCGCGCGGCCCCGCGCGCGCGCGCGCACCTTCTCGCGCAGCCGCTCGCGCAGCGCCGCCAGGTGCGCCTCGCGGATCTCCTTGCTGAGCTCCATCTTGTAGTTGAGCTTCTCCTCCGCCAGGCGACTGAAGTTGTTGTTCTCCTCCAGCGCCTTGTGCAGCACCTCGCGCTCGTGCTCGCGCCGCTCAGCCAGCTGCTTCAGCACCTGCGCCTCCTGCGTCTGTGCGGGCGGCCGGGGCGCGCGTGGGCGGCGGCCGGGCCCCGCCCCCAGCCCCCCGCGCGCGTCTGGGCTCCGCCCAGTGCCCGTGAGCCTGCCCTGCTGCCCACTGCACCCACGTCGGGCAGGAGCTCGGGTGTCCGCTGCCCCGCCGGCGGCCAGGGCGGTTCGCCGGGTCCCGCTTTGCCTGGGACTTCCTGGGCTTCGGCACCGCAAGGTCCGCGTGCCGGGAGAAGCCCCGGCCCCAGACACCCCGGAAGCTGCTCACCCTCTCTGTCCGTCCTCAGCCCGCACAGCCGTCCCTCCTGCTAGGCGGAGGGCGTCCACGCAGCAAGACGGGCTCTGTCCCGCTCGCCGCCGCCCCCGAAGCCCGCGGTGCGCTCCGGGAACGTCGGAGGAGCAGAGCAAATTCAAAACTTATGGGCTGTCAGGGAACCTGGACCGTCTCCTCCTCAAACGTCTGCCCGCTGAGCACAAAGTAGATACGCCCTGGGCTCTGAGTTCCCTGAAGTGCGGGGGGCGGTGGGAGGGTCCCCAGGGCGGCTGGAGGAGGGGCCCCCCGGAGGTCCGGAGGAGAGGTGAGAGTCGGAGCGCAAGGACTGTCCGCTCCCTCAGAAGGCTGCTGGGCCGACCCATGTGCAGGTCACTGCTAGTTAACTCTAGGAGGCCTGCGTCCCCAGGTTTCACTGGGACATGCTATAAGGGATTGGGGCCAGTACCCCTGCCCAATGGGCCTGGGCACCAGGACTGCATGCCTGAGATCATTCCTTTCGTGTGTCAGTCTCCGTGGGGCTGGTGTGAGGGGAAGGGACAGGGAGGGAGCCTGGGGCCCATACCCCCCTTCTCCCAAGGGCCCCCTGAGCTCCCAGCAGGTGTGGGCTTGCAGCCCCCAACACATGTGAATCCCTTTCTTCTCTACCCTGGAGAAGGATGATAGCCCAGACTCATGTCCCAGGGCCCCCTCCTGGCCATGGCCAAGGACACCCCCTCCAACAGGATCCGGTTCCTGTCCTCTCCAGCTGGCTGCCGTTGGGGAACCCTTCACCTCCCTGTCCCTTCTGATCCCCCAAGAGGAGATCCAGGGAACCATGAGACCCTCTCCACTGCAGGCCGACAGCCTAGCAGGGGCTGGGAGCATCCTGTGCCTGGGGGACCCCGTCTGTGCCCGTGACGCCTTCCGGCCAGCCACCTTCATCAGGATCTGGGGCAGGGGTGGGCTCCTCACCTTCCTTCGCTCCTCAGCTGCCTCCAGCCGCTTCTGCAGCTCCTCCAGGGAGGTGTCCTTCCTCTTGGGGGGGGAGGAGAGCACTGGGCTCTCGGGGGACAGGTCAGAAGGGGACTTGAGGATGACCTCGAAGCTCTGGCCAGAGGCCCTCTTGTCCAGCTGTTTCACCTCCATGTCTGCAAGACCACATGGGGCTTCAGGACTCTGAGGGCCATGGTCCCAGCACACATCCAAATCGAGGGCTGAGGGAGGGAGCACAGCTGCCCACGTGGGACCCCCAGGCCTGAGCTCCCAAGTCTGCCTCTCATCAGAGGCTCCCTCTCCGGAAGCCAGCTGAGCTGAGGTGGGGGGAGGGGTTGGAGAGGCCATGGGAGCAGGGAGCCAGGAAAGCAGGAGGCGCACTGGCCAAACAGCAGCCCGGGGCACACTCACCCCCATACTGGTAGATGGTGTTGGGGTGCGGCTGTGAGTAGAAACAGGAGCAGATGAGCGACAGCACCGACAGCTCCTTCATCTTCTCCTTGTAGGCTGTGGGCATGAGGCCAGGGTGAGAGGGCGCCACGGCCGCCTCCCGGCCTCGCTTCCCTGGCCGCCTCAGTCTTTCCTCCCAGTACTCCCCGTGCTGTGTCTCTCTGGGAGCCTGTGTATCTTGCTCCCTTCTCTGTTCTCCTGCCTCCCTACATCTCCCCTCTCCCTGTCCCCACTCCCAGAAGCTGACTCTGTCCCTGGCCACACCTTCCTGTGGATTGTCCTGCGTCGTTCTCCCAGTATCCGCCTTCCTCCTCCTCTTCTCTCTCGGCATTTCCATCTCGTTCCTCTACATCACTGTGTTTGTTGGTCTCTGTTCACCCTTCTGTCTTCCTGGCTCGGTGCCCGCTCTCTCCCTCTCTCTCCCTCTCCATGTCTCTGTGACCCTTTGTCACTGTGTATGTTCCTGACCCACGCTCCCAGGCCCTCCAAGTATTTCTCCCTCCTTCCTCCCCTTTCCCTCTCACACATAGTAACCACCACACTCAGGACTGGGCCAGCACAGATGTGAAGCTTCGGCAGACAGCACTTCCTTGGTCTGTGCACTTGGGGGAAGCGGTCACACTTCCTCCTGTGTGCCCTCCGCCCCCCCCCACCCCCCCCACCCACCACCCCCCCGCCATTTACCCCGGGTGAAACCGGGCGTCACCGGCACCGCTCCCGGTCCCTCCGAGCCAGAGGGTGGGGAGCTGTCCGTTCAGCACCAAGGCCCGCCCTCGAGCCTTGCAGGGCGGGTGCCCGCAGCCGGTGCCCAACCCGAAAAAGAGGCGGGCTTTTCTACTGGGGCCCTGAGCCCTGTCAGGTGAGGGGGAGGAGCCCACTGTCAGAATGGCAATAATTGAACTATCTGTGGTCTGGTCATGACAAGCCAGGCCCCTAGGTAGACATGCTGGCCTCGTGTCTCAGTTTAACAGTCTTCAAGCCCAAAACCGTCCCTGGGCTCCACTGAGATGACACTGGGCCCAAGTGGCCAGAGTGACTTGCCCAGAGCCCCTCAAGTGCAACCCCAGGTGGTCTGTGTGCTTTACACCACTGCAGCAGATCCTGGAGACTAGGAGACTCAGGCACCCATCCTCCCGCCTCCTTAGCTGGAGAGCCTGGCACAGGTCTCCAGAGGGACACTCCAGAGAGTCTGGCTTCCATGAAATGGTCTTCCAAGGAGCAGACACGAATTTGGGCAAGAAACTTCCTGACTGGGGCACCTGGGCAGCTCAGTCGGTGAATCCTCTGCCTTTGATTCAGGTCATGATCCTGGGGTCCTGGGATGGAGCCCTGAGTCGGGCTCCCTGTCCCTCTGCTGCTTCCCCCCATCCCAGGTTGTGCACTCTAGCTTTATATGACAGAGAGCGCCAGAGAGCACAAGCATGGGGGCAGGGGGTGGGGGGTGAGGGAAGGGCAGAGGGAGAGGGAGAAGCAGACTCCCCGCTGAGCAGGAAGCCCAACACGGGGCTCGATCCCAGGACCCTGAGATCACGACCCGGCCCAAGGCAGAGGCTTCACCAACTGAGCCCCCCAGCGGCCCTAAAAGTTAAATTTACAAAGGAGGCAGAGGCGCACGCAGCCCCCACTGCGCGTGCTGGGAGTTGGAGGGTGGCAGAGCAGGCAAAAGCGGCTCTTGGGAAGCAGCAGACCGGGAGACATTGGGCATTTGGAACGGCTGGGGAGAGACAGGCCTGCGCTCAGAGGGAGGGTCAGGAGGGCAGCGAGAGGGGCACACCTGGATCCCGGGAGAGGCCAGGAAGGAAGGCGCTTGGTGTAACCTCGCCACTGCCCGGCTCCCTGGGGACAGACACCGCCTCCCTCACCTTCCGGGCAGCCCTTCCTCACCGCGTGTGGAAACCTCTGAATGGGTTTACCATACATGCCGGGAGCTGGGGGCCTCACAGCTGCTTGAGCTCCTCTCTGCCTTGAACCTGAAGTTTTCCCAGGAGAACGACCTACACCTTTATTAGAGGGAGAAGTTTACAGGCAAATGTCAGGGGGCTCCTTCCAACCTGTCGCCTCAGCATTAAGGGGGCAGGACGTGGAGCTTGGGCAGCTGTGGGCACTGTTAGGGTGGAGGGGAGAAGGGTGGGGGGGTGCCGGAGACTGAAGTCAGAACTCTCTGAGGGCATGGACCAGCCCAGGGGACCAGTGTCCAGCTGAGGGACCGTGTCCTGCAGCTGGTAGTGGGATGCGGCTCAGCGTCTGACGGTCATGGAGGTTCCCCAGGCTGGTTTCTCCCGGGCTCATGGCCCATGAGGCCCTTCCTTCCCAGAAGGCTTACCCTGAGTAGCCACGTGGGAAGGGGTGGCCCCCCAGAAGGGGGCCTGGGAATGAGGCTGTGTGGTCTGGCCGCAAGTCGGAGGGGACTGGATAGCAGGCGGGGACATTGGTGGAGTTGCAGAGAGTGAGCAAGAGGAACCCCGCACGTAGGGCTGGAGAGCAGGGCTGGCCCAGCAGCTCCTACCACGGGAAGTTACACCTGTGTCCTCGGAGGTGGAGGGGCTCAGAGGTCACGTCTCGCTGCAGAGGGAAGAGGTTGGGGCTCGGATCGTCTAGGCCCTTGTCCACAGACACAGCTCAAGCCGGGGAGCCCCTCGGCAGCTTGGAGGCCATTTCCCCTCTCACCAGGGCCCTTCCCTTCCTTCCCCAGCACTGACTTCGGGGAAGCATTAAAAGCAAATCTCTGGCATGAGCTGGATTGCTTTCATCTCCCTCTTCCTCTTTGTATTAAATATTAAATTCGTGAAAACGCGCATTGGCTTTCTGCATGCTTAGATCCTAGGGGAGCAAGAGTTAGAGGGCACCCGGTGCGCCTCCAGTAGGATGGTCACCCTAACGGGAGCACCGTGTGGTGGGCGCATGCCAGCCGGACTCCCGACTGACCCTCAAGAACAGCCAGCCCTTGTCAGATTTGTTTCTACTGAGGAAAGGAGCGGGGGGGAGAGAGAGAGTCAGAGAGAGCAAGGAGCCCACCCAGAGTCACACGGCATGACAGGATGGGAGCCTGGTCACGAGCCCCAGCCTCTGACTGCACTTTCCCATCGGGAGCCTCATGGCGGCGGGGGTGGGGGGTGTCCCTCCACAACTGGGAGGGCAGGGTGCCCACAGATGCCCGCTCACCCCTAGAAGGGTCTTGGAGGGCGCTGCTGGCTGCTTCCTGACGGATGGAGCTCACTGCCACCCAGGCTGCCCCCGTCACTAGTCAGAGTCCCGGCACAGCAGGACTCACCAGCAGACCCACCTCTCTGGCGAGGAAACTCTGGGAAACGTGGGCGCAGTGGTGACGCTGCCCAGCACCGACTGGGCACCCAGCTCTTGCGAGGCTCTAGGCCAAGCGCCTTTCCTGGAATAGCTTGTTCGTTTCCCAGACCAAGCCCGGCGAGGTGCTGCCCCGTCCACCCCCATGCACACGAGGGCCGCAGAGCTTAGCGGCAGGGGAAGCCGTCTCAGCTCGGCGGGGCTGCGTAAGGAGATGGATTCGAGCAAGAGTCCACGAAAGCGTGTGCAGAGATGAGTGTCTGGGAAGGACACCAAGAGACGGCCACATCTCCCCAGATGAGTCCCAAGGACAGCGCCCGTCAGCAGCCGCTCAAGGGAAAGGGGGCTTTGGGAAAGTCAACAGAGCAAGAGAAAGCTGAGGTCAATCTGTGGTGACTAGAAGGTCATGGCAGACAGTGACCCTTCCCCCCAGTCACCGAGACCAGACGAAGCCCACCCAGGGCAGGTCGGCCTCGGAGGAGGGGCCGCTCCCATCAGAGAGGTCTGTTGACACAGAGGAAGCTGCAGCTGGGATTCACGTACACTGATTTTGGCCACGATTACTGGTGTGCTCACATAGCCACTTCTGGGCCCAGCCTCCCGCCTTTGGAACCGTTATGACGGCGGGCGCAGGCACGCACACGGGTGGGCTGCACTCTGTCTGTGGCACCCCGATGGTAAAACAGGAAAGGCCCATCCCTGCGTGACTCTGGCCGGGGGCAGTTCTGCAGCTGGCTCACGGCACGTCTGTGAGGCGCTGGCCGTGCTGGACAGCACTGATTGTGCTTATGGTTTCCCTTCTCACACCAACAGCAACCTGGACACCCAGAAAAACCCTGGGACCAAGCATGGGTGAGCAGCGCCCCAAAGCCTGGCAAACAAGGGAGGGCTGGTGTCAGGGGACTCTGAGATCGGCGCATCTGCGCCCACCCCTGGTGGCCATCAACAGTGCGGTCTCGGCTGCATCCCTTCACCACCTAATCCGTCTGCTTTCCTGTCTGATGGAGAGCAGGAATGAGACCTACTGAGTAGGGTTTTTACTAAAGAGAAATGGCAGAGGGCATCTCCCACCAGTGGTTGCTCACTGTCCCCCACTTGGGCACAGACCCTGAGCCAGGGTCCAAAGTCCCGCCTCCATGGGGGACTGTGCTAGCACTCTGGCCGTGGGGAGGACAGAGCACCCTCGGTTCCTGCCGAAAGCTGAGCCCAATGTGTCTGAGGAGGTCAACAAGAGAGAGCAGGGGGCAGATGAAGGCCGGACGGACAAGACCCTCGCGGACCGCATGCATCCGTGGGGTGTGGTCATTACACACACGGTCCCCTTCTAGTCAAGTGCAGAAGTCACCTGGGGCCTGAAACCGCAGGGCCTGAGAAGCTGGTCAGGGCAGGGCACATGTGAGTGCGTGGAGCTCTGCCAAACTGTGTTCGCTGCAGAGAGAATCACGCTAGCTAGGGAGAGGGGACCCCCAGAATGGAGGGAAGGGTGGGCTGGGAGTGGAGTTCTGGGTCCAGGGGGAAATGGGGTGGTGGGGAAGCCGCTGCCCTGATGTCCCTGGCAGCAGGGAGTGCAAAGATGCAGTTGGTCCTGGAGTGGCCAGACAGGGTAGAGCGTTCCTGGGGGGAGCAAGCCCCATGTCCTCCCGTCTAGGGTTGCCTGCAGCTCTCTCGCGGCCAGTAACTGCCTTCTGTCCACCCCTCTGCCAGAGCGACACCCGGCGCAGGCCAGGAGGGAGGAGGGTCGCAGCCTCCGGGGCAGGGGATCCGCAGCTTGGGAGGCGGGGCGGTGGGGGAGGGAGGGGCAGACCCCTCCTTCCTGGGAGGGCTTGGAAACTGCAGCGGCCCCTCCTCCATCCAAACCCCACTGCGCATAGGGTGGTGGCATAGAGCGGGTGGCACTGTGTCCTAGAGAGCGGTCCCCAAGCCCTTAGCATCGAGGCGGGGGGGCGACCACGCTAGACACGGGCGCGGCTCCGCTGGCTCCCGGCTCGGTTTCTCCTCCCCCGCCCTTCCGCAGCGTCCCTCCAGGCCCCAGGGCACTCCATTGCTGCAGACAGGGCCTGGGCCCGCCAGCCCTGGGCAGGCGCTCCTGCAAAGGGTCCTACCCTCGTGCCCCCCACCCTCTCGAAGGCGAGGTCCGACCCAGGGTCTTCAGTAGACAGGGCCTCAGGGGGCGCGGTCTGCACCTCCCGAGCGTGCCCACCCGGGGGCACGGACCCGCGCCCGGGCCCTCAGAGCCACCCTGCCACGCTCGCGCCTGGCTAGGCATGGCGGCCGCTGAGGAGCAATGCGCCCTCCCCCCACGGTGCTCGCTCGGGCGCGGCCCCGGCCCATCGGCCCAGCCCGCCGCACCCGAGCCCCAATCCTCGCCCTTGGGGCACCAGGTGTTCCCAACCCGTTGGCTCTAAATCCCAGCTCTTGCGGGTTCGGCCGGCCGCGCCCCGCGCCCTTGCAGAGCGCGAGGTCTGAGATGGGAAAACAGAGTCCGCCACCGGCCCCAGCTTCGGGCGAGCCCAGACAATGGCCTCGGCTCAGACCTGCCGCCGCCCCGGGAAGTCCGCGTCCCCAGCGCCTACCGGACAGGGTGCTGGCCATGGTGCTGGAGGCGGCGGCGGCGGCTGCAGAAGGCCGGGGAGGCGCGGGCGGCGGCTGGAGCTGCAGTCGACGAATGCTGCAGTGCTGGGGAGGGGAGGGAGCGAGGGAGGGCGGGAGGCGGGCGCAGAGAGGGAGAGGGAGAGGGGGAGAGCGAGAGAGCGAGAGAGAAAGCGCGCTCGAGCAAGAGCGTGTGCAAACGCCTGGCTGGCTGTGGTGGGGGCTTGCAGCCTTCAGGGGGAGGGGAAGATGGGAGGGAAGGATGGGAGGGGAGAGACCAGCCTGGGACACAGGGTGGAGCACTGCAGCCAATGCCCATCCCCTCGCTGCTTACCTCTTGGACTCGCTGCCCCAGCCTAGCTTTGTGGAGGCTTCGGGGGATGGTGGAGACATGCCCCATTCCCCAGGGAGGACATGGCAGGAGAGGACAGGCCCCCACAACAGGGTGGGGGTGGAGAGCTCTTCGCTAAAGCCACTGAAGCCTGGGAGGTGCCTTCTGTGTGCCCAGGTCCGTGCTGAGGGGAAAGCATGTCATAGACGGTGGGGGTAGGAATTGGTCTGGAAGGCCTCCAACGAGCATCCCAGAGGACAAGTCAATTCTGGGGCAGAAAAAGAAGGTAAACAGGGTGGTGAGGGTTAGGACAAAGGCTTCGAAGCGAGATAGAGATGAGTTCCAACCCCAGCTCTGACACCCACTTGCTGTGTGACTGGGAGCGAGTTTCTGACTTCTTGGCAGCTCTGTTTCTCATGGGTTAGATACGGCAATAATGCCAGTCTCCAGGCGAAGAGAGGTACAGTTGGTGAGTGTGTGGGGGTCATGCCCCCCTCCTCTCTGGGCTTAGAGTTCGGGTTGATATCCCCAAAGGGAGAGCCTTGCAGAGGTGGCGGGTCCTTTTCCTGCAGTGACCCTCTCGTCTCACTTGGGGCCTGGGAAGTCAAACGGTTGGCGTGTCATTCCCATTTAAGGGACAGAGACACAGAGGTCAAGAGAAACGCTTGCTCCACAAGCACCTAAGTCCTTGGGCCAGGAATAAAACTGTGGGAAATCAGGAGCCTGCAGAGGGCTGAGGGAGACCCAGAAAGGGGCCAGAGAGGGACAGACCTAAGGGTCAGAGTCCAGCCGGAGCAGGCCCAGCAGACGTGTATACACCGGGAGGTGCACACGCGGCGAGCGCGGGACTGGCTAACACCTGCTCTGTGGTCCCCACGGCGTCTGACCCTCGGTAGGCAGCCCGTGAACCCGCCAGAGCAGACTCTCCAACCCAATGTGTTGACTTGATGGCGATCTCTGTGCTGGCTGAGCGGGGCTGGTGAGGGCCAGCCTTGGTGTCCATTTCCTCTCCTCTTTCACATTTAGGTTCAGTACATGGCATTGATCAGCGGTAATTTATTGCAGGCTGGGCAGTCCCATGCGCGAGGTGTGACCAGGCAGCTCATGCCTCGGGGTCTCGGGGTCCTCAGCTGTGGTTCCGAGCCGCCTGGCCCCGAGTCTCTGGGTCCTGCCTTACCTTCCTCAGCCTTCCGGGAGCACCAGCGCCTGTGCGCTTAGAAGGTGGGGGCCGTGGGAGTGAGCAGCCCACCTCGCGGCTCGCTGACCGCCTACCCTGTACTTTGTAAAGGCTGTGGGTAGCGAGAGAACGTGTCTCGGCGGCCGTCGGGGCACACACGTGTCCGCGCCCGCGTGCGCGGCGCCCAAGGGGCGGGAGCGCTCGGCTCGCGCGCGGCCAGGCGGCGGGCTCCCGAGTCGGGGTCGGAGACGGGCCCGTGGGCCCCTCGGCCGGGGGCGCCGACTTCGCCCCGGGGCCTCGGGGCACGTGCTGGGTCGGCCCCAGGGCGCCGCGCAGACCCCGGGACCCTACTGCCCACTGCGCGCCGACGCTCGGGACGCCGGCACCGCGCGGGGAGAGGCGGCCGGGCGGGAGGGACATTCGCGAGGAAACGGGAAGGGGAACCCGCAGACCCATCGAAGGCTTGTGCCAGTGTCCGGCCAACCCAGGGACTGGGCGCAGGGCGGGGTGGAGGGGCGGAGGCTCTGGCGGCCACGGCATCGAGGGAGCAGACGGCTCGGAGCCCAGGTTTCTGCCCGCGGGCGATGGACGTGCGGTTCTCCGGGCTCAGGGCCGACCGAAGGGGCAGGGTGCGGCCCGGAACCGAGCGCGCGGACCCTTCTGCTGCGGAACGGTTTCCGCCCGGAACCACGCGCCGCGGGCCGGAACTGAGAGCGGAAGTGCAGCGCGTTCACTGACGATTGCGCGTCTTAGCCCGCCAAGTCTGAACCGGGTGACGGCGGCCGGGACGCGGTGGCGGTGCCTCGGCTGAACTGGGGTAGATTCCTGGGGACTCCCGGCGGCGGAAGGCTGTCCGCGGACACAAGTGAGTCGTGAGTCGGAGAGACTCCGGAACTGGCCCTTTCACCCGCGCGCGCCTCCTGGAACTGCAGCTCCCGGCAGTCCCCGCGCCCCCTCGGGCCCGCGCGCCGGTCTCTCTGCCGCGCTGCATTCTGGGGCCGGTGGTTTTCCAGTGCTCGTGGGCGGGGCCCCGCGCTCAGCCGAGCGGATCTCCGGGCGGGGGTCGCGGGGGGCGGGGAGTGTCTCCCAGAGGGGCGAGGGTCCCGGGGAGCGGGTCTCCCGGTGGAAGAGGAGGGTCTCCGGCGGGGACGGGGGGGCGGGGGGGTGTCTCCCAGAGGGGCGGGCGTCCGGGGGAGCGGGTCTCCCGGCGGAGGACGGAGGAGAGCGGGTCTCTCCGGCGGGGACGGGGGGGCGGGGGGTGTCTCCCAGAGGGGCGGGGGTCCGGGGGAGCGGGTCTCCAGGCGGAGGAGGAGGGTCTCCCGGCGGGACGAGGGTCCCGGCGGGGTGGCTGGGGAGTCTTCCGGCGGGGCCGGTCTTCTCGTGGCCGGGCCTTGCAGGAGGGGCCGTCGGTGTTCCGGTGAACTGTCCGCTGGCCCCGGTGCCCAGGCCACCCCAGGCCTGGAATCTGGCCTGTCAAGCTCTGGTGCAGGTAAGCGAATTGCTCCCCGCAGAGCCTGTGGGGCTGTGCACGCCTCTCCCCAAGCAGGAAGGAGCAGCTTGGGGCCGGAGAGCAAGGCAGGGCCCACGTGTAAGTTCTTTCTGTCCCCAAGCTACTCTTGATACGGTGTTGTAGGCTCGTCTTCGGACCTTGTACGCGGGATGGACTGCGTGATCGGTGAAGTGGCCTGATACGCGGGAAGGTCTGGCTGCAAACAATCTTGTTGTCCCCATCGTGCCATAGGGCTTCCCGGGGACAGTTGCACGTCCCAGCGCCGCAGGCTGGCATCACTTATCTGCAGTGGCTGAGATCCCGAGATGTTCAGAGGGGACTGCGTGTCACACACTCACACAGCCTGCATATCAGCCAGCCTCTGTGCCCTCCTGCGAACAGGCCAGCATGCCCAAGATAGCCCTGAACGGTGTGACAGTGGATTTCCCTTTCCAGCCATACAAGTGCCAGGAGGAGTACATGAGCAAGGTCTTGGAGTGCCTGCAGCAGGTACAGCCGCCGAGGGAGGCGTCCGTGTCCTGGGAGTGGGTCCGCACGGGCAGAGCTTCCGCAAAGGCCTATGTGATGCGCTTAGACCTTCCGCTCACTTCTGCTGAGCCCTACGGGGTAACAGGCCTCCTTGCGGACACAGGACTTGGTCATCAATGGGGCTGGCGTTCTAGGAGAGATGAGAGACAAGTAGGAAAAGACAGTTCTTCTGAAGAAGAAGAGTCTTGGGGTCATAGGCCTGGGAGCACCTTGAGGGCCTCTCTGAGGAGGTGACATTTGAGCTGAGGCCAAGTTTTGAGGAGCAGACAGCCATTGGAGGATCGGGAAGTAGTATTGCCATGTGGAGGGTTAGTCAGTGCCTAATCGTCATCTTGGAAGGTCTTCAAAGCTCAGGGGTGTGCGGGAAGGTAGAAGGGGTGCAAGTAGCTAAGGAAGCCGACTTTCTTAGCGTGTTCTCTCATGCCCTGCCCGAGCTTCCAGCCCCTTAGGGCCGATTCTGCAGCTGGGTTCCCGGCTGCTGTTGCGGACACAGACAGACCGCTGCAGGGAGGAGCCCGGCGCCCATTCCTGGGAGCCCGGCGCACGGTCTGGCCGGTTTGCCCCTGTGTCTCCCCAGGCTTGCTGCTCAGGCTCCCGTCTGAGGTGCGTGTAGGTCATCAGGCTCTGCTCAGCATAAAAGGCCTGCATTCAAAGTTACAGAACAGTGTTCTGTTGGGAGGTGTCTGATTAGTCAGCTTGCTATTTGTATTAGGCCGAAACATACTGTTGAGTTTTCAGTAATGCTGTGCAAATCGTTTGCTAAGGAGCGTGGAATTAACTCATAGTCTCCGGCTTTTGGTTTGAGGGCGGAAGCGTTGTCACATGTCACATTACCCGCCGTTCTTCAGGCCTTTTGCCGCCGCGGGTGGGCTCTGCCTGAACACAACCGTCCCGCTGTCGGGCCGCTGGCCCGGTCTTGGTGGGCCGTGTGCTCTGCGGTACCTCTCCCCTGCTTCCCCGTGACCTCGTTCCTGACCCCATTCAGAGAGTGAACGGCATCCTGGAGAGCCCCACCGGCACGGGGAAGACGCTGTGCCTGCTGTGCAGCACCCTGGCCTGGCGGGAGCACCTCCGCGACGCCGTCTCGGCCCGCAGGATTGCTGAGAGGGCGCCCGGGGAGCTCTTCCCCGATCGCGCCTTGTCGTCCTGGGGCGCAGCCACTTCAGATGCAGACACCCCAGGTGAGGTTCCCGTCAGCCCCTCGGGGCCTCCACGGAGAGGTAGCGAAGGGATAGAGGGGGCTGGCGAGGCTCTGGTGCGGAGCTCCACGAGGAACGTCGTAGCGGCGACATTCTTCCTCGCCGCGGGCTGTGAGCCTGAGGGCAGAGCCCCGTGGCCAAACTAGAACCCCGCAGAAAGCCCCTGAGCCCCCCGACCTCGCTCCTGGGAGCGGGCCCGCAGGGCTGAGTCAGCCGGGCATCCCCGGGCGGACAGCACGCCAGAGCGTCGTCCCGCGGCGCCTACCCGTTCTGCTTCCTTGTGCCTGGGCAGCTTGCTACGCAGACGTCCCGAAGATCATCTACGCCTCCAGGACCCACTCGCAGCTCACCCAAGTCATCGGCGAGCTTCGGAACACCTCCTACCGGTGGGTCCGGCGCCGCTCAGCCCTGCCTCTGACTTATGGGGGGTTGGCCTGGCGAGCTGGTTGATGGCGGGGTTCTGCCCGGAGCCCCCTCTGGGCCCCAGGGACCCACGCTCTTTGCCGAGCGTGCCGGACCGCCGTGAGGCCAGGCTGGCCGTGCCGCGCACGGCGGCGGCAAAGGCAGCTCCCAGTTGGTGCGGCAGCCCCGGCCTAGCGCCCCGAGCTCCTGGAAGGCGACGCGGTGTCAGCCGTGGGTGCGGGTCCGTGCGGCGGGCGTGTGAGGGGGACGGAGGCCCTGCCTCGTCCTGGAGCCCTGCAGAGCCGTAGGGTCCCGCGCCAGCCTCCCGTGGGGGGGGGCACGGAGTCCGCGGGGTCTCCTCCCATCTGCCTGTTTTCCCCGCCTCATCTCCTCGCTCACGCTGGGCCGTGCAGTAGCAGAAGCACCTCCCGAGCCCGGGGCCCCTCCCTCTGGCGATCTGGGTGCGCGTGGGAGCCCTGGCTGCCGGCACTCCCCGCGGGCCCCACACCCCGCGCTCATGCCGCTGGACGGCACCGGGGCTGTTGCTCTCCGGTTCTCGGACCCCACGGTTCTGTCTTCTGCCAGGCCTAGGGTCTGTGTGCTGGGCTCCCGGGAGCAGCTGTGCATCCACCCCGAGGTGAAGAAGCAGGAGAGCGCCCACATGCAGGTGGGTTTCTGGGGCACGCGCCCCGTCCTCCGGGGTTCTCTCAGAGCCCTCACCTCTGCCCCCTGGGGAGGGCCCGGGGAAGAGCTGGTGGGGGCAGGGCTGGAGCGGGACGCAGCCTCCGCATGCCGGGCAGCCCCGCCGGCGGCGTGTCCTTGACTGTTGTGCTAGCTGGGGCTGCTTCCTTTCTGTCCCAGATTCACCTGTGCCGAAAGAAGGTAGCAAGCCGTTCCTGTCATTTCTACAACAACGTAGAAGGTAAGAGGGGATCCTGCCGGGTGGTCCGCATACAGCTAGGAGGCTTGGAGCGTGTGCTGCCTCCTAGGGCTCGTGGCCTGCTGGCTCTCCACTTTGGGGCTCCACAATGGCCCCCTCGGTTCAGCGAGGTGGTGCTGGGCACTGTCTCCGGACCGTGGACCCGCGCCGGACTGTGTGCAGAAAGGCTCGGACGCCAGAGCGGGGAAGGCTGCCGTCTCGGAGGGGGGCTGAGACACCCCTCTATGCGACACCGGTCACATAGACACCCCAGGCTGGCCTCCTCACTGTCCGGGAGCTCGGATCTCAGGGACTCGCCATCCTCTGAGGGGAGGGGCTCCCTGGGCCTAAACTGTTTGTGCAAACAACGGGGTTGATGCTGAGCAGCTCCCCCCCCACAGGGAGTCTGGAATTC
>CM052885.1:121353667-121386245 GCA_028534135.1 Potos flavus
CTGAGGGGAGGGGCTCCCTGGGCCTAAACTGTTTGTGCAAACAACGGGGTTGATGCTGAGCAGCTCCCCCCCCACAGGGAGTCTGGAATTCCAGCACTCGCCAGCCAGGGGTGTCTATGCGACCGGCCCTGGCAGACGCCCTGGGCACTGGGCCTCTGGCGAGCGTCCCGGGAGACAGCGTTTCACATGTGGCCTCAGCTCGTTCTGGGGTGGTTAGCCCGGGGAGGGGGTTCTGGAGCCGTGCCTGGTCCCTGGAGCCCTCCGCAGGCTTTTCCTTTTCCTGATTTTGCCGTGTGTCCCCGGGGTGCGATGGGGCACAGCGTGGGCGGGGCTCTCCCTGGGTCCGGGCAGTCCACCAGCCGTTGGTGCTGTGGCGAGAACAGCCTCTCCCAGAGGCGGCTGAAGTGACTAGCCGAGGGTCACGACACCAGCTGGCCCCGGCGTGGTTTGGTGTGTGTGACCACAGGTGCCCACGGCCCTTGTTCTTGCTGCTTGCTTTCCTTAGGCCCAGAGTGGAGGGCTGGCCCCCCTTGTCTCCTCATCTGTCGGGTGTTGCTCTGCCATCGTGCGGCTGCCCTTCACATCTGAGGACTGCTGGAGCAGGAAGCCACGTCAGGGGCGCCTCTCTGGGCTGTGGTCTCTACGGTCTCGCATCGTGCTGAGGGCTCTGTGGCTTCGGGGAGTTGCACCTCAGTGGGGTCGGGGTTCCCTGTTTCTTGCCTCAGGGCTGGGACTCAGATCCTGGCATGGGAGTGACAGAGGCCCTAGGGCACTCACAGGGCCCTAGTGCTGGGATTGGGGTGCCCGGCATGCCAGGGCCGTGCCTGCTCCCAAAGGCCTGAGCCGGGACTCTCTCTTCCCAGTAATAGGCATCCTGTGCCCTGTCCCTGGAGCTCACCCCTCACCGCCTTCTCGTTGGCTGTGTTGTCTGGTCTGGTGGCACCGGGAGCCCTCGGCACAGCAGTGACGGGTACATGGGGGCGTCGGGGACCAGCCTGGCCCGCAGGAGCCCTGCCTGAGGACAGCCGCCAGCCACTGTGGCCTGGTGCTGGCCCTGCTCCGGAGGGTGCCGACCGACTTGCTCTGCTCCGCTCTGTTTGTGTTAGGCCCACGGGCGTCAGGGTGGCTCCGAGGCATTTTTCCCCTTTGCCTTGTCCACCTTCTGTTCACAGCCCTCCCACCCCGGTCCCGCTGTCGCATAGGCCTTGTGGTCGAGCTCGTGATGCTCGGTGGAGTCACGTCTTTTTGCCCCATTGTGGCTGCCTCTGTCCACGTTTCTGGTAAAGGGGTGGTTTGCAGGTGTCTGGCTCATCTCGTACCAGAGCCTTGGAGATATACCTGGTGAGGACTGGTCCGGCCCCCTTTCCACAGCTGTTTGTGCTTCAGCTCTCTGCTCTGCAGCCCTCCCCGGCACTGCTGTTCACCTGCGCCGTCCTCCCCTGCGCCGCCCCGCACCTGCGCCGCCCCGCACCTGCGCCGTCCTCACCTGCGCCGTCCTCCCCTGCGCCGCCCCGCACCTGCGCCGTCCTCACCTGCACCGCCCCACACCTGTACCGCCCCACACTTGGACCGTTGTCACCTGCAGCATCTTACCTTACCCGGTGGGTGATGGATGGGTTGGGGGGAGGGCCAGGAGTTGAGAGGAGGGGTGGGAGCTGAGGGGCACTTCCAGCCCACAGTGGAGGTGGTGCTGGAGCAGGTGTGTGCTGGCCCCCCCCCCGTGCTGAGGACCCTCCCCCCGCTGTCCCCCGTGCATGGCAAAGTGAGGGTGCTGTCGCAGCTGGCTCCAGGCTTCATTGGTCGTCCCCTGGTCCCCAGCCTCCCTGCTTTGCTCGGGCTTTCGCTGTGTATTCTGCTGGAGGTCCACTGCACATCTTTGCTGTGTCTTAGTCTCCTCTGCCCCCCCCCCCCCCGCCATGAGATGTGAGGGGGCAACGTCAGCAGCTGCCCAGCCCTTGGGGGGGAGTGAGCAGACTCCAGAAGGAGTTTGAGAGGAGGAGGGGAACGTGTGGGAGGAAGGAGAAAGGTGCAGAGCTGGAGTTCCACTTGCCCTCTATCTGGGGGAGCGGGCAGAGGGCCTTGCTAACCACCTGCAGCGTTTACGTGCTGGGGTCAGCCCTGGGTGCAGCCCCTTCGGCACGCCCTCATCCCCAGCCTCTGCCGCCCCTTCCTGCTGCACCCCTGCCCTCCGGAAGGCTGCCGAGCTCCGGGCTGTCCTGCTGCAGAGCCTGCCCACGGGCTGCTCTGTCGCCGTGGTGCTGCCGGGCACGCAGCTCTTCTCTCCCTGCTGCCCCTGGGGGGTGTTTGGGCTTCGGTCACCGCCGAGGTGTGTTCTGGCCTCTGCGGCGAAGGACTGCAGTGGGGCCGAGAGCCAAGAGCCCGTTTGCACAGGAGGCTGCCCCGGAGCTCTGGGGTGTGTGCTCAGGGAGAGGCCCGGGCCTACCAGCCTGGGTGTGGGCCCCTCAGCGGCTGGGTTCGAGCGGCTCCTCGGGGTTCCTGGGGCCCCTTCTCAGCACCTTTCTGGCCCGGGCCACCTGCGCCGCTACCAGGGACTGGTGATTTCTCGTGCGCTGCCATCGGTCAGGCGTCGGGCGGTTCTGCCTCGGGGCCCCCACCTCTCCTGTCGGCCCTGCTCAGATCCGTCCTCTGGCACCGTTGACCTGGGCGGGGGGTCAGGTCAAGCTACTTGCTGCCAGATCGAAGCTTCCAGGGCGCGGCCTTGAGGGCATCTGGGATGGTAGAGACAGGCTGAGGGGCCGCGCTCCCCCCTCCAGTCCCCAGGGGTCCCCGTCCTGTTAATGCTCGGTCTCAGGCCCACGGCTGCCTCCTGAGGTGGAGCCGGGCTGAGGGTTACTTCCGGTCTGGGCCCTTCCCGGCTCACTCAGACGCGCAGGGCAGGAATTCTCTCCGGCGAGCCCCCGGGTGGTTGGGTGCCCTCATCCTGCCCGGAGGGAGAGTCACCACCTGGGCGTCCCCCTGGGGTCTGCGGGGACTGAGCGGGCCTGACGACACGTCTGTACCCCTGCCTGTGTCCCCAGAGAAGAGCTTGGAGCAGGAGCTGGCCACCGCCGTCCTGGACATCGAGGACCTGGTCAGGAGTGGGAACGAGCACAGGTGAGACCCTGTGGCGCCGGTTCCGCCCCGCGGCGCCGGGCACGCCCCTTCCTTTGCTTTGCCGCGTGGGCTGATGGGAAGACTGGTGGTGGTTCAGTGTGAAACCAGGAGCGCTGTGAAGAGCGCGGTGCCCTGGCCTCCGACGGACTTGCTTCGGCTTCCGGCGGCCACTGCGCCTGGTGCTGACCTTCTCCACGCGGCTGGTTTCCACGGGCCCCGCTTGCTTCTCCGACCTTTGTGTCGACCTCTTACGGCTTCAGGGCTTAGAGTTGTGCTAAGACGGGACCGAGTGTTTTCTGAGTGCCGCATCCTCCACTCAGGAACAGGACGGGGGCTTTTTGTTCATGTCAACTTTTTTATTTTTTGTTTTTTAAAGATTTTATTTGTTTATTTGACACAGATCACAAGTAGGCAGAGAGGCAGGCAGAGAGAGAGGAGGAAGCAGGCTCCCCGCTGAGCAGAGAGCCCGATGCGGGGCTCGATCCCAGGACCCTGAGATCATGACCTGAGCCGAAGGCAGAGGCTTTGACCCCCTGAGCCCCCCAGGCGCCCCCATGTCGACTTTTTAATGGGTGCTGCGCTGCTGTGGGTGGAAACCGGCGGCGGGGACTGTAGCGCAGCAAGCCCTCCCGCGGCCCCCAGCCCCCGGCTCCTGTCTGAGCCCCCGTGCGGCGCCAGGCTCTTTCCTCTTGCTTGCCCGTCAGAGGGCACGGCGTCCAGGCCGCCAGTGGGAGCCCCTCTGAGGGCCTGGACCTCCCTCGTGGCTCCAGCACATGCCTCCCTCCCCTCCACAGCCTCTGCCCCTACTACCTCTCCCGGAACCTCAAGCAGCAGGCCGACATCATCTTCATGCCGTACAACTACTTGTTGGACGCCAAGGTGAGGTCTCGGCCCCTGCGGCTGATGATTGCTGGTATCAGGCGGCGTCCCTGGGCTCGAAGGGGCCGTCAGAGCCTCTATGGGTCCAGCGTCGGAGATGAGAGCCGCAGGGCAGCAGGCATGTGTGCGAGGCCCCCGCCTCCCTCCCTGGTCCGGGCACAGCGGTCACCAGCGTGTGGCCGCGGGTCTGCCGTTCCGAGCTCTCTGGAGCGGGCGGGCTGGTGGAGGGAGGCGACCCCGTGGCCGCCTTCAGGGCCGGTCCCTGGCCTTGTCCCGGCGGCTCCGCTAGTCTCTTCCCCGTTGGGCCCCATGAGGCAGCTCCGAGCACGTGCTGCCCTCCCTCACAGCCGTCTGTCGAGATGCGTGTGTCCACCCATCTTTGCACACACCTCTTGTTTTAGCGTGGGGGCCTCACGCTCCACGTGTGCAGCGACTTGTCCTTCGTGTCACGGTAACAGGGTGACGACTCGGCGCCCCGGGCCTTGCTGGTTCAGCATGCCCGTGGGGCGGGCAGTTAGCCGACGTGGGGGGTGCTGGCGCTCCGCGGCAGGAGGGGAGCGGAGCGTGGAGACTGGGGTCGGTGCCGCAGGGCGGGGACGTCTCCGAGGAGCGGCAGCCTTCTGGGGCCACGGAGCGAGCAGGGGGAGGTGGAGGGTTGGCGCGGGTGCGCGTGGCTCTGAGGCCGTCCAGACTCCTGTGCAGAGCGTGGGGTCTTACCCGTGCCTGGCCGGGCCCCAGCCCGGAACAGGTGCGTGGGGCCTGACCTGGAAAGGCAGAAGGTGGAAGGGGGCGAGGCAGCCTTGACGGAGGACGCAGCTGGGGGGCTTCAGGACGGGCTGCAGTGCACAGACTGAGCCGCTGGCCAGGGTCGCCCGTGCCGTCGAGACGCCCATGCGGGTGGCAGTTGCTTTTTAGCAAACTTGCTTAGGTATTTCAGCGGGAAAAGGAAAGGTTTGAGGTTTTTTTCCTCTAAAAATTGGCTCTGGAATCGTTGGGTACCTGTTTGGAAGAGAACGAATCTCAGCAGTTCCTTGACCCCACACGAGCCCGATGGGAAAGGCGGATGGCAGAGCTCCTCTGGCTGGAGCAGGGAGGGCGGGCCAGGCTCCCTTCGCTCGCGCATGCTGCGCGCCGCCGTGGGGAACTCCACGCCAGAGCGCTCCATGAGTGAAAGCCTTGACTTTTAAAAAAGAGTAGAAAATTAAGAAAATGGCAGCAAGTCGCAAAGGGAGAGGGTTTTCGTGGTACGTCTGTCTTTCTGAGGATTGTGCCTGAGTCTGGACGGTGTCTCCGTCCCTCGACCAGCCATCCCAGAGGAAGGTGGCTGGGGCAGCCAAGTCAGCTGGGGCGTGGAGAGCGCTGGTCTCTAGAAAATGCAGGTTAGAGGCACGGGGACGGCCCTGCGCTCCCGCCAGAGTGTTGGGGAGGACTACGGCGACCAGTGCCCGGCGAGGCCGCGGGGCTGTGCTGGGCTCCCCCTCCGCGCGCGGTGTGCGGTGGGGCGCCCGAGGGGAGCAGCCAGGGCCGGAGCCTCACTGACTGGGGCCCGCACCGGAAATAGCCCCGTCCACCGGCAGCGGGCGTCCCCGGAACAGCGCCACGAGCCAGGAGGAGGCCTGAG
Source organism: Potos flavus (assembly GCA_028534135.1). NCBI lineage: Eukaryota > Metazoa > Chordata > Mammalia > Carnivora > Procyonidae > Potos > Potos flavus. The sequence goes on from CM052885.1 coordinate 121,359,282, forward strand.
CTGCGGCCGCACGCCAGCAACACACGCGTGGGTCTCGGAACTCACTGCCCGCGGGCCGGCCGGCCGAGCCCTGCTGCGTCTGTTTCCAGGACAGCCTGGGGGAGGCGGATCTGCTCCCTGCTCCCCAGGGGCCGGTCAGAGGCCATGGCTGGGGGGAGGGCAGCGGGTCTCGTCTCCTGTTCTGCGTGGTGGGAACGCAGTGCTCACGTCTGTCAAGACCCAACTGCACGCTTAGAACGGGCACTTTTATCTTTATGAGAATTGAATCTGAGATGCAGCTGAAGCAAAAACGTACCGGTGTGGAGCCCGTCCAGGCCCGCCCCAAGCGGACGCTAGGCCAAGCCCTGCCTGGGCTCCTCCATCCCGTGACTGGGTGGCGGCGGATGCCCGCTCCCTCGTGCTGCGTGAGCGTCGCCAGAAGGGACACCTGATGTCCGGCTCGGTGGTGGGTGGGGAGAGTCTGGTGGGTTCGGCCTGAGGGGGCTTCCCCTGCCAGCCTCGTGCCTCGCGGTCCCAGCCCCAAACCTTTCCTCCCTTGCTGCAGAGTCGTCGGGCCCACGGCATTGACCTGAAGGGGACAGTTGTGATTTTTGATGAAGCTCACAATGTGGTGAGTGTCCAGGGGGTCTTTCCAGCACACCTCCCCTCCCCCGCGTCCCTGCAGAGAGCGGCACAGATCTCTCTGTCCAAGGTGTGGGTAGGGTACACTGGCAGGCCCTGCGGCCCGTTTCCACCCAAAACCCTCACAGCCCCCGCTTGGGCTCGTTCTCTTTGTCCCTTGGTGGCCGCCTGACCTGATGCTTGCCCCCTGGTGAGCACAGCCGGTCCCTCCCTGTCGCCTCTACCCTTGCCCACGCATCGCTGTGGCCTCTGCTCGGGGCCCTGGTTTGCAGACGTGGCTGGTCTCGAGCAGGGCAGGGGAGGAAGGCCACCTGGGCGCTGCGGAGCCTACTGTCCCGGGATGGCAGCAGCCGCCCGCAGGCCCCCACTTGGTTCCAGGCACTTGCTGCCGTGGCGGATGGTAGGTCCAGTGGGCCAGGTCTGACATCTGAGAAAAGCCAGGAATCTCTTTATTTTTTTTAAAGCTTATTTATTTAGTAATCTCTGCATCCAAGTTGGGGCTCGAACTCACGACCCCAAGATCAAGACTCGCGGGCTCTTCTACTGAATCAGCCAGGCGCCCCCAGAAATCTCTATTCTCATAGGAAGTTTCCGAGTTATGAAATTTCAAACATTGGTGTGGTTGGTCGGCTGTCCTTGGACGCGTGCGTGACCTGGCCTTAGGGAGCGTGGGATGGGGCTTCCTGCAGCCTGGACCCCTTCCCCTGCCTCGGCTGCCTGTTTGGCTGTAGCGCGGCATGCTCGGGCTCGCAGGAGAAGATGTGCGAGGAGACGGCATCCTTTGACCTGACCCCGCGTGACTTGGCTTCGGGACTGGAGGTCGTAGACCAGGTTCTGGAGGAGCAGACCAAGGCGGCCCAGCAGGGCGAGCTGTGCTTGGAGTTCGGCGCGGGCACGGCCTGCTCAGGTGAGCTTACAGGCGGGAGAGGGGAGACAGCCCGCAAGGTGCTCTCGGGGCCTCCCTTCAGGTCACCGTTAGGGACAGCAGGGACTTCCTTCAGGGTTTTCTCGGGGTCTCACAGGCCAGGAAGTAGGTGCCACCCAGCCATTCCAGCATTTTCTAAAGACCTTTCCGTACTTTCCCAGCCGGTATAGACTCTGCTGTGTAAAAGTAAAAACCAGGGGCGCCCGGGCGGCTCAGTCAGTTAAGCAGCTGCCTTCGGCTCAGGCCGTGATCCCTGGGATCGAGCCCCACGTCGGGCTCCCTGCTCAGTGCAGAGTCGGCCCCCGCATTGTTGGGGACACCAACAACTTGGATCAGTCTGTGAAGTGACGAGTGCCAGATTTTTCTGCTGCGACGTTACCATTGTTCCATTCGTAATTCCTGAGCAGCCTGTGGCACCCGTGAAAGATTCCTCCCTGAGTTAACGATCGTTATAACGTTTGCAAAGTGAGGAGTCTCACGTCCCGATGCCTCTCATTTCTGAAGCCAGCGGGAGCTGGCTTGCTCACCTGCGCGGGATGGGAGCGACGAGCCTGCATGCGCAGGGTCACGGCTCCCACACTGTCCAGCGCTGCGCGTCTCGCTCTCGCTCCCTCCCCAGCCTCGTCAGTGTTTCCGTCCTTCCTGTGCCAGTGAGAGCGCCGGCCCCTGCCTGCCTCGGCGTTTCACTTACCGGCCCGATCGTGGAAGGCTCCGCACTCTTCCAGAGAGCCGCTCACCCCCCCGTGAGGAAGGAAGGCGCGCTCCCCAGAGCTGAGTTGTTCCTTGCTGGCCTCGGTCTGGGTGCCGGTCAGAAGACACGCTGGGGAGTCCTTGGTGGTCTCCCCCCGCCCCCGCTCATTGTGGCTGCGTTGTCATTTTAGGGTCATTTCTTATTCCATGTTTCTTCTCGTTGACTTTATTATTTGGGTTGCTCTTGGGTGTTTGAAACGTGACTGGTTCTGGAAGTTCGGATACCTGAGGGAAGTGTCCCGCTAGTTTCTGGTTTATTCTCGTTTGGCTTTATCTCCCCCCAGACGGAGCGGACACAGGCCTGCTTTGTTCACTCTTCTCTGGTGCACGCGGGGCCGTGCTTCCCTTGTGTGCGCATTTGCACTCGGCCGCGTTCATTCCTCGTGCGCCCTGCAGAGCCCCCCCCACCCCGCGCGGCAGCTCCCCCCTCAGCTGCCCGCCTCCCCCCAGCGGAGGTCCTGGGTCCGTGTGTGCGACACCGGCTTGTTCCCAGCACTCCGTAATTACCTGCAAAGCTCTCCGAGCAATCCGGGGTGGGCGCACCTCGGGGTCCGTTCTGGGAATCGGGGTGCAGGGTGGCGGGGAAGCGCGCCGTGCTGCTGAATGCTGGGCTGCGACCTCGGCCCTGTCATGTGTGCCAGAGTCCCAGACGGAAACGGCGCTCGGTGCGGTTTGATGTGCTTTTCTCTCAGAAGTGAAGCGGAACGTTTTTCCCCATTGTTTGAGGAATGTGTGTTTTGGTCTGGAGATGGCCGTCCTGATGAGTGGGAAGTGGCTGATGGGCTCGTTTTCACGTGACGTCCGTGTTCCGTCCCAGGAAAGCCCAGGCCGCCAGCCACCCTCCGCAGCGCATTCTGGTCTGAGTTTCTCGCACCTTCCCTGTTCAGGGTGACCTTCCCAGTTCGGGGGAGGGCCGGGAGGCCTACTGTGGAAGGTGCTGTAATTGGGAGATGTCTGCTCTTCTCCTGGGTCGGCCGGGGCTCCGGGACCCGGGAGGAGGAGCCCGCGTACAGCGCCTTCTCATCCCCTGCCACGCGGCTGGCTGCCGACCCTGGGACAGGACTGTGGTGTCACCCGGGCCCCGGGCCGCGGCCATCTGTGTCGGGGTTCTCCGCGGCTGACTGTTGGCCCTCCTCCCCACCCGTCCCGTTTGGAGGGGGCTCGCTCACCGCGCTGTCGTTCTCTGTGGCCGTGTGCGGGGCAGTGGCCTCCCAAGTGACACTGTCAGAAGCGCCTGGCCGGCTGGGTTGGTGGGGCGTGTGATGCGTGTTCCCGGGCCGTGAGTTCAAGCCCCGTGGTGGGGGTGGGGGGTGACTTACGTGAATAAGTAAATAAAATCTGAAAGAAAAGAAGCAAGGCCGCCCGCTAACGAGAGCAGAGGAGAAAAGGGAGAAACCGACCATCGTCACAAACAAACCTGTGTCCCTACGAGGGCACGGTCAGGGGAGCCGAAGGACCGTCCAGGGAACGGCAGGGATTTCTGGTGGATCATGGGTCTGATGAGGGATTTGTGTCCGAAATATATGAAGAATTCTCACCACTCAAGGAGAAGACAACCCAATTACAAACGGGCAAAAGGCAGGAAGAGACGCTTCTTCAGAGTAGACATCCCAGCGGTCAGCGTGTGTGCGGAGGCACGAGGGCGGACCGCCAGGAGACAGCCCCGCACAGTCGGCAGGGCGCCAGGGGCCACGTGTTGGTGAGGGCGTGGGCCACCAAAGGGGAACACCGCAGACGGTGTGGCTTCTGAGGCCTCTGGTCGCGGGCCAGGCTGAGGGGTGGTGTGTCTTCCCGTCGGGAGGCGTGCTGGGGCTGGTTCTCGCCGTGTCCACGGGAATGTCATCGTGCTCCATGCTGGGGGAAGGCGAGACGGTGATGCGCCAACCATGTCGTGCCCTTTACCGGGAGGGAGAATTTTATAAAGACTCTCTTGACTTCAGCTGTGTCTTGGTGGTACCATTCTTCTAGGAAAAGCTGATAGATGCTTGACGTTTTTCCGGTTTTCCAGTTTGGGAGTTTGAATTTATTCCTGACTTGTGATCGATCCGTGTGCCCTCAGGAGGAGAGTAGTTTTTAGTGTCATCAGCGTACTTGTGTTTAAACGCAGACGATGGTCTCAGTCCGTTGTAAGCCTCGTCATCGAACTCAATTGTCCCTTGTTCAGCGGTTCCCGTGGCCCCGCCGGGCGCTGATGGGGAGTCGGGGTGTCCCTCACTCACTCCCGCGCTTCCTGCCCCACCCCCGGCATCGGCCGCGTCTCCGGGGAGTCCTGGTCTCTTCTCTTGGGAGGTGGTCCCTCGAGAGCCCACCATGTGGGCACAGGGACCCTTCTTCGTTGCTGGCTCAGTCATCCTGGGTCTCCGGTGAGCCGGGCCCGGGAATGCGTCCCCGCGCGTGAGTGTGCCCACGGCGTGTCCCTGCGCTCGCGCTGCCACTGCCGGCCCACGTTCGGGCTGTGGGGGTCTGAGCCTCGTGCGCTTGTCCGCGGCTGTCTCTGCACCACGCCTACTTGGGGGACAGGCAGGAATCCAGCCGAGTCCGGCTCTCCGGGACCCAGTGGGCGGAAGCCCGCAACTGTGCATTTGCCGCTCCCCCAGGGCTGCGCCTGGAGCCGGAAGACGTCGCAAAGCTCAAGAGTGAGTGCTGCCCTCCCCCGCTGCCCTCCCCCGCTGCCCGTGGCTGCTGCGGCCGCTTGGGGCTGGGGGGCCAGCACCTGACGGACACCTTGCCCCGCAGTGATCCTGCTTCGCCTCGAGGGGGCCATTGATGCTGTCGAGCTGCCTGGGGACCACAGCGGTGTCACCAAGCCGGGGAGGTAAAGGACAGTGGGCGTGCCAGGCTCTCCTCGCGCTGGTCCACCTGCCCCGCCCCCACACCTGTGAGGTCCGTGTGGGTTTCGGCGGCCTACAAGGGGCTGCCGTCTGTGCACTAGGTGGGCTTGGGAGTCTCAGGACTACCATGTTATGCCGGCACGGCTCCTGGCTCTGATCTCCCCTGCAGGGGGTTGTCTGGGCTTGCTTCTGCACGCGTCTTCCCGCCAGCTGCCCCTTCGGGGCCTCCGCGGCCCCGGATGGCTCTGACCAGGCACAGGGCAGCTGGGTTATCTCCCAAAGGCAGACAAGGGATCATGGCCTGGGGCTGGTTGTAGCTCTGATCCAGGTTTGGGTTCTGGAAGTGCGGAATGTTCTAGAATGTGCTGGAGCGCTGCTGCCTGCTTTCTTCCCTAGCCCGTCTGCTGCGCTGTGCCCAGAGCCTTGCAGGGCTCCCACTTGCTTCGCAGATGAGCCAGGCTCCTTGGCCGGCCCCGCCCATGCCTCCGAGGCCCAGGCGGCAGGACTTCCCTGCCTCCCAGAGCTGCCCTTGGGGGCCTTGCCTTTTCCTCGGCACTCAGGGCTCCCGAGGCCACAGGCTTCTCAGCTCAGGGTTTGGCCTGGAGAGGGCTCCGCGCGGTGTCTGAGGGAAGGGGACTTCAAAGGCCTCTGGCTGTCAGCGGCCCCCTGGGCGCAGCCTGGCGCCCCGCCTGAGCCTCTTTCCTCCACAGCTACATCTTCGAGCTGTTTGCCGAGGCCCAGATAACATTTCAGACCAAAGGCTGCATCCTCGACTCCCTGGACCAGATCATCCAGCACCTGGCAGGACGTGAGTCCCCAGCCTGGCCTGCAGCCCGCTGCTGCGTTGGGCCCCACGCTGGGCCTTGACTCAGGGCCGTAGCGTGCCACAGCCCCAGGCGGGAATGTCGCCCGAGGAGCTCTCTTCCTGACTGTGGCGTCGGGGCACCAGTGCCGTTGGCCAGGCATGTTTATAAAGCCCAGCCCAGCTTTCCTGTTTCCTGGTCAGCCCATTTAAAGGAGGAGCAGTGAGGGACGTGGCGGGTCAGCGAGCCGCGGGCCCGCCAGCCTCTCTCCTGAGCACCCCCCGCCCCCCGCCAGTCCTGTTTCCACCCTGAGGCTGCCTTGCGGGCCCGTTTCTGCTGCATGGGTCTCGTTCTCCTCTGACCAGCCTGGCCGTGCTCCGGGCCGTGCGGGTGGCAGTCCCAGCCCTGCCTGACCACAGAGCCTCTTTGCTCATCCCGCCGACCCCCGAGGGCGTGCCCCACACCAACAGGGGTCGAGGCCGAGCTTGCTCGCGGGTCCTGAAGGTGGGGGGTCTGGTGGCTCCCCTGGTGGGGGCGTGGGATGGCCAGCGGCTGCTGCTCCCGCAGGTACGGGGCTGTTCGCCAACACGGCGGGGCTGCAGAAGCTCGCGGACATCATCCAGGTAGGGACGGCCTCGCGGCAAAGATGCAGCATCTCTCTCCTCACAGAAGGGGTGCTCTGTTACCCTGCAGCTGTTCCTGAGTCCAGACTTGGGGGCTACTTCGAATCAGCGGCCCCTGACGCGCGCTCCCTCTGGCCCCGAAGGCGCGCCGCCAGGCCCTGGGGGGGAGGCCGTGCGCGGCTGCTCTGGCCAGTCCTGTCCGGGGCAGGTGCCCAGGGGCAGGGGGGACGAGGGCCTGGCAGAGTCCCCTGGTCTTCAGACAGGCTCAGCGTCTGCTGCCCTGCCGTCTGCCCTCACCTTTTCTTGAGTCACTTCTTTGTTTTCTTTTCTTTAAGATTTTATTTATTCGAGAGAGTGAGAGAGAGAGGAGGAGCAGGGGGAGGGGCAGGGGGAGAAGCAGACACCCCGCTGAGCAGGGAGCCCGACGCTGGCTGCATCCTGGGATCATGACCTGAGCCAAAGGCAGACACTCAACCAACTAGGCCACCCAAGCGCCCCCTCGAGTTATTTCTTGAACCGGCTTTGCAGAGGAAAGTCAAAGCACGAGTCCGTCAGAGCACGCAGATTGTGTGTGCCCAGCCCCATATCAGTCCCTGGGCCGGCCCACCCAGAGACGCATTCAGACTTTCAGAGCGAGTGCGTTCCGGCGATGCCTGTGAGCGCAGGTGGGGCCCGTGGGACTGGCGTTCGGAGTCGGCACGCGTGGTCAGCGTGACCTCTGGGATCCATTTGGGGGTTGGGGGCAGCCCCCAGGGCTCGCTGAGCCCCACCTGCCACGTGCAAACCCTCACTTTCCCTGGCCAGGCCACCAGTGGGGGCAGGACACGCCTCGGGGTCTGTGGACATGGCCGCTTTCTGCCCCCCCAGTGTGCTGACCTGCGTCCAGCCATCCTCGGGTCCAGCTGAGCCATTTCCTCAGTTCAGGTGCACGAGCCAGGCTCTGTGGTCCTCGGTCGGGTGGCTGCCGGGCCGGCTGAGGGCCCTCTCTCGCCTTGCTAGGCCTTTTTGAAGAGGACTCTTGGTGGCCAGAGGTCCTCGGTGAAACCCCGGCACAGGAGGCCCCTCGCTGTGTGCTGCGGGAGGCCCCGGCACTCAGGGCGCCCCTCGCTGTGTCAGGGCTCAGCGGGCTGGAGGGCCCCGGGTCCGGCCGCAGCCGCGTTTGTGGTGCGGCTGCCCTGTGCTGTGCGGCCCGACACGGGAGATCTGGAGGGGGCGGCGGGAGGGGGCGACTCGGCAGCCTGGGGGGAGCTGGGTGCGCGTCCCGTAGACCCGCCGAGACCCCGCCGGGGCTGTGATTTAGTGCCGGGGGCTCTGCGTCCTCGAGTGTGACGTGTGGGCAGGCGTCCCGGAGGTGCCGGGCTCTGCCTTGCCGTCCTCCCGGCACTTCTGTGAGGGGACAGGAGGCACCCAGACCGCCGCTGCCTGGAGCCGTGGCCCCTCGTGACTGTCGGGTCTCTGGGCCCCCGGCCCCCGTCTGCAGCTCCTGCCGGGCAGGCCCTTCCCTCTGAGCTGCCCTCCGCCCGTGCCCCCCACTGTTCTCAGGGTCCCCCCCGTCCCGGGTGCCCTGCTCCGAGGCAGCCCTGCAGCCCCTGGCCCTCACTCCCAGTCCCGGGCCCCCCCCCCCAGAGTGCCCCTTGCCCTGAGGGTCTGGCATTTCCTTGAGCAGCTGCTCTCGGTAGGCGTGGCAGATGACTCTGTGTCCGTGCCCACCTGGTGCTGCCCTTGGGCCTGCGTCTCACTCTGCCGTGTCCCCTTCCGCTGGGGGGAGTCCCCACAGCCAGCTCCTGGGGGAAGGTGGGAGCCCTGGGCCAGCCGGGAACCTCAGTGGGCCAGTGGGCTGTGGCCAACACACGAGGGGCTGCCGAGTGAAGAGCCTTGCCTCCTCCCACATTCAGATCTCTCAAGGTAGTGAGAGAACGGGGGTCCACTGCGGAGCCGGCCTGGGGGCCGCTCCCCCGCTGAGGGGGCCCCGACAGGAAGCCGGTGGTCCTCAGGCCCCCGGCACGGCCCCACCACGGGCCCAGGCGTCAGGCAGGTTTTTCCGTGGCTCGCCTCGGTGCTGTCCGACTCGGCGCTCTTAGCTCTGAGAGTCTGTCAGCGGGTCTTGCCGGGATTCCAGGCAGAGCGCGACGGTGTCTGTAGCGTGCGGCGCCCGTGCCCTGTCCCCAGGCCGGCGCGTCCCCGGCGGCTGCGTGTCCTCGGCTCGCTGCCACGGCCGAGAGGGCAGCTCCAGTTACTTGAGTTTGGGTCCTTCCCCCGGCTCCCCGACTGCCCCGGGCCTGCACCCCGTGAGAGCGAGTGGATCGGCTGCCGAGGAGGGCACCTGCGGGGATGGGGCAGGGGACAGATAGCTGTGAGCCCCCGTGCCCCCTACCCCCCGGGGATGCCGGCCCCTCAGAGCTGGGGGGGTGACCACGCCCTGTGGGGGCACCTCGGCAGGAGTGGTCCCTCCGCTGTGTCCCTGCCGACATTGTCCCCCACGTCTGCTTTCCAGATTGTGTTCAGTGCAGACCCCACCGAGGGCGCGCCCGGCTCCACGGCGGGGCCTGGGGTCTCTCAGTCCTACAAGGTAGGGGCCTGGGGTCTCTCAGTCCTACAAGGTAGGGGCCTGGGGTCTCTCAGTCCTACAAGGTAGGGGCCTGGGGTCTCTCAGTCCTCCAAGGTAGGGGCCTGGGGTCTCTCAGTCCTCCAAGGTAGGGGCCTGGGGTCTCTCAGTCCTACAAGGTAGGGGCCTGGGGTCTCAGTCCTACAAGGTAGGGGCTGCCTCCCGGGCAGGGAGCTCCGGGTGGGGGTCTCAGTCCTCCAAGGCGGAGGCTGCTCCCAGAACGTGGGATTCCTGGGCTGGGTCTCGGGGTACCTGTCCATTCTGCCCTTCCAGGTTCATATCCACCCTGACGCGGGGCACCACAGGAAGGCTCAGCGGTCAGACGCCTGGACCACCCCAGCAGCCAGAAAGCAAGGTGCAGGGCCGGGGGGGCCGGGGGGCGGGGTAGAACCCACTCTCCACTCCGCCTCCGTGCAGCCACGTGTCCTGCTGCGGGTTTCCCGGTCCCCCGCCCTGAGCGCACCTGCTCCGAGTGACCTCCCCGCTCGCGTCCTGCCAGAGCCCTTGGAGACAGACCTCAGAGCAGGCCGATGGCCCGGAGCCTACCCGGAGTCGCCTGCTAGGCGGCCGCGGAGCCGGGCTGCAGTGAGGTGCCCCGCACAGGGGGCCGCCCCCAGGAGGGCCTGGGCACGTTCTCATCAGCGCGGGTGTGCCGCTTGAGGGCGGGGGCGGGCGGGGCGGGCTCAGGCCCCAGGATCAGGTCTGATGGCCGCCAGGTTCCTCTGGTGCCGGTTCTCTTGGCCCCCCGTGAGGTCAGGCCCAGCCCCGCGTCCCACTCTCTCCACGTTATTGGCCTGCCGGCTTCTGCACGTCCTAGAGCTGGGGCCGCTTGTGACTCAGGAGGATGGGGTCTGTGCCGGACATCCTGTGGCTTTTGATGTAGCTGGCCTCTCCTGGCCAAGGTGGCTGTCCCCTTGGCATCCAGCCCTGGCGAGCCTCCTGGCCACCCCAGGCACAGTTCCGCACCCATTGCAACTTGGCGTTTCGAGTGGGGTTTGCAGGACACATGTGGGGTGGTGGGGCCTAAGGTCAAGTGCGCCTCCTGTCCTGGCCGCTCATCGACGGTGGCCTGGCCCCGCCGGCACACCCCTTCCAGACTCGCCGGCTGCAGTCCCTCTCAGAGCCACGCCCTTCCGCAGGAAAAGCAGGGCTGGGAACATGGGCCGGGCCAGCGCCAACCGGGGAGGCTGAGTGTGACCTCGGCAGGTCACCGGCCTCTCAGGGCAGGAATTAGCTTCCTTGAGAGGCGGGGAGGCCAGCGCACCCCTCACTCGTTGGTCGGGAGGCCACAGGAAGGGGTTCGCGCTGGCCCCCGTGGCCTCCCTGCACGTCTGCGTGCTTTCCTCGTGGGACGCACACGTGGGCAGGGTGTGCAGGTGCCGGGGCAAGTGGGGCGGGGTGTCCTGTGTTCTGGGGAGCTCGGAGAGCACGTAAATTCTCAGAAGTAGCCGCTCCCTGGGTCGGGCATTCGTAGGAAGCTGGCTCCTTGCTGACCTTACCGAGAAGCTAGGGTGTGTGAGCACGGGGAGGGCCGGCCCTGTCCCCGGGCCGCGCACAGAGGAGGGACAGCTCCCAGCCCCCACGGCCCTCCCTGTCACAGGGCTGATCCCAGCCCGAAGGTAGAAAAGCCTTTTCTGGCCCCAGAAAGTGGTTTGTTCTTTACTGAAAGCGTTCCTGCTGCCCCGTGAACTAGCCTGGAGTTTGGGCCCCGGTTTGCAGTCGTTCTGCGCGTCCCCCTGTGATGCCCTAAGCTTCCAGAACCAGCTGGGAGCCAGTAGGAGCCTGGCTGCCGGCGACTGTGCACGGTGACGTCACTGCGGGCACCTGCCTCCGGGGGGACGTGGGCTTCTGCTGCCTCTTTTGTGAGCGGGGATTGGGTTCTGCTTCCTTCTCATTGTGCCCTTTGGCAAGTGGCCCGTGATGGCAGCCGCCGTGCCAGCTCTTCGTGCCCTCGGCCACGTGTCCGTCTCTGCAAGTCTGGGTTGGGGTCGGCCGTCCTTCCTGGAGGTGACCCTAGCGTCTGCCCCTGGGGGCCCGTTCTGGATCTGCTTCCGCTTCCAGGACGCCTGAGGGAGGAAGGGGGGCCCCAGCGCGGGCACTCAGCTCAAGGCTCAGGCAGGGCCCCCCTTGCTCAGACCTGTGCCTGCGGAGTCTCAGGCCCAGCGTGGCCAGCCCAGCCTCTCCCGCTTGTCCCGCAGGGAAGGTTCTGAGCTACTGGTGCTTCAGCCCCGGCCACAGCATGCAAGAGCTGGTCCGCCAGGGCGTCCGCTCCATCATCCTCACCAGCGGCACGCTGGCCCCCCTGTCCTCCTTTGCCCTGGAGATGCAGATGTAAGGGCTGCCCCAGGCCCTGTGGGGGTGGGGGTCCCAAGGCCGGCCCCGGCTGGAGGGTCCTGGGCGCAGGACCTCACAGGGGCCGCCCTGCCGCCCCCAGCCCTTTCCCCGTCTGCCTGGAGAACCCGCATGTCATCAGCAAACAGCAGATCTGGGTGGGGATCGTCCCCAAAGGCCCCGATGGGGCCCAGCTGAGTTCTGCTTTTGACAAACGGTAGGGGGCCTGGTGGATGAGGAGGTGGGCGGGCTGTGGGCCACGTGCCAGGCCCCTTGTGACCGTGGGCTCTTGGCTTTGTGCAGGTTTTCTGATGCGTGCTTGTCCTCCCTGGGTAAGGCGCTAGGTGAGTGCCCGTGGGAAGCCCTGAGCTCTTGGCCTCCCACCCCGTCGCGGAGTGCCTGGGGCTCCCTGCTGTGCCTGGGGCTCCCTGCCGTGCCTGCCCTCCCTGCCGGGAACCGTCGCGGCCTCGGCGAGCACCCCCCGCCGCTGAGCAGAGCCACGGCCCTTCCAGGCAACATCGCCCGCGTGGTCCCCCACGGGCTCCTGGTCTTCTTCCCTTCCTACCCCGTCATGGAGAGAAGCCTGGAGTTCTGGCAGGTGCGCCCCCCTTCCGCGTGTCCTGGGGTGCGAGGGAGCCCCCGGCGGCCAAGAGTCCGGCAGGGCCAGGGTGCAGTCTGGGATCTGACCTTGGTCTTGGGATCTGACAGGCATGGCGGGCGTCCCTTTCCCTGTGTCTTCGCACAGGCCCGCGACTTGGCCAGGAAGCTGGAGGCCCTGAAGCCTGTGTTTGTGGAGCCGAGGAGCAAAGGTGGCTTCTCAGAGGTCCGAGCTCTCGGGGCTCCGCTGCCCCTCGTGTTGGCCCCGGGCTGGCCGTTGTCCCTGACCAGCGGCTGTGGCCGGCTCCAGGCTCGCATGGACCTGACCTGTCTCCTCTCAGGAAGTTTGGGCGCAGGGACGATGACCCCGGGTCCCTGTATCTGAGGGGCCGACCCTGAAGCAAGGCTCCCCCTTCCCCTGCCCCCAGCCCTGGGCCCCCCGTGCTTTCTGGAAACACTGAGCAGGCTCTGGGTCAGCCTGGGAACCTGTGCCGTGAGGAAGCTGCTAGAATCCCGCTGGCCCGCCTCCCAGCCGGACAGCCCTTCATCTCGGGGGATGAGCCCTGGGGTCTCGCTCCCACAAACGGAAGGGGCTGACCAGCCTCTCCTCCCAGGTGGTGGATGCCTACTACAAACGAGTCGCCTCTCCTGGGTCCAGCGGGGCCTGTTTCCTGGCCGTGTGCCGGGGGAAGGTGAGGCTGCCAAGGGTCTGGGTCCCACACTCACCGGCCCCTGTCTGGTGCCTGTGTTGGGGGGAAACTCGCAGCACGTGACCTGGGGGCTGCGACATGGTGGGATGGGCCAGTCCGGCCCCCTCCCCGGGGCCCCGAGTCCAGCAACCCTGCTCAGGGTGGCATAGCCCTCCCGTCCCTCGCTGGGCAGTCGTCCCCAAGCAGGGGCTCTCGGCACTGGGAGTGAGCACCCCTCTCGGGCTACGGGTGGGAAGGACGGCAGGGGGTCCTGCAAATGCCAGAGGCCCTGAGGGCTATGACTCGCACGGAGGGGCCTGGCCAGGGCAGGAGGCTTCTCTCTCCCTGCCCGTATGTGGATGCCTGGGCCTCGGACGGTCTGGGCGTGGGCAGACGGTGGGGAAAGCGCGCCCACTGCCCCCCAGGCCAGCGAGGGCCTGGACTTTGCAGACACGAATGGCCGAGGCGTGGTCATCACGGGCCTGCCGTACCCTCCACGCATGGACCCCCGGGTTGTCCTCAAGATGCAATTCCTAGACGAGCTGAAGGGCCGCGGTGGGCCTGGAGGCCAGGTGAGGGGCTGCAGGCTTGTGCGGGGGGCGGGTGGGAGGGGCTGGGGCCCACGTGACCGAGCCCCCCCACCGACAGCTCCTCTCTGGGCACGAGTGGTACCGACAGCAGGCATCCAGGGCTGTGAACCAGGCCGTCGGGCGGGTGATCCGGCATCGCCATGACTACGGGGCCATCTTCCTCTGTGACCACAGGTGTGGCTCTCCCCGGCTCGCACGCGCCCCCCGCCCTGGTCCTTCCCGCGGCGCAGCCGGGCCTGGGCGGGGTGGGGGGCGGGGGGGGGTTCCCGAGCCGACCGCCGCTCCCGGCCAGGTTCATGCAGGCGGACGCCAGAGCCCAGCTGCCCTCCTGGGTGCGCCCCCACGTCAAGGTGTACAACAGCTTCGGCCATGTCGTTCGGGACGTGGCCCAGTTCTTCCGTGTGGCTCAGAAAGCCGTGAGTTCCTGGCACCCAGCTGGCCATACCCTCGCGCCCTCCCCGGGGAAGGGTTCGTGCGGGACTCCTCACCCCCCTGTGACTGTGCAGATGCCCGTGCCGGCCGCCCTGGTTGCTGCCCCAAGTCTGGGTGAGGGACACGGTGCCGTCACGGTGGCCGTGTCGCCTGGCCCCTCCTCCACCAGGAAAGCCAGGAGTCTGGACGTGCACGTGCCCAGCCTGAGGCAGAGACGCGCGGGTGCGTGTGCCCCGGTGACGTGGCCGTCGGGGACCCTGGGGGCCGGGGCCTGGGGCTGCTTCCAGCCCGCTGGGGGCTCTTCTGGCCCAATGACCGGAGCGCCTGGCTGAGCCCGAGTGTGGCTGGCGGGGGGGACGGGGCGGGGGGGAACCTGACTTGAACGACCCCTCGCCATGGGCTCTGTTGCTGATGGCCGTGCTCGCGCAGGGTCACCAGCCGCCGGGGACGCCGAGAGCAGCCTGTGTGTGGAGTACGAGCAGGCGCCGGGCCTCACGCAGCGGAGGCCTGTGGGACTGCTGGCCGCCCTGGAGCACAGCGAGCAGCGGGCCGGGGGACCTGCGGACAAGGCCTCCCCCGGGGAGGAGGTGCGGGGGCTCCAGAGACAGGCAGATTCCTCCCACCGACTGCACCCCTGCCCTGCTCCCACCCTCAGCTGGGGCTCCCCCTGTGCAGCCCCGTGGGCTCTTCGGGACTTGACGCGGCAGACGCCGTGCGGGTCCTGCACCAGAGGCCAGCCCTCTTTGGGACCCCGAGATCTCGGGGGACACAGCTGCTCAGACAGAGCCTTTGCTGTGGCCGGACCTGAAGCTCCCTGCACCCTGCTCGCTGCTGGGCGCGTCTCCGCCCCTCCCCTGCCCCGCTCCCTGGGCCCTGGGGTGAGCCCAGCCTCAGCAGGAGGCGGTAGCCCTCCTTCCTTGCCGCCCACGCCCTCTGGTCCCGGGTAACAGCCGGCGCCCCGAGCCTGCGAGCCGCGAGGGAGGCCCGTGGTGCTGAGTCAGGAGAGGTCTCCTCTCCCCAGCCGCAGGCCCCAGCAGCGTCATGGGGGGCCCTGGGGGCTCAGAGGGCATGGCCGGGACCACAGAGTGTCACCCTCAGGCACAGGAGCTCTCCGGTGTGTGTGTGCCCCGTGCGAAGAGACCTGCCCAGGAGCAGAGAGCAGGGAGGAGGAAGATCAGGGTGGTCGGCGGCCGCCAGGTACGTGAACCAGCCACACGCGGATGGGGCGGGGCGGGGGCCGCAGGTGGGGGGCCCTGCTTGCTGCCTTCCCCGGACGCAGCGTGGCGCCGTGCCCTCGGCTCCCCGAGGCCTGCACCACCGCCACCTCTGTTTGGCTGGAACGTGTAGACGAGCATCTTTCCAGCCTTTCTCCTGGATGAGCCCGTTCTGACGGCCCCCAGGACCTCCTTCCGCCCCCTGGGCTCAGGCTGCGTGGTCTCCTGCTCCCGGCATCTGCACGGCTCAGTGCCAGGGCCTGGCCCGCCCAGGTTCCAAGTCTGCCTTTCGTTTTAACTGTTTACTGGGAGAGCCTCGCAGAGCCCCGTGGAGTGCTCAGCAGCAGCCTGCGCCTGGCCGCCCTCCTTCGTGCTCCCCGGGCCCCACGCATCTCCCCGACCTGCAGTGGCTCCCCCGTGCTTTTAAGACCCGCACACTTGTGCTCCGCTTTTCCGGGAGAGCGCTTTGTGGGTGGGACGCCAGCGTCCGGCCAGACAGAAGTCAGGCCCCGGCCCTTAGGCAGGCTGGGTGTGGGGCCTGCAGCCGGGCCAGCTCCCCCTGTCCGCGCTCACGTGGGGGTGCGGAGGCGCCCCGCTGTGGGGAGGGTCTGCCTCCCAGCCAGCCTCCGAGGAAAGCACTGAAGGGCCGGTGAGTTAGTCTGAGCCAGGAAAGCTCCGGAAAGCCCCACGCACCACTCGTCTTTGTCCATGTCCCTCGGCTTCTGGGAAGAATTGGGGGGGCCGGGGGGGACTGCTGCTGTCGGGAAGTGGGCACGGTGCCAGGGGCCTTGGCATCAGGCCGAGCGGGACGGAGACTGGGGCGCCCGGACTCCTCCTGTCTGCTTTCCGGGCTTCCTTGCCGAGGGTCCGGCGTCAGGGCCCGAGATGTGCCGCACAGAGGAGGCGCGGGGATGTTTGAAGGCCCCCGTCGTCACCGAGTACCCCTTCCTGTGAGCTGACTGCCCCTCGAGCTAGGCCGTCTGCTGCGTGGGCGCGGGGGGCTTCGCAGCGGAGCCGGAGCCCCCAGCCCCGGGGAGGCAGGTCCACACTTGGCCTCCGCTGCTCCCAGAGGGGCATGGCTGTGTTAAACTGAAGTCACCACGATCTCCGGCCTCCCAGCGGCCTCCCTCCCCGGGCCTGGGGCACCCTTCCCAGCAGTTGCCCTCTGCGGTAGCGGCGGCCCCTCGGGGAAGCACCGCGGCTGATGCGGCGGCTGGTCCTGTGTCCAGCAGGAGGGCCCGGCCGCCGGTCCACAGACGGGCAGGGCCAAGCTGTTCATGGTGGCCGTGAAGCAGGCGCTGAGCCCGGCCGGCTTCGACACCTTCACCAGGGCCCTGCGGGACTACAAGGGCTCCGACGACGTGGAGGCCTTGCTGGCCTGCCTCGGCCCACTCTTTGCCGACGACCCCAAGAAGCACAGCCTGCTCCAAGGTGCCCTGGCCTGCAGTGGTCACCCGCCCCGGGGGCAGTGCTGCAGCCATTGGGGGCGGGGCACCGGAGTCCACAGCGGTCCCTGCTCCCTGGGGAAGGTGGAGGTGGGTGGCCCGTGATCCCAGACCCCCCAGCTCAGCACGGTGGCTGCACGGTGGAGCCCGCAGGCCCAGACGCCCCTCCCTACAGGCTTCTACCAGTTCGTGCGGCCGCACCACAAGCAGCGATTTGAGGAGCTCTGCCTCCAGCGGACGGGCCGCGGCTGCGGCTCCCGGCCCGAGCACGGCCTTCCTCAGAGGCAGTGGGCCCCGGCAGCGCAGGCCCCCAGCGGTGAGCGGGGCCCTCAAGCCCACCCCCCGAGAGCAGGGCGGGCGATGGCTCACATGCCCCCCGACCCCGGAGCATGGTCGGCCCGGCCCGGGCTCCCCTGTGAGTCGCACAAGCACGGGGGGTCCGGCACCTCCAGAGCTGGGAGCTTCTGTCCCCATTCAGTGGCTGAGCCCGGAGCAGGGACTTCCTCAAGGACGGGTGTCACGGGGACCTGGCTTAGAAGGACCCCTTGGCCCCCAAGAGGGGACTTTCTAGCCTGAGAGTCACCCCTCTCTTTTCCGGGCTTGGTGTCCATTGGTGGGGGTACAAGTCTGGGTCCTGCCGCCGTGGTCTGAGGACGATCGTGGGTCTCAGTCTCCCCTTGGACAGACCTGCCTTCTCCCCGGGGAGCACTCCAGAGCCTTGGGGGCCAGTGGGATAGCTCCTTGTGTGTCCGTGTTCCTTTAGGAGGGAAGGAGCATGAGTCCAAGCTGACCCTGTCCCAGGGCGCGGCCCGGCAGCTGGACCCCGGACAGCACCTGAATCAAGGCAGGCCCCACCTGGCATCCGGGCCAGCCCCCGCAGGTACCAGTCCCTGAACGAGAAACAGACCCCTGGGGGGGGCATACTGGTTCTGCAGGGGGTCCCAGGATGCCCGTGGAGCTCTCTGGGCCCCCTGACCCTCGGCGTGGTCCGAGAGCTGTTACCTCCTCAGCAGGAGAGCCCAGCAGCCGTCCCGAGGAGGGGCCTAGAGCCCCCGGGGCAGAGCAGCAAGGCCAGCCTGCCGTGAGCGCCTACTTGGCGGATGTCCGGAAGGCCCTGGGGGCCGCAGGCCGCAGCCAGCTCCTGGCGGCGCTGACCACCTACAAACAGGACGATGACTTCGAGAAGGTGGTGGCCGTGGTGGCCGCACTCACAACCTCCAGGCCTGAGGACTTGCCCCTGTTGCAGAGCAAGTGGCCGCGGAGGGGGCTTGGTGGGAGGCGGGGGGGGGGGGCACTGGGGGCGGGGCTGAGCCCAACTCTCCCCCCACAGGGTTCGGCATGTTCCTGAGACCCCACCACAAGCGCCGTTTCCGGCAGACGTGCGCAGACCTGATGGGCCCGGCTGCCCCGAGCCCAGGGACTGGGCTGCCAGGCCCCCAGGAGGGGAGCCCCAATGTGCCCCCCGACCTCGCCCACGGTGCTTCCCGCCCAGGTAAGCCAGCATCCCCCGGGCCCCGCTCAGCCCAGCAGGTGGGGCCGCAGAGAAGCCCCTCAGACTGGCTCCTCTGTCCCCAGACCCCCCCCAGCAGGAGAAGCGCAGGACGACTCAGAGCAAGATCTCGGCCTTCCTCACGCCCAGGCAGGCTGGGGATGGCGGGGCGCCCAGCCAGCCCCCCAGTGCCCCCCGCAGGCACGGCCTGCCCGAGTGGGGTAGGTCTCGGGAGGGGCCGCCGGGAAGGCTGCGCGTGGGGGCGGACGAGCTGTGCGTGCTCACGGCGGCCCCCTTTGCCGCAGGCTCGGCCTGTCCTGGCTGCGGGGCGGAGGACACCGTCCCCTTCCAGTGCCCCTCCTGCGACTTCCACCGCTGCCAGGCCTGCTGGCGCCAGCTCCTCCAGGTTGGCAGCGGGGCCCTGTGGACACACCCACCAGCTGTCCCCCATCTGGTGGCCCGGGGTCGGGGCTGGGGGGTGGGCAGCGGCGTCTGCAGCAGTCCTGTGTCTCCACAGGCTTCTAGAACATGCCCGGCCTGCCACGCCCCCGCCAGGAAGCAGAGCATCACGCAGGTCTTCTGGCCGAAGCCCCAGTGAATGCGGAGACTCCTGGGCAGGCGGACACCACGCGGACAAGGGTCTCTCCACGGGGTCTGCGCCCACCTAGATGCCCTGAAGCCACCTTGGGGTCTGGGGTGGGTTGGCTCACTTCCCTGGGCTGCCGGCTGGTGCCTGGAGTGTCCGGTGCCTCGCTGCTGAGTCCCGAGCCCAGGACTGGAAGGTGGGGGGCCGTGTGCTCCAGCCTCCTCTGCGGGACCGGAGTGTGGGCAGTAGACCTTTTAATCAGGTGCCCAGCTGTCTAATAAAGTCGCTGACACTATCAGGGCCTGGCAGAGGGGCCTGAGGGTGCTGGGAGGGAAGATGTGGGCGTCCGAGTGGGGTCCTCCCACCTTGTCCGTGCAAGGGCACGCCGAGGGACAGCGGGCTGGGCAGATGCAGGACACGGGAGAGGAGCAGAGCCTGGGACCCCTCACATCGCCCTGGCTGCGGGACCTGGTGCGGGGAGCGCCCTCCCAGGCCCGTCCCTGGACTCGCTCCCAAGCAGGCTGGCGCCAGGCGGGGGCGGAGAGGGGGCTTCCTGGGGAGGGAGGGGCCGAGGGGTGGTGACGCGGCTGAGAATCGGGACACAGCAGGCCCCCTGGAGGTCGTGAGCCCTCCCAGGGGCGTGGCAAGGCCAGCCCATATAGGCCACCACCGCAGCCCGAGTCCGAGTGTGGGCTGGCAGTGGCGGGCGGGGGGGCGCTGCCGGTGCCTGGGCGCGTCGTCCCGGTGTCCCCACCGCTCGGCACCGCGGAGGCCAAGCTGCTGCCCCAGTGAGGGCCATGTGGACCCTGGAGAGGCGGGACCCACCGCCCCTGACCCCGGCGTGGGCGCTGCCCACCCTGCTGCTGGCTCTGGCGGCACACGCGGCGGCGGCGGCGGGCGAGCTCACCTACCCGTGGCGGGACGCGGAGACTCGGGAGTGGCTGGTGTGCAGCCAGTGCCCCCCAGGCACCTTCGTGCAGCAGCCTTGCCGCCGGGACAGCCCCACGCTGTGCGGCGCGTGCCCCCCGCGGCACTACACCCAGTTCTGGAACTACCTGGAGCGCTGCCGCTACTGCAACGTCATCTGCGGGGAGCGCGAGGAGGAGGCGCGGCCCTGCCGGGCCACCCACAACCGCGCCTGCCGCTGCCGCCCCGGCTTCTTCGCGCACGCCGGCTTCTGCCTGGAGCACGCGCCCTGCCCGCCCGGCACCGGCGTGGCTGTCCCCGGTGGGCGGCGCGGCTGGGGGGTGGCGGCGTGGGACGTCAGCCGCCACGGAGGACAGCGGCCCAGTTCCCCCTGACCCCTTCCTCCCCCTCTCGTCCCCAGGCACCCCCAGCCAGAACACGCAGTGCCGGCCCTGTCCCCCCGGCACCTTCTCGGCCAGCAGCTCCCGCTCAGAGCAGTGCCGGCCCCACCGCAACTGCACCGCCCTGGGCCTGCTCCTCAACGTGCCAGGCTCCCCCTCCCACGACGCCCTGTGCACCAGCTGCACGGGCTTCCCGCTCAGCACCGCGGCGCCGTGGGGGCCAGGTGAGTGGCGGGGGGGGAGGAGGGGCCAGGGGAGGGGGGGCTCCTGCGGCGCTGGCAGGTGATGGTCCCCACCCCCCACCCCGGGAGCGGAGTCCCAGGGAGCAAACTGCTCTCCCGAGGTCACACAGCAGTGCCGTGGCTTCTCAGCCTTGCACCCTGGGGCCCCCCAGCACTCCGGCACCCACTCATGGGGAGGGACTTCTCTCGGGTGTCCCCCAGGGCACGCGGAGGCCTGCGCCACCGCGTCCTGACTGTCCCGCAGGGGCCGAGGAGTGTGAGCGTGCCGTCATCGACTTCGTGGCTTTCCAGGACCTGTCCTCCAAGAGGCTGCTGCGGCTGTGGCAGGCGCTGGCGGGCCCGGAGGCCCAGGGGCCCGCGGCGCCGAGGGAGGGCCGCGAGGAGCTGCAGCTGAGGCTCCGGCAGCAGCTCACGGAGCTCCGGGGCGCGCAGGCCGGGGCGCTGGTGGCACGGCTGCTGCGGGCGCTGCGCGAGGCCAGGCTGCCTGGGCTGGAGCGCAGCGTCCGCGCCCGCTTCTGGGCGCACTGAGCACCCTGCCCCGACTTACTCTGCTCCTGGGCTTTGGACCCACGTGGGCGTCACCCCGCGGCACCAGAGAAACCTCAACTGAACGACTAGGCTCCCGTTGCACTAACACAATTTATTTTTTATAAAGCTGTTTTGTAAAATGGGTCGTGTGAAACTGTGTGTGTCTAGAGTACGCGGCGGGCACGTCTGGTGGGGACACCCCCCCCAGAGGGCTCTCAAGTTCCCCACGCTTCCTCCGGCTGCTGGTCACCCCAAGTGGGACAGACCCTCGGTGGGAGGGATCCTTAGAGATGGCCGGCAGGTAGCAGGTGCGACCCTTCCAGCTGTGGGCACTGTGGAGACCCCCTAGGTCATGCCTGTGACTATGACAGTATGGAGGGAGGGTCACACCCCATCCAGGGGGTCTTGCTCTGGACCAGGACCCAGCATGGACCGGGGAGAAGGCTGTGCCCTTGGCTGCCAGAAGACCCTTCCCCGCTCCTCCACTTGAACTCCACCCAGTCCCAGTACGCAGGGGACTTCCCAGGAGGGGACCAGCCAAGGACCTCCCCCAGGCTGGGTGTGTCCCACCCCCTTTTCTGGGAAACAAGGCTTTTCCCCTCAGGCAGGCTCGGACAAGGGCTGGACTGCTCCGGAGGCAGCCCGGGGGACTCCCAGCCCGCCCCATGGGCCCCAGAGCCCCGTGCCTGCTCCCCGCGAGGAGCCCGTGACTCCCCATGAGTCACCTCACCTGCGGCCGCCGCCCCACCCCAGCCCTGACTCAGCCCTTCTCAGCAACCCCTCCCAGGCTCCCTCCAGGGACCGGACCCCAGACAGGAAGCCACCAGGTCCCCGGCTCTGGCTCAGCCGTTCCCACAGAAGCAGGAAGGCGGTGCCCAGCTTGGTCACAGCTCCAGCCTGGGGGCCCCTGTGCTGTGGTCACTGTGCCCAGCCGGCCGGGAGCCCACGGTTGGGTTGGGTTCCTGGGGGGACGACGGACAGCAGCGACTCAAGACCGGAATCGTTCTGGACACACTCCGGCAGGGGCCACGCAGGGAGGGGCCCGAGGCCCCGTCTCACCCAGGGAGCCTGTTACCCGGCACAGGGCCTGGAAGTGGGTTTCGAGATAGCTCGTCCCCAGACGGAATGGGGACCCTGCCCCTCGCCCCCGGCTGGGAATGAAGGCCCAGCACAGCACCAACCCGGGCTCCACGGGAACCTAGCCCACCTTCCCGACGCCCCCACTGTGCACCCCAACCCCAACGGCAACTGGCTGTCCCAGATCGGCGACAGACACACGGAGACGGGACACTCACTCCCTCCCCTCCTGCTGGGGATCAGAAGGAGGCGACGTCCTGTGCCCTGTTCTGAGGACCCAGCAAAGGGGGCCAGGTGTCCCTCCCTCAAGAGGGCACCAGCCCCCAACCCATCTCCAGGGCCAGAGGGGACGCAGACCGAGGACAGTCATGACCCCAATAGCCTCCTCCGTGGACCCCTGAAAGGCAGGCGGGCTGCTGGGGCAGCAGCCCCAAAGGGAGACCTCACCCCCAGCAGGCCCGGCGGGGGTCGCGTGGGGGTCCTGCTGCCCCGATCCCCTCGGCAAGAGCCTCCTGACACCTACGCTTGTATGGACACAGAGAAAAGTTTGTCTTAAAGAAAAAAACAAAGCAAACAGAGAACCGAAAGCAAAGCACACCCGACCCCCAAGACTGGCGGCGGGGAGCCCGCAGGAGCGCTCTGCGGGCAATCAGGGAGGAGTCGTGGGCACCCGTGGCCGCCAGCCACGCCTACGTGATGTCCCTCTGCCGCGGCGGCCGGTGCACGTTCCGCACGACGCGCTTCACCATCCACTCGATGCCCTCGCACACCCCTTTGCTGTGGAGACAGCAGGCGTGAGGGGGGGCCGCTCAGGGCCCCCAGCCCCCGGGGCGGCGGCCCCACTCACCCCGTGAGGGCCGAGCACGCCTGGGTCAGGCAGTCGCGCCTGCCGATCTTGGAGGTGCAGTCGCTGAACGCAGTCTTGATGTCGGGGATGGAGAGGCAAGTCTGGAGGGAGGGGAAGCAGTGAGCAGCGGGGTCCCGGGCCCTGCAGGGGCTGCCCTAGCCCGGGGGCAGGACGTGGTCTTGGTGGTGAGGGGCTGGGCTCAGGGCTTCCCTGCCTAGACGCTCCCGCAGTGAGCGGTCTGAGAGAGGAACGAGCAGGTGGCAGGGGCGGTCACAGGACGCGAGGGGCAGATGGAAGTGACCTCCAGTGCCCTTGACCTGAGGGCAGGGGTGCTGCAGAAACAGGCCCCAGAGCAGCCACCGCCTCGCCGAGGCAATCTCCAGGACGGCAGACGGGCCAGAGCCGAGAGCGGACTCCCGCCCTGGGATCCGGTCCTGCACAGGATCCCCCCGCCGTGCCTCCAGCCAGGCCAGGGGCAGAGGGACAGGCCCGCCCACCCTCCATGCCCCTTGGGAGGGCTCTGTGCGCCCAGGACACGCATGGCTTGGGGTGTCCAGGGCAGCCCCGGGGATGGGGCGCGCTTACTCGGGGGACCGCGCCGTGGGGGTGCTGGGATGAGGCTCACCTCGACGTCCTGCTTGTTGGCCAGCACCAGTATGGGGACGCCGTCCAGCGCCTCGCTCATGACCATCTTCTCTGGGGGAGGCAGGAAGGTGGCGGTGAGCACCCAGGCGCAGAGGCCTGCCCACCTCTCCACAAGCGCCTGTGTTCACTCCTGGCCACGGCCCCAGCTGCCCAGCGTGGGCCCGCCCTCCGGCCAAGGCCAGCTCCAGACACACGGGATGGGCAGACCGGCCCCCTCCCAGCCCCCGCCAGGCTGTACCCACCAAACGCTCGCTTGGACTCGGCCAGCCTCTCCTCATCCGTGGAATCGATGACATAGATGACGCCGTGGCACTCCGCATAGTACTGGGGAGGGGCAGAAAAAGGGGCACTGGGCCACAGGCACCCGGCCACCCCCCAAACCGGAAGGCCCTTTTGGGGAGCTTTTAGGGAGGGCCTGCTGACCTTGGGCAGGGGTGGCCAAAACCCTGTCCACTCCCCGGGTGCTGTGCCCCCAAACCCCATTTCAGCACCTGCTTCTGAAAACCGCCCAACTGCTGGCCTGACGGTGGCTGGAGGGGAAGGACAGGACTTGAGAGCTGGAGCCCAAACCAAGCTGGTCCCCATGCAGTTCTGGAAGCGGGGGGAGGACACTAGCCACCTCACGTGCCAGTGTGGACGGCAAGCCTGGTGGCCATACCACTGATGAACCACAAAGGCCACCAAGGGGAGGAGCAGGGCTAAGGACGGGGCCAGCAACACGGAGCTCCGCGGGCGGGACTGGGGCCAGGACGGCGGTCAGGCCTGGGCACGCACAGAGCGGTGGCTCAGAGTCCAAGGCCGGGGGGAGGGTTCTGTGCAGACAGCACTGGACAGACGCACCAAGTGGGGCACGTGAGGGGGACGGAGTGTAGGGCACGGGGGTGCAGCCGCAGACCTGGCAAGCCCACCGTCTGCCCCAATCAGAAAGACTGGAAGCGCCCACATCTGCCAAGCAGACAACAGCATCTCTGCCCCGGCGCTCGTGAGAGCCCAGAAACCTGGGACATCCACACGTCACACACGCGACAGCAGGACAAGCTTGTGGCTGGTGAGCTGAACACAGGCCTAACAGCTCCGGGAAATTCTCGGGGCGCAGCCCGGGCGTGCCCAGACCCGCGGGACGCAGGCTTTTCCATCTGTGCTTGCTGCAGAGAAGGAAGCCCGACACAGCTGGCCACCCGGGGTCTGCAGGCCGCAAGTCACACACACGGCAACTTCCGGGGCCTGCGCGCCGGGTGACGGGGGGCTGCGGGGGCTCTGATGACGGGGAGGATCACTGCATGGGCCCAGCAGCAAGCCCGAAGAGAGGATCACCTCCCAATCCCTGCAGGGTGTAAGCCGGCCAGGCAGACGGGTGTCAGCTGATGGCCCAGCAGCGGTGAGAGCGACAGGAGCTAGACATCGGGGCTGAGCACGAGCAGGACCGAGGGCACAGCGAGCTGCCTCGACCCCAAGGCACCCTGAGGGCACCATCACCCGTGGCCACGTGCTGGAGATCTTCCAGATGTGGCCTGCAGGGACAGACGCCAGAAGTGCCCCCTGGGGCAGGTACCGCGGTCCACCCGCTCGTCTGCGTGGGAAGCTGTGGCCAAAGGCTGGTGCGTGGACAGACCCACGGGCAGCAGCACATAGCCTGGATGGAGGCAGTGGACACAGGGAAGGGCCACCAGTCATCTGCCTGGGACGAAACGACAGCACGCCCAACGCAGCGTCCCGGCGCCAGACCGTGCACCAGGCCCCGGGATGCAGCACGTGGGAACAGTGGAGGGGGCAGGAGCTCTACTTCCCATCCATCCTGGTGACCCCCAGGGGGCTCTGGGCCCCGAAGGCTCGGCCAGAGACCTGCGGGGTGGCAAAGCCTGGCTGCCTGTGGGGGCACGGTGGACACCGTGGGTTCAGGGGCCCGCAGAGACCCCGTCCTGACAGGGGAGGCAGGGCGCCAGCAAGCTCACGAGGAACCCAGAGATCAACCAGAGAGGTGGGGCTCAGACCCTCGGAACGAGCCGCACCCCCGGCAGAAGCGGTAGCCACGGTGGGGACACCACCGGCCGCAAAGCTCCTCTCCCTCCTCCAGCCGGGCCTTAGGACGCAGCCCCGGAGGAGCCAGGCCCCAGTCAGAGCTGCGGGTGCAAGTGGCGGGCAGTGCGCCCAGGGCACGAACCTGCTGCCTCCTGCAGGACCTACTTGAACCCACCAAGAGCCCCCTCCCCAAATCACAGCTGCCCAAGGCAGCCCACCGTGGTGCCCCCCCAGGGCTCCCTGCTGGGCCAGCCCCGAGCTGCCCCTCACCCTGCCCGGTCCCACGCTCTCCCAGCTCCCCTCCCCGGGGCTGCTCCTCAGCGCACAGCCTGCATCCCGCCCTCCGTCTCAGCGTCTGCTCCCGAGACCCGGGCCCGGACCAGAACGTCAGGTCCTGCTCCGCTGCCCACGGGGGTCTTGGTTCGGAAGAGTGGGCCCTGGCTTCGCTCGGCCTCGGTCCGACGTAAACGGCCGGGGAGCCTGTTGGTGACCTTCTCGCCACCGGAGAGAAGCCAGAGCAGGAGACGGCACGCGAGAGGGAGACTGGGAGAAGGAGACTGGGTCCCAGCTGC
Source organism: Potos flavus (assembly GCA_028534135.1). Taxonomy (NCBI): domain Eukaryota; kingdom Metazoa; phylum Chordata; class Mammalia; order Carnivora; family Procyonidae; genus Potos; species Potos flavus. Next base: position 121,385,050 of record CM052885.1, read on the forward strand.
CGCAGTCACAGCACAACTCAGGACCTGGACGCTCCGTTCCCCACACGCTGACAAGCAGTGAGTGTCGGGGTGAGCGCGCCTGCGCCCCCAGTAGCGGGGCAAGCGCACCAGTACCGTCGGCGTGGGGCCAGGCACATCTGTGCTCCCGGTGCTGGCCGCACCGAAGCCGCCCCTCTGATCCACCAGGAGGGGGCTGTCCAAGGCAGAGGTTAAGTCTGTCCAGCTCACTGAGGGACCGCAGGGCCCAGCACCGGCCGAGCTGAACATGCCCAGTGCTGGGAGTGTGTGGGAGGAAGAGCATCACACCGGGGGTCCAGAAATGCCCCAAACCTACGCCACGGAGGAGGCAGCGGCTATAGGCCTCTGAGGACACGCTCTCCTGATGGGGCAGGGACCACCACAGAGGACAGGTCCTAAGGCAGAAGGGAGGGAATGCGCCCCAGCCAAGGAGACTCAGGCCCCAATGGTGATCCTAAGGGTCCCGCAGGCACGGTCCCTTCCCCACATCTGTTTCTCGGCCATCTTCTGTTCTGTCCTGTGGTGATTAGCAGCAAAATCTCTAAGTCCAAAGGGACCGGGTGTGACCTCGCTCTTGGGGGAAGGATGTGGGAGCTGGAATAGGACTGGGGGGGGGGGGGAGCTTCAGGAACAAAACAGGTGACAAAGCTGCTCACGGAAAAGAAATAAGGGGAACCTGCGGACTGCCGAGGAAGAGGAGGAATGATGGAGGAGTATCACCTGGAGAAAAATGCCCTGAGGAACAGGCAGCGCGTGGCCGGGGACCCTGTGCGGTGAGTCTCTTACCTTGTCCCATAGAGACTGCAGCTCTTCCTGGCCCCCTAAGTCCCAGAACATGAGGCGAGCCTTCCCCACGTCCACGGTGCCGACTGGGGAGAGACAACGGGTGAAGCTGGGCCCTGGTCCCTGACGCGCCACCTCCCGGCTCCAGAAGAAGGCTGAGCCACTCTGGGGCCCCCCGACCATGGGAGCTGCGGACCATCGGCCTGGGGGCACCACAGCAGCCTTGGGGATCGGCCCCACAACCCACAGCCCTAAGGGACCCCCTTACTGTTCAGACCCACGGTGGTAGTGATTTTGGACAGACTCATCCCCTTGTAGTTCTTGTTAAAACGGGTTTTTGACTGTTCCAAGAACGTCTGAGAAGAAAGACAAACACACAGTAGATGAGGGCTGGA
>CM052885.1:121386745-121496862 GCA_028534135.1 Potos flavus
AGCACCCAAGCTGACTTGGTCCTCGCCTGGCCAAGCCAGGAGGCAGTCCGACCTGTCGCAGGTGCGGGCTTGGGGCTGTAATTCCATCTCAGGCAGGCTCTGGAAACCCAGCCTCGGGGAAGCAGCCAGCCAGCCTCGGAGCAGGGAAAGGGGCCCGGGGCCTCCGTCCCCACCGGGGGAGCGCAGCTGCTCCCCAGAGCCACAGCCCCCGGGGCTCACATTGCAGAGGCCGCTGGTGATGCTGTAGATAGCCCTGCAGCGGAAGGGGACACCTGGCTCCCTGAGTGTCCCATCTAGGAGCTGCCAGGCCAGGACCCAGTGGGGGAGGTCCTGGGGAGCCCTGTCGTCTGCAGCCTGCCCAAGTGCTGCCTAGGAGGAGAGAAGGCGAAGGGGCACCTTTCCTGAGCCCTGGGCAGCAGGGGGCAGAGATTGCCCAGGACCACGTGGCCCAGCAACTGGGAGGGAAACCGGTGGCTGTGGCCCCCAGGGGCCCGCGGGATGAAGGGCTCTGTCCTACCTGGATAAGGCACCGGCCCCTCTCCTCCGCTGGAGGAGTGTCGTCCCCTCGGTGGGCATGAGAGGCCCCAACCCTGCCCGATGGCAGCCTTCACCTCCCTCCTTCTCTCCTTCACCTGTTCGGCAACACTCGCGGAGTGTGTGGAACCCGCCGTGTGCCGCGGAGTCGTACGCCTAGACAGCAAGACAAAGCTCCTTGTGTTCTGGGAGGGGGACAGGAATAAGCAGGTCAGTCGAGGGGCGCCCAGGGGCTCAGTCCGTTGGGCGTCTGACTCTCGGTTTCGGTTTAGGTCGTGGTCTCAGGGTCGTGAGATTGAGCCCCGCGTCCGGCTCTGTGCTCAGCGCGGAGTCCACTTGAGGTTCTGTCTCCGTCGCCCCTCCCCTTGTCCCTGTGCGCTCTCTCTCAAATAAATAAAATAAGGAGGAACCTGGGTCATCTGTGTTTCGGTCAGGGCGGAACCAGCTTGTACCCGCGTCTGCCCACCGCAGTGGTCTGAGCGAGGGTCCTCAGTGTCCGCTGCTGCTCCCTGTTGACAGCTGTCATGAGCCTTTGTCTTGGCACGTGTGTCTGCGTTCGTGTTTGTGCGTACTTCTCAGGAGTGTGAGTGCGCACGTGTGGGTATACCTGTTCGGGAGTGGCCGTCCAGGGGGGCGAGTGTGTGAGAGTGCCGGTGACTGTGCGCCTGTGTGTGTGCCCGTGAGTGCGTGTCTGTGAGCACGTGTGCCCGAGTGCGTGTGCCCGTGAGTGCGTGTCTGTGAGCATGTGTGCCCGTGAGTGCGTGTGCCCGTGAGTGCATGTCTGTGAGCATGTGTGCCCGTGAGTGCGTGTCTGTGAGCACGTGTGCCCGAGTGCGTGTGCCCGTGAGTGCATGTCTGTGAGCATGTGTGCCCGTGAGTGCGTGTGCCCGTGAGTGCATGTCTGTGAGCACCTGCGCCTGTGAGTGTGTGTCTGTGAGTGTGTGCCTCTGTGTGCGCCTGTGAGTGCCTGTGCCCATGTGTGCCCGGAGCGCACGTGTCCGTGAGCGCGTGTCCGTGAGCGTGTGTGTCTCTGAGCGCGCGTGTCTGTGAGCGCGTGTGCCCGTGAGCGCGTGTGTCTGTGAGTGTGTGTGCTACGTGGTTTTGTGCACTTGCCTCTGTCCCTGCTGAACAGCCCACGCTTGTGAGCCAGCCCCGTTCTGGACGCGGAGCAAGAGACGGCCGGGGCGCCTGGGGGCTCAGTCGCTTAAGAGTCTGCCCTCGGCTCAGGTCAGGATCCCGGGGTCCTGGGATCGAGTCCCCGCATCGGGGAACTTCTTCCTCCCCCTTTGCCTCTCCCTCTGCCCCCTGCTTGTGCTCTCTCTCTCTCTCTCAAATGGATAAAGACAATCTTTAAAATAAATAAATGAAATCCTGCCTGGGGCTCATGTGGGATGAGCTGGGCTCCAACGACCCCCAGGCTGGGGCTTCTAGGTTTTTCCACAAGCTACAGGGTGCCGTTGAAGACTTGAACGGGACAGACTTGACGTACTGACTCCGAGAGACTCTGGGGAGGCCGGCCCGGCGTCCCTGGACGGAGCAGTTGCCGGCGATGCCTCTCTGCCCGGCAGCAGAACGGCCGCGGCTAACGGGAAGCCAGAGGGGGCGCAGACGTGGGACCCGTCCCGGGGAGCCCCCGGGGGCTGCCGGCCTGGGCTGCAGGTTCCATGAGGGCAAGGGGAGCCCTGCAGGGGAGAGGAGCTGGCTTGGTCCCCGTGACCGAGGGGAACTGCCTTCCTGGCGATGACGGGGGTCAGGAGAGGTCATGCGGCAGGGGGCCGCCTCAGGGCACTCCCTCCTCTTGCTCACTGGGGCTTTCAGGTGTCACCGGGGCTGGGCCAGGGCAGAGCCCCTTCCTCAGGGTGCCTGGGCCAGGGGCGACTCGCACAAGCCTCGCCTGGAGGAAAGAGAGCCCAGGCCGCCGTGGTCCAGGGCGCCCCCCGCCTCAGACCCGCAGAGCCCGTCCAGGGTTCCCTCCCCAGAGTTCTCTGGGCCCCAGGGTCCCCGTCAGGAGGTGGCAGGGAGCCCTCCGGCTGTGCTCAGAAGGGACCAGCCCCTGGCGGGCACTCCAGGATGAAGTCAGCCCCCTGTGGCTGGCGAGCCTCCCTCCGGCGGGGGTCCCCGCGGGCCAGCCTCCCGGTCAGCGCGGCGTGAAGGGAGGGGGAGCACTCGGAGTAGATGTGGCCCCTCCCTCCATCCTTGGCGGGTCAGGCATCCTGCACACCCGCCTGCAGCCTGCTTGCCCAGCCTCAGCCCTCCTCCCTCCCCAGGCGCCCTCCACGCTCCACCGGCAGCCAGTCCCGTGACACAGGGACCCTGTGCCCACGCAGCCTGGGATGAGAGCCGGCCGAGCGAGCGGGCACCCACGCGCGTGCTCTGCCTCGGCCCCTGCCAGCCCCACGCACCACCCGCCCAGCCTGCAAGGGCCCGGACCGCGGGCTCTCGCCGCGTCCCGCCCCCGGGGCTCCTGCACCTGTGCGTCCCTCCACCCGGACCAGCTTTCCTGCTCCTTCCCACGCGGCGGTTCTCGGTTCTCAGCCGTCCCTGAGCACTCACTGCGAGCCCGGTGGGTCGACGCAGCCCGCCCCTGTCCCTCGGGCGGAGGACGCTGCCCCACGGGGCCTGCCTCTGACCTGATGTCTGTGCTCTTCTCTCTGTCCCTCAGCCCCTCCCGAGGCTCCTCGAGGGCAGGGCCATGTTGCCGTCCCCTTAGGTCCCAGCGCCTGAGGGCTCTGAGGCCAGCCTGGTCAGACTGGGGAGCAGCACTAGTGTCTGGCCGGGGGTAAGTGCTTGCTTCTCTGGGAGTCAGTCTGCGCCTAAGGAAGCTTCCGGGCAGAGCCAAGCAGGACAGCACGGGGCCCAGAAGCAGCCGCAGGAGACGCCGTCTTGTCGGCATCACTACACGGGAGTCTAACAAACACCAGGGCAGCATGGACACGGGGCTGGGGGAGCTGAGCGTGGGTGCCGAGGCTCCCCGCCGCGGTTCGGAGCTGGGATATCCTGCGGGCACCTCCTTCCTGCCGGGATTTGGCCTGGAGTCACCCTGGGTCAGCCGGGAAGCCCCAGGGCTGACAGACCCGGGGAAAGGTCCCATTGGAAGAAAGGGGCTTGCCTGGGCTGTTGCTGGGCAGTGAGGGAGAACTGGGGGGTCCGCATCCCTCCGCTGGGCCCCCTGCCCTCCCCGCCCCCAGGTAGGCTCAGGCAGGGTCAGAGGGAAAACCCAGGCTGAGGGGCTGTGGAGGGCTTGAGGGAAGGGCCGCCCCGTCCGGGGCCGGAATCCCAGCTGGCCGGGCCGCCTCTGCCTCTCAGCCCCGGACCCGCAGCCGCGACCAAGCAGGAGCGCTTGCGGAGAACGGGGTCCCCGCCCCAGCTGCCGCGGCCGCCAGGGGCACTGCTCCCTCCTCCCCTGGGGGTCCTGGTGCCGGGGTGGTTTTGAAAACCAGAGACTGCAGGCCTTATCAGAGCACAGGTTTTCCTGAGGAAGGAAGGGCGGGCGTCCAGGGTGGAGCGCCTCCTCCGGGCGCGCCTGGCTGCTGAGGGCACGCGGCCCCTGCCTGGCCCTCCTGGGGGCAGGACAGCTTCTCCCCGGGGAACCCTGGCCCAAGACCTAGCCTGGCCAGGACGAACGGCCCCCGAAGGCTGGGGATGCTGGGGTTGGAGTTTCAGGAACCCAGGGGTGGAGCCGGGAGCAGTCCTTCCAGAAATCCCGAGCAAATTCGGCATTTCCAGGGCAGTGTCCAGAGCGCCCCCATCAGACCCTCAGAGGGATCGGGGGCCCGCTCCCAGCGCATGCCCACTCCCAGGGGCGCCCAGTGAAAACTGGGACTTGGGGGTCCCCAAACCTTGTACCGGAACGTTCAAAGCCCCCCTGTGTGTAACGCTCCAAACTGGGCGACCCGACGGCCCTCGGCCGTAGAGCAGGGAAATGAAATACGGCCTGTCCGCCCTGGCACGCTGGGCAGCCACGGGAAGGGGGGCCGTGGACTCCACACCCGCGTCGTGGAGTGTGAGCAGAGGGGCCCCCACGACGCGGGGGCGGCTGGTGGAGCCAGTCAGGTCACGGAGCGATGGCCTTTGGACTGGGGGCCCAGGGCCCGCCCTGGGGAGGCGATGTCCTGCTTTCTTGATTTGGGTGCTCGGGACAGATGCTGCTTATGAAAATTTATTCCGCCATACACTTCAGGTACGTGCATGTTTCTGTTTGCATGTGGTTCCTCAATAAAAAAGGATTAAAAAACCCCCAAACCCTCTGCTGACCCCTCCCTGGGGGAGGAGGGTTCCCGGGGCCTGTCCTACATTCCACCTGGACCCCCAGGGAAGGCTCCGGGGACCCTCCATGGAGGGAGCAGAGAAGACAGGTGACGGCAGCCCCTGGGGGTGCATCGGAGGGGGGCACTTCCTACCGCTGGGCCCTGAGGCTCGGAGCTGGGCTCAGGCCAGGCCCACCGCCCCAGGCCGCGCTCTGCCTTTCTCTAGAAGAGGGCCCACCCCCAGTAACCACGCAGGGCGGGGGTCCTGCAGCCTCACCGGTGGGGCCAGACGGATGTGGGGCCCACCCTGCTGGAGCCTGACCAGCTGGCCTTGGGATGCTGGTCCAACCGAGGGCCGGCCTGCTGGGCCAGGGGTGCCTCCGGCCCCCCCATCCCCCCCACCGCTGCCGCGGTGCCTCTACCCCTTCCGCTTCCAGAGGCCCCGGGGCTATTTTTAACTCAGCCGAGCTGCCGCTGCAGAAGGTGGACAGAACCCCCGTCAGGGGAGCAGGGGGGGCAGGAGAGAGTCAAACAGCTGCCTTCCTGCCCCCACTCCTCCCCAGATCCAGGCTTTCTGCGAGGGGCTGGTCGTTCCTGACCTTGGAGGGAAAACAGCCTTCCACCCCACACACAAGATATCCACGGAGGCCACACAGATACCCACACCTTCAGACACAGGCCGGGGGCCAGACTCAAACACAGAAGTACATACGTGTGCACGCATGCGGTGCTCAGGGACCTGTGAGAAACATACAAGACACACAGAGGCTCAGGGCATGATTCAGAGACGTACAGCCGTGTATCCACGCAACTCTCCCTGGAAACCTAACCCGCCTGGAGATACGCACGCACACGCGCACACACACACACGCACACACACACCAGCAGGCACACGCGCGATGCCCAGAGACCCCCAGTTCGGGGTGCAGGGAGGTCCCTGGGGTCACATCCATACATCCATGTCCAGGAGGGGCCTGAGGGTGGGGCCGCTCCCCAGTGCCAGCCCCGCCCCTGCAGCCCAGTGGGGCTGAGCTCCAGGAGCCTCTTGCACCTGAGACCCCCCCACCCTGGGCCTCACTCTCCCCGTGATGAGGGCAGGCTTGTGGCCGGGCACGCACGCGTGTGCGCGCGCACGAGCCTGCTCAGGGCAGGAAACCAGAGAGAGGGATGGGGGAGGCAGCTCCTGGAGAGGTGGCCTCAGAGTGTGCTCACCCCCTTCCCCTTCCTCTTCCCTGCTCCCTGCTTCCCCTCTCCTCTCCCAGCCTTTGTTCCCTGGAGGAGCTGTCCCCCCACCCCCGCCCTGCTGGGGGAACAGGAGTCTAGTCCAGGAAAAACCCCACGTGCTGGACTGCGGACCTCTGTCCCTGTAACCCAGGCCGGGGGCAGGAGGGGCCCGGGAGAGACGGGGCTCGGGGCTCGGGACCCAGTGGTGGGGGACAGCCGGCCGACTTCCCCTCCACCCCCACCCCCCGCCTCTGCCCCTAGAGGCCCCAGAGGGATGTGAGAGGGCGGGGGAGTTGGCCTGAGGACAGGACATCCTCTTGGCAGGACACAGGACGCAGGCCGGAGGCTCCCAGCCCCGGGCAAGGCTACAGGGGGAAAAGGTCACTGGGTCCCGGGGCTCACCAGCTCCAAGACCGGCCAGTGTCCTGACAGCCAGTCCGAGTCACTTCAAACAGTGACTCCAAGGAGCACAGCAGAGCCTGCCCCAACTGAACGCCCCCGCCTTCCTGCCCAGGCCCCACCGTGACCAGCCAGGATGTAGAAGAGCCCGCTGGCCCATCAGGGGGGCACCGGCCCCGGGATCCCTCCTCAGGGACCCCCACAGATCATGGGGGAGACCAGCAGGTGGTCTCAGGGAGAGACGGGGGAGACAGAGACAGGTGGTCACTGTCACTTGCCCTGTGGGGGACCGCTGCCTTTATAGGTTGGCTTTGCCTCCCACGCGGGGGCCCACTTCTCCGGGGGGAACCCTGGGGCCCACCGCCCTAGAGCAGAGGCCACAGCCTGGCCCTGGTCCTCCCTTGCCAGGACAGGATCCCCAGGGACAGTCCAGCCAGGGTGAAGGCCATGGGGACCCCTTGCTGCCACACACACCCTCCTCTGAGGGCAGAAGCAGAGCCTGGTCTCTGAGCTGGCCTCCCGGGCTGAGACTGGCGGACGCTGTGCTCACTGGTCTGGAGACGAGGGTCCCAGGAGCCGCTTGAGGGCCGCAGAGCACTTGCTGCCATGGCCCACCTCAGGCCACCAGGACAGCGAGGTGGGCCGTCCTCCCAGGAGGCCCCCTGGGCTTTGCCTCTCGGCCAGTGCTGGATCCAGACCAGAACAGCCCAGTCCAGCCCGTGGGGGGAGTCCTGGGGGGCTCCCACCGCCCCTTCCACACCAGTCTCCTGGCTTCAGCCTCAGGCCCAACACAAGGGCCTGCTGGCCATGCCACACTACTCTAGTTACCTGGGCCGGAAATGATGGCTCATCTAAAAACAGCCTATGCTTCAGTCGGGATTTGCCTCTCTTTACTTAGGCTTACTTACTTAAGATTGCCAAATGGGATTTCTTTTTAGATCTCTATCTATCCATCTATTTATTTAGAGCGCACACGGCGGGAGGGGCAGAGGCAGCAAGAACCTCAAGCAGACTCAGCACTGAGCATGGAGCCCGACGCGGGGCTCGATCCCAGGACCCTGAGATCATGACCCCGTCGGAAGGCAGACGCTCACCGACCGCGCCCCCCAGACGCCCCCGGAGTTCCTTCTCTGCCAGGATTGCGCACGAGCCAGATCGCACGTGGGCTTCTGGGAACGGCTTCTCCCAGTTAGCGCGATGCTTTTGAGGTTCGTCCTGTGTGCATCAGGAGTTCACTCCGTTTCCTTCCGTCGAATAGATGGACCGGAGCCTGCGTATGCCCTCACCAGCTGACAGACATTCGGGCTTTTCTAGTTTGAGGACATTCTGAATCATGCTGCTACCAACTCTTAAGGACAACGCTTTGGGGGCTCCTGTTTCGTTTCTTGTGGGTAAACCCCTCAGAGCAGGACCGCTGGGCCATTCTCCGGCTCATCTTCTGACCCCTTGTGTTTGTTCTCAGTCTGCCTCCCAGACTGTCAGCTCCCCAGCGTAGACACCTCGCCCACGCTGGTCGTGGCCGCGACCAGAGCCGGACACAGTCCCTCACGGAGAGTGTCTTCTCCACAGCTACTTGTCACTGAGCGAGTGGTGGTGGATTTCGGTGAAGAGATCACAGCGTCGGGGGGCAGGGATGCCAGTGGCCTCTGCACCCGTGACGACTGGAAATGCCTCCTTTGTCCCTCCTCACAGATGTCCCTCCTCAGAACCCTAAATGCACCTGATGAGATGTCAGGGGGCCCTCTTCAAACGCCTCATGTCCTCCTCACCTCCAGAGATCTCCGGCAGGCCACCCCCAGTCACACCTTGGAGCGAGCGGTCACCAGAGCCGACACCCGCCCTCAAGAGACGGTTCCTACCCTTGTCTCTCTGCGGCTCCAAGCCCAGCTTGCCCCCCCGCGGGGCCATGTCGCGGAGCCCCTCGCTGCGACAACAGCCTTCCCCTCTCTTTGGCTTCCTCCTTTTCTCTCAAAAATACCAAAACTATGAGCATTTCTGTGATCTTCTGGCGTCCTCTGGAAGAGCCCCAACCACCCGCTTTCTCCCTGTCCACATGGCACACGCTGCTCATTGCCGGGGCAGTCCGCCTGGAAGACGGCGGACACCAGAAAGCCAGACGTGGGGGCACCCTTGGTGCTCCTGGTCCCACCATGTCCCTCCAGGGACCACTCCGTGATGCCCGCTCCCCCTTCTCGGAAACGGCAGATGTCTGTGCTGGCCCCCCACGCTCCTCTGCCTCCCCCCCAGCCTCGTCTAGCCCACCCCAGCCCCAGCCCCGGTCCGCCTCCCCCAGCCCTTCCTCTACAGAGCAGCGACCTCTCGGAAATGCTTCGAGGTCATCGCTGGAACTTTCTTGCCGAGAATCTTTCAGTGACTTCTGAGAAGTGCTTTCCTTTCAAATTCCTCGCCTTGGTCTATGAAACTAGCGCCGATCCACCCTCATCCCTAGCCTCGGTCCGAGCCCAGCGCTACCAGCCCCGGTCGAAGCCCCCGGTGGCCTTGTCTTGTTCCTCTATGACGCCAAATTCTCTTCGGCCCCGGGGCCTCTCCCAAGGTCAGGCGCCCACCGAACCATCTACTTCAAGGGCTAATTCCTACCCATCTTTCTGCTCCCAGCTCCTGACCCCTCTCCTGCTCTCGCTCCCCCAGGCGGACAGACCGGTGTTTGCTCCTTGAAAAGCCCTCTTTGGGTTAACCCTTTATTTGGCCCAGGAAGCGCCCTGGAGGCAGGGACGCCACAAGGGCCGTGCTCGGCCCTGTCCCCACCAGCAGCGAGCAGGCCCTCCAGGAATAGCCTGTGCAATGAGTGCTTCTTGCTGGGAGCGGACCCGGAGAGCTTGGGGCGGGGGGCGCAGTTCAGGTCCTCGCCAGGTGCAAAGACAGACAGGAAGAACGGCCTTCCTCGGGCCCTCTGGGGCCCATGGCAGGAGACCAGTCCAGGCCCCGGAGGACATCGTCGGCAGGGGTAAGAGGAGCCCACCCTGGCACGTGAGGCCCAGCCTGAGGGACCCAGAAGACTCCTGCCCCATGTAGGTGTGAAGGCGGCACTTGGGACTTTCCAGGGGCTGCGCCTGCTGACAGGAGCCCTTGCGTGGGGGGCGGGGGGCCGTGCACCAGGGCATTTCCTGCCTAGCCTGGCTCCCCAGGGCCCAGCCCTGCAGCCCTGCTCCTTCCTCCCCCGCCCCAGGGGCTTTCCACAAAGCCTGAGGCCCGCTATTTTTAGCTGAGGGAGAGGGACCAATTCCTGGCCTCACTGGCTCCCACCACGAGAGCCCGGGCGAAGCTGGGGCTGGGACCCCCGAGGCCAGGAAGGCAGCCTCTCCCTTCCTCGCCCCCCATCAAGTCCTTGAGCCTGGCTTGCACCTGAGCGACCAAGGTGCCTAGCTCACGGAGACAGCTGAGGCCCGGCTCCCAGCCCGGGCTCTCAGCCCGGGCTCTCGGCCCAGTGGGCAGGGGCTCGAGCCCTTGGGCGGGGTTGGCCCAGGGCCTGGGGGGGCTACTGCCCACTTCCTGGGGCTGTGCCTCCTCACTTCAAAGGCCGCTGGCGGCCCTGTGGTCACTCCCTGGCTCCCACGCAGCCGGAGGGGCGGGTCGCTCACGAACCCTGGCAGCTGGGTCCTGCCCCCCCCCCCCGCCCCCTGCAGCTTCAAAGAGCTGGGGTGGGCAGCCCTGCGGTTAGTGGTGACCCCCGGAGGGGGGGGGACAGGAATGGAGCTTTCTCTGCTTCTTCACCCTCCCCACCCACTGCCTTCCTGGGTGGGCCGTGTCTGGGAGCAGGGGCCGCCTGGGGGCGGGGATGCCTTCGTCCCTGTAATGTGTGTGGGATCCAGGTGGGGACACTCTGGAGTGCGGCCCCCCATTAGAGAAACCACAGGGACCAGGGTGGGGGGCACCTGGCTGGGTGAGGAGGGGGCAGTGGGCCCTTTATGCCCTCCCTTCTCTCCCCACCTTTCTGCCTAAAGCCTGGGGGACAGCCTGGAGGGGAGGGGACAGAGGGAAAACAGGACTGCCTGTCCGGGCCAGCCCACCACAGAGGTGGGCTTGACTTCTCACCAGCTCCCCAGGGGACAGCGGGGTAAGAGGGGTGGGCGAGTTCAGACAGGAGTTCAGCAGACGCTGAGAACAGAGAGTGCCTTGAGCAAGGGGGGTGGTGGGAGGGGAGAGGAAACTTTCAGGGTCCCCTGGGGTCAGCTCCGGGACAGTTGCCGTTTTTAATCTGCGCAAGAGACTTAGAAGGAGCCCAGAGGGCTGTAACCTAGATCCGCTCAGGCAGGCTCCCGAGGTGCCCCGTGCGGCCCAGGAACGGCCCCTCCCCCAGCCCAGGGCCACGAGGCAGAGGGCGCGCTGGCCAGAGCCCCGTGTTCCTGGTGGTCTTCCTTCTACCAAGCCCACAGCAGCCTCTTGCAGGGTCCTGCACCCCTCTGGGCTGGCTTCCCCTCACCCAGCCTCTAGGCTTCCCCCCTCCTCCACTGGGGTGCCGAGGGCTCGGGGACCAGAGCCGGGCCGCAGGGCGGGGGAGGAGGGCGGGGTTCTCCTCTCCTCTAGGGTCAGGAAGACGGCCGCTCCTGACCTGTGGCCTAAGCAGAAGCCAGCTTTCAGCCCTCCCGCCCAGGCAAGTGGGACACCCGCGCCCAGGAAGGCAGACCCAGGGCCCTCCCTGCAGTGCCCTCCGGCTCCCTGGGCTCCTCACCCCGGCCCGTGACTCCTGGGGGGCCGGCGACCTCGCCCACCCTCCCTGCTCGCGCCCCAGGCCCCAGCCCGCACCCCGCCGCGCCGCGGGGCCTCCCGTGGGGGTGACCGCCGGCGACCCGGGACTCGGGAGCGCTCTGCGGGGACGCCAGGCCGCAGCCCTCGGAGCGGAGCCTCGCGCCCGGGCGCGGCGGGGGGAGGGCGACCGAGCGCTCGGGCGGGGACTCCGGTCACCCCTCCGTTCTCCAGGGGCCGCTGCGCGCACGACTCCTTCGGCGACACCTTCCACCTTCCGCGCGGCCTCGCCGCCTCCTGAAAAATGTCCACGGGGCCACGACCCGGAGGAGCCCGGAAAGGGGACCTCGGCCCCCCTGGGGGAGTCCGAGTCGCCACAGAGGCTCGCCCCGGGAAACGCTGGGTGACCGGCTCGGACCCTCCGGGCTAGTAGGCCCTTTCCCCGCCCCGCTGCTGGTTCTCGGGGTCCCACGCTGGCGAGGCAAGGTGCGGCGGATGCCGAAAGCCCGAGACCCGCCTCTCGGGCGGAGGGTCCCCGCCTTTTCCATTCATCCCATCAAGCTCGGCCCGCTTCATCTCCCCTCCCCCAGAGCAGGGCCGGCGGGGTGAGATCCAGGCCGGAGTTTCTATGCGGCCACTTCGGAGGCGGCGGGCACCGGGGTCCCACAGGTGAGGGGTCTCCAAGGGGCAGCGAAAGGCAAAATGCGGGACTGGATCGCCCGACTGACGGAACGGCTTCTGGTGCCGGCCTGGTCAGCAGATGAGGATCCACCAACATTCATGAAGCTTATACACACGTACCGACAAATGCCAAAAGCACAGAGCTGACCCGCGTTGCTGCAGAGACAAACTCCTTCACCAGACTCACAGGCTAGCACAAGCTTTTGGAAAAGCAATCTGGCCAGATCTCCCTGCTCTGGGAACACACACTCCCTTTCATTAAGGCAGGCGCGCTTAGGTATCACTGTGCAGGGGAAAGCCCCTAGAGGCCAGGACCCTTGGACAAAGCTGCTTACGGCAGCCATCGCTGCAGACGGGAAAGGTCTGGAAACCCACATATCCACCAACACAGGGGAGGTACACCGGGGCATTGGTGCCCGAGCACCTGGAGGAATGGGCCGCTACCAGCTATGGGCCTGCAGTGATGCTCGGGAGAAAAGCAAGCCGCCCGTTAAGGTATACACCACATCCATTTTTGCAAAAGCACATGATAAAGTAATCACTCCAGTCCCAAATGCAGGTTGTGCATGTTTGTAGGCAAATAGAGGAAGGTGTGCAAAGACCCGTCCGGGTTAGTATCTCTGGTTACCAGGGAGGTGCAGAGGGAGGACCGTTAACTGCCTGATATCCCGTCTCACGGGTTGCAGTGAGCCTCGTTTACATTTTGAATAACGTAACATTAACGAAGCACTCACCTTACATCAACCCTGGTGCACGGGGTTAGTGCAGTGGTAGAAGGGATACGGCCCTGCTCTGAGGGCCTCTCCGGAGTGACACTGGGCCCAAAGTGTACAGTGACCCTTTCAAGTTCATGTCCGGGGCCTCAGGGATCATCCCGGGCGCAGGGCCACAGCCGGCACAATGCCACCAGGCACTGTGCACACACCGGAGTGTGCAGAAACGGAACAGACTGGGTCACTCCTGGGGGCTGAGCTCCAGGGAACCGGCCCCATCACACCAGCCTGCTGGGCTCCTGACCCCAGCCCAGACTTTACCCTGATGGTGGGGGTACAGCGGGAGGAGAGCCCGAGAGACTGGCCCTGCTGGGAGGCAGGAAGGAGAGGGCGTGGGTGTGCTTTGCTCCCCATCAACCCCACCATCCTTGAGGGCTCCGGGTAATTCTCTGTGATTCCAGATGTTCAGCAGCTGTCTTGGCCATTTCCGCCCCTTCTCTGACCCTGCATCCGCCAGGAAGCGTCCCCTCCTGTCCTCAGGCTCTGAGCCACCCCCCACCTTCCCTGCACCCCATTTCCTGAGCAGAGGCGTTTGTGCAGACTCAGCTCCCTGTCCCGCCAGGGTGGCTTCAGTTTTCCCAAGGCCCGGGCTCGGCTCCCAGAGTCCCGGGCTGCTGTGGTCAGCTCACGGCTGCCGCCTGGCTGGACACCCTCTGCTAGGGGCTCTGGTCCCAGCCCCCACCCCTCCAGCCTCTGGGACTGGTTTTTTCTCTCTCCCTCCATTCTTTCTCCAAGGCTGGCTCTGTCTGCTCCCGCAGCATAAATCAGGGCCTCCAGGGAGGCTGAGCAGAACTGGCCAGGAGGGAGCCTTGCCTCCGTGGGGGAGGGTGGAAGCCCTGTGGGGCGAAGGCCAGAGGTCACAGAGCCCAGCAGGCTCTGTGGGGGTGGGGTGTATGCTCAGATGTCTGCCCAGCAGACACTGGGGGGAAGGGAGGTGGCCTCCTCAAACTGAGACCTGATCATTGGGATCGCAGCCGCACCTTCCCCGAGCAGATGGGGGGGGGGGGTAACGAGAGGTCATTGCTGCTGCAGCTGGTCCAGTCTGGGGGGGCTCCTCTGGAGAGAGGACAGCAGGAGGAGGTCTCCCTTCCTGTCACATGCTTTCCTGTCTCAACAGGGCTGTTGTTTCGGGGGCACTTGGGCTCCCATGGGCTGGGGGGCAGGGCTGGGCGGTCAGGAACCAGGCCGGACACGGGGTAAGGGCCCCCAGGGGCCAGCAGCTCCAGACTGCTGCTCTTTGCTCCTCAGAAGCGGGCCTCTGCTCCCCTCCACCACAGCCGCCTCCCCCTCCAAGCTTCCTGCTCTTCTAGGGGGAGCCAAGCACAGGTGGGCCTGACCGAAGGAAAGCCTATTTCCAAATACAAGTCTCAGAGCTCACCAAGCCGAGAGCCTGTCCCCAGGAGGATGGGCTCCTCCAAGCCTCGTTTTCCCCTGGGGAATCAAAACAAAACAAAACGTGGCATATCTAACATACTTGGAGGACAGTTTTCCAGGAGCCCCCTGTGTTTGCCTGGATTCAGGCTGAGGACACAACGAGGCCCTCTGCTTTGCTGTTGGGGGTCACTCCTGTGGTCTCACGAATGAGCCCGGAGCCTCTGGGTCCGCACCCCCCCACCCCCCGCTAGGGTAAACAGCCTCTGAGCTTACTAAAGAGGTTCCTGGGAGAGTACAGGCCCCCACTCTCCCCCAAGTTCTCCACTGCCACTCCTAACCACAGGGCCGGGGGCACCGGAGGACCGGAGGACCGGGACCACGAATCCCTGCGGGCAACAGCTACGCCCATCCCTTGACCCCACGTGTGGTACCTGGTGGGCTCCCTCCTGGGGCAGTCTCCCCACCGACCCTTTGGACCCGAGGAAGAGGTAAGGTGGTTGCAGGGCAGAGGGAACAAGAGGGGACCCTCGTCCGGGTGCACCAGTGGACCCTGAGACACCCTCTTGGTCCTCAGGACCTGACCACGGAGAAGAGCAGCCCGACCTGGGATATGAGCAGGATAATCAGGAAAATCTGGATCTGAGCTGGCGGCGGGGCGGGGGTGGGGGGGGCGGTGGCGGCAAGGGTAGAGTTGCCAGGCTTAGCAAAAAATAACAAACAAACCCAAAAACAGGATATCCAGTTGAATTTCAGATAAAGTTTTTTAATATAAGTTTGACCCGTGCAATATCTAGGACACACTCACACTCACAAAGTATTTATTGTTTATCTGAAATTCAAATTTAAGTAGGCATTCTTTATTTTATCCAGAGACCCTGGTGGGAGGGATATTCAGCTCTCCCAGTTCATCCACTCACTCAGTGACCGCTCCTGCTCCCTAACCCTAAGGACCCCAACAGTCTCCCGCTCTGCTTCCCAAATCTGGTGGGGGCTGACTGGGCTGGCAGTGGGCTCAGATACACAGAAGGCATGCAGGAGCCTGGCGCTCCCTTTCCAGACTTCCCAGAACGCTCTGAGTCTCTGAGGCGGGTCTGGCTCCTAGGCTCCCAGGGTCCGGCTAGGTTTGCTAAATTCCCTGTTTCAGTTCCAGGCAACCGTCCAGTGAGCCCTCAGAGCCCGGCTCTTCCCTGGCTCTAGCCCTGCCCCCTTTGCCCTCAGGTGGGCTGGTCTTCTCCAGTACAGGAGAAAAAGGGGAACCTACCAAAGCCCTCCAGAAAAGAGGAAGGTACAGTTTGCGGGGTGGTTTGAGTGAAGAGTGGGGAGGAGGGCTTGGCCAGGGGCCGAAAATGAGGAACACTGGCCAGGCAGGACCTACCTGGAGGTCACTGCCTCTGCTGGCACCAGTGGAAAGAGGATCCAGAACAGGTGGGGGATTTCTAGCCCGAGCTCACCCCCTCTCCCAGGAAGGAAGGTGGGGGGGCAAGGTCATGAGCACGCAGTGCCTTCGCTGCTCCAACAGAAGCCCATGGGCCAGACTCAGTTTCTCCCCTAGGGTGATAAAGCATATTGGATTTTCCGGGCTGCCCCACCTTGCACTGGGGGGTCTGGGGGCACCGCCACGTAGCAGGAGCCTGGGCAGGGAACTGCTCCCCCTTCTTCAGGAGACTCCCATGTCTTTGCAAACTGTCACACAGCCTGATGCCCTCAGCTGCTTCTTCCTGGCCCTGGCTCCCTTTCCCACTCACGTGGGTACCTCACCAAGTGGGAAAGGCATCCTCAGCAAGCTTAGGTCAAGGCCACGGGAAGAAGCCCTGCGTTTTTCCCAGTGAGCCCGTGGCTTCCGACCAGGAAGAGGTGAAGGCAGTAGATTTTCCAGCCTGTCCGCCCACCTTCAGTTAAGCGGGGTGGGGGGCGGTGGTTGCTGGTCGGGGGGGGGGGGGGGAGGCGATAGAAGGCAGGGGAAGTAGGGCCCCGCGGAGGGGGCAGGCAGAGGAGGGCCTGGGGAGGGTGTGGCTGCCCCCGGGGTCCCTAGGCTTGAGTCCTGGGGGCGGGGCAGAACTCGAGGTCCACCGCGCCTGGGAACCCTTTGTGCGCCCATCCCAGGGTGTTGCCTCTTTCCCCAGCAACAATGACTCACAAAGCCAGCCCGCGCCGGGCACAGGCCGCCTCCTCTGGACCCGGGAAGGCCCAGGTCACAAAGGCCGTTAGGGCCAAGCCCTGAAGAGGCATGTCCCGAGACAGCTCTGCGCGGCGCTCACCCCTGCAGCCGCCCGCGGGGACGGGCCTGGGCCTCCCGCCGCCACCCCGGCCTGGCGACTGGGCGTTACGGCTCACGCGGGGCGCCCCGTAGCCTCGACGCCCATGTGTGTCGTCTGCTTCGTGAAGGCGCTGGTGCACGTGTTCAAGATCTACCTGACGGCCAACTACAGCTACAACTTCCGCAGCTGGCCCGTGGACTTCCGCTGGGACGACGTGCGCGCCGCCGGCGGGGGTGGCAGCGGTCACCGCGCGCTGACGTGCGCCGCGGCCGCGGCCGGCGTGTGGCTGCTGCGGGGCGCGGCTCTGGGCGGGGACGCGCCGGGGCGACCGCTGCGCGGGGCGCGCAGTCAGGCGCAGTGCCTCCTGCAGCAGATCCGCGAGCTGCCGGGCCAGCTGGCCAGCTACGCGCTGGCCCACTCGCTGGGCCGCTGGCTCGTGTACCCCGGCTCCATGTTCCTGATGACTCGCGCGCTTCTGCCGCTGCTGCAGCAGGGCCAAGAGCGCCTCGTGGAGCGCTACCGCGGCCGGCGCGCCAAGCTGGTGGCCTGTGACGGCAACGAGATCGACACCATGTTCATGGATCGCCGCCAGCACCCGGGCAGCCAAGGCCGCGGCCTGCGCCTCGTCATCTGCTGCGAAGGCAACGCCGGCTTCTACGAGATGGGCTGCCTGTCGGCGCCCCTGGAGGCGGGCTACTCGGTGCTGGGCTGGAACCACCCCGGCTTCGGGGGCAGCACCGGCGCGCCCTTCCCGCAGCATGACGCCAACGCGGTGGACGTGGTGGTCAAGTACGCGCTGCACCGCCTTCACTTCCCGCCCGCGCACGTGGTGGTCTATGGCTGGTCCATCGGGGGCTTCACGGCCACCTGGGCCACCATGACATACCCGGAGCTGGGTGCGCTGGTGCTCGACGCCACCTTCGACGACCTCGTGCCGCTGGCCCTGAAAGTCATGCCCCACAGCTGGAAGGGCCTCGTGGTGCGCACCGTGCGCGAGCACTTCAACCTCAACGTGGCCGAGCAGCTGTGCCGCTGCCCGGGGCCGGTGCTGCTGCTGCGGCGCACGCAGGACGACGTGGTCAGCACCTCGGGCCACCTGCGCCCCCTGCCGTCCGGCGACGTGGAGGGCAACCGCGGCAACGAGCTGCTCCTGCGTCTGCTGCAGCACCGCTACCCGGTGGTGATGGCGCGGGAGGGCCTCGCGGTCGTGACGCGCTGGCTCCGCGCCGGCAGCCTGGCGCAGGAGGCCGCCTTCTATGCGCGCTACCGCGTGGACGAGGAGTGGTGCCTGGCCCTGCTGCGCTCCTACCGCGCGCGCTGCGAGGACGAGCGGGAGGACGAGGAGGCCTGGGGGCCGCATGGGCTCGCCTTCCCCTGGCTGGTGGGCCAGGGCCTGAGCCCGCGGCGGCGCCGGCAGCTCGCGCTGTTCCTGGCACGCAAACACCTCAGGAATGTGGAGGCGACTCACTGCAGTCCGCTGGAACCCGAGGACTTCCAGTTGCCCTGGAGGCTGTAGCCCTCGCCCTCCCTGCAGCTGCTGGCAAGCGCGCGGGCGCCTTTGCGCCCGTCCAGGGCCTCCGGTCCTTACCCTCCCCGCCCCCGAAACCAGTAAAGCTGGCCCTGCCTGGGGATCCCGACCTGGTGTCTGCGGGAGGGCGAGACAGGACACAGGGGACCGGTGCTCTCCCTCACTGGGGCGTTCCCCCTCCCCTCCTTCAGTTTCTCCCTCAAACACTTGTGGACTCCAGTCTGCTCCCAAAGAGAATGTAGACCCAGTTTGTGGCAACACTGTGTGACGGGTGCTTTGATCACCTCAGAAGGATGGTGGGAACACGGGCTGTGGGACCCCAGGAGGTGCCCTTAACCCGGCCTGGGGTGCAGGATGGCGCTGGGTCTGGACCAGTCACCCCTACCTCTGAAGGAACCCTAGCTCTGGAAGCTTATCCAGCAGGTCTTAGGAGCCAGAGCCGGCCAGGAGTGTGATGCTGGGCTCTTTACAGGGTCCCCTCCGTGCCTCCACCTGCCTGGCTTCTGCAGGCAAGGACAACACTCGGAGGGACAGGTGCTCACAGTGGCATGTCCGTGTGGGCTGCAGCACGCTGGCACGGACCGTTCACTCGCTCGGCATCCCCTTGAGCCAGGCCTGGGCCGGGCATTGTTCCTGGCTCAAGGGTGTACTCCGGAATGAGGGACAAGCCCTCCGCCACCACCATCCGTAATGCAGTCGCTTCTTTACCGCCCGCGGTGAACTGCAGGAAGCGGGGACTGGGGTAGCCAGGGTGGGCTGAGCAGGAAGCTGGAAAAACTCAGAGAAGCCCAGTGGGGCACACACTCAACCGACAGCACCAGAGCAAGACGTGGCCACGATGCAGCCAGGCCAGTGCCAGCCAGAGCCAGAGCGAGGTAGGCTCGGGCCAGGAAGACACCTGTGCGGGGGTGAGCTTTGAGCTGCTCCAGGGGGAGGAGCTATCCAGGTCAAGGAAGGGGCTTCCCTGCGGGGGGAGGCTTGGCTGCAAAGGGGGAGTGCAGTGCAGAAGGGTCAGATCCCGAAGGGTTTGAATACCATCCAAGGATTTGCTTCCAGTGGCAATGAGGAAGCCCAAGAAGGGAAGTTTGGGGGCTTGTTTTAGCGAAACCGGGGTGTTTAGTGGTTACACACCTCTGCTTTGAGAAGTCCGGCAAACTCTTGTTCCAGCGCTGGCTGGACGCCCCTCGACCAGCTGAGGGATCTCGGACAAATTACTCTAATACCTCAGCCTCCTCATCTGTAAAGTGGGGGCCCCGCCTGGCTCCCCGGGCTGCGCGAACAGGGGATGAAGGAGCACCGCGGGGCGCGGCGCAGGAGCGCGAAGGCTGCCCGCCGGGCGAGTTCACGCGGTGCCCGCCGCGCGTGCACGAGACCCGGGGGGGGCGCGTGCCCGAGACCCGGGGGGGCGCGTGCCCGAGACCCGGGGGGGCGCGTGCCCGAGACCGGGGGGGCGCGTGCCCGAGACCGGGGGGGCGCGTGCACGAGACCCGGGGCCCGCCCGCGGACCGGGAGGCCTCCGGCCAGGTCCCGGCAGCGGCGCCTGCAGGGCAAGAGGACGAATCGAGGACACGCCTTTTTCTGGGTTAGCCCCACACAATTAAAGAAAAAGTCCCCATAAAGAGGGAGGACTTAAAAAAAGAAACTGAGGGGAGAAGCTAGTCCCGAAGTCAGGGGGTCAGGCCTCGAAGGGATCTGAAGCGGTCTGGGCGGTGCGTTAGCCGTGGCACTCCTAGGCAGCGGCAAACACCCTCGGGATCTCCGAAAGGGCCAACCCCAGGCTTCCCGAGCGCCATGTTGGACGGTCTTCCCACTTCCCACCTTCCCCGGGCTCCTCCGGACCTTTCTACCTGTGAGTCTCGCTGGTGGAGCCGACGTGGGAGCGATGCCCTTGGAACCCGGCCGCCCCTTCCGGCTTCGTCCGCGGCTTCGGCCAATCAGGCTGGAGCAGCTAATAGGAGCTGGGCCGAACAGCGCCCTCATTGGACACCGTTGGTGGGGGCGGGATGAAGGCGGAGCGCGCGCCAAAGCGGAAGTGGGCCGTCGCGTTGCTGATTACGCAATGCCGCGGTGGCTGAGGCGGTTCCGCTGACTGGTGTGTACGCGGCGAGCGAGTCCCGGTGCGGCCCGCTCGGCTCCTACAGCGGCGCAGACCCTGGCCCCGACCCCCGCTGCGGCCCGGCCGCCGCCCGAACATGGACTCCGCAGGGCAAGGTACCCGCGGGCCCGGCGCCTCCACCCCTCCGCCCCGGCCCGCCGCATGGCTCCTCCGGCTGCCCGGCGCCGGGCCTCGAAGCCTCCGAGGGCCGTGGCGTGCGTCTTCCGCCCCCGGCTCGGCCGCTCCGAGGACCGGTTCCCCGGAACCCTTCTCCTCGTTCCCAGCGTTTCGGGTTTCGTGCCCCCGCCCGGCGCCTGCCTAGTCGGCCGGCCTCCGTCCCCACGCAGGGCCCTCGAGGACGCGCCACTTGGACGTGGACCTGGGCCAGTTGTGCTGTGCGCCTCTCCCGGGGAGGGGAGGCGGGCTGGAACCACCTTCACGGTCAGTGCAGCGCCCCTTGGGTGGCAACGCTGCTCGGAGCCCAGGCTACTTAGGGGTTGTCTCGAGGGGCAAAGGGTGCGCAGCTAGCGCACCAGGCCTGTTTCCAGAACAGACACCCCCGACCGGTTGGAGATGGCCGCTGGGGCTATGGAGTGGGCCCAGGTCAAAATCTTGAGAAGGGAATTCAAGTCGGCCTTCCATTCTGTACGGGAGGGATGCCGAATTCCGTTGTTGATATAACTGCCCTGGATGATGGTAGGGTTTTTCCTGCCGTTTGTTTAATTAATATGCTGATACGGGTCAGAATGCCAGGGTTCTGTTACATTTCGTAGGTTTTTCTACTTTTGCAGTCTACTTGCAAAATAGTCGCGCATCCAGAGCCCCTAGCTCTGTTAAGCTCAGGAGGCTTTTCACTGTTTGACTTGCACGTCTAAGTTTGGTAAGCATCATAAGCACTGGATTCTGACCATAAGACTGATAGAAAGTACTTACTATATGCCAGACACCACAGCAAACCTGTTTGTCAAATGGCCGTTTTTCATTTTCAGAATAACCCGTTGAGGTCGTTCCTTGTATTATTCGCACGCAGATGATTTTACAGTTCTGCAGGGCTGGGACTCACCCAGGAGGGGCTCTAGCTCCCAAGTTCTGCGTCCAGCCCCAGCCCCAGCCCCACCCTCACTCTGTAGGCCCTTTGTGTGCTGAGGTCCTATCACACAGAATGACAGCGTCTCGCCTCGGCCTGTTTGCCAAGTGCCCACTCTATCTGGGGGTGATTTCTGTGGGCTCCACCTTTAGCTGTACAGGCAGAATCTGTCCAAGAGCGGTCGTTTATTTTTTTTTAATAGAAGAGAAAGATTATGGAGATCGTAAGGCATTTAGCAAATTCGAGTAGGTTCAATGTAGCAGATACAAATGATGAAGGAAAATCATGTAGGTTGATCTCCATTGATTAAAGCGCGGACATACTTCATGTAGTGAACGTGGATTGAGCGCCAGGGAAGTGCTGACCTCCAGCTGTGTGGGACACGTGAGGAGAATAAGCTAAACAGAGCATCTATTTTTAGCAGATTCTACGATTTCTGCAGTAGAGAAACATATCTACAACAAAAGACACTTTTCCTTGTTTCTACTTTTGTGGCTTTATGTTTGCGTTACTTATTTATTAAAAAGCTCACTTATTTAAGTAATCTCTACACATGGGGCTTGAACTCATGACCCCAAGATCAAAAGCCGCATGCTTCTCCGACTGACCCAGTGAGGTACCCCTGTGCCTTTACTTTTAAACGTGCTGGACACTATGCAAAGCCTACTTTCGTGGCACGTGTGGACTGTGTAGTGCTGGAGGGCAGCCGTGGGTTTGGAGTTGGGAAGAACTAAAGCAGACCCATGTTTCCTTGTGTGGGATCTTGTCAACTTTTAGTGCACACAGGAATATGCTTTTAATTCGAAAAGAAAATAGTGACTGTAGGAATTGGAGCCTGATCTGGGTGTCGCAGAGGTGTGGAAGCAGTGTTCTCTCTGCACCTTGCTGCACGTTGCTGTGGAATGAGGGTTGAGCACAGACTGCAGGATATTTTGTTTTCTGACTCCCTGCTGGGGCTGGATGACTAGCACATGCTCCTTGTGTGTAATTTTAGCATGTGCTCTGCAGATTGGTTGATTGAAAGTGGTGCTTGTTGTCTTTACAGTTAGTAAATTTCTCTGCTCTAAAAATTGGAAGATCTGTTAGGTCCAACTGCTTTGTTTGTAGCAAAGGTTCCTGTCTCAGGAGCGTGCATTCTCATGGGGGAAGCAGAGTTAGGGTCTGGCTGCCTTGTTCCAGCCTTTCTCATGCCCTGCAGTAGCACCTTGGGTGGCCTAAGATGCCCTCGGCCTGATGGCGAAACCATCCCTGCAGAACCTGTCAGAGAAGAGGTGTTGGTTCTCTCCACAGTCCCCCCACCAGTGCCCCATAACCTGTCCTCTCACCCTTGCTTTCTTTGTCGGTGGAGACCTCATCCCTATCTACTTCTCTGTTACTTTTTTATTTTAAAGGGTTATTTGACAGACAGCAAGAGAGGGAACCACCAGCAGGAGGAGAGGGAGAGGGAGAGGGAGAAGCAGGCATCCCGCCGAGCAAGGAGCCCAATGCAGGACTCGATCCCAGGAGCCTGGGATCATGACCTAAGCCGAAGGCAGATGCTTAACGACTGAGCCACCCAGCCGCCCCCTCTGTAACTTCTTATTGATGCTTTCTGACCTTATTTGTCTCTGGCAGATATCAACCTGAATTCTCCTAACAAAGGTCTGCTGTCCGACTCCATGACAGATGTCCCTGTCGACACAGCGGTGGCTGCCCAGACTCCTGCTGTTGAGGGTTTGACCGAGGCTGAGGAGGAGGAGCTTAGGGCTGAGCTTGCAAAGGTGCTGTGTCTTGGCCATCTGTCTTCGGGGGGACCATGAGTTCAGGCCCCCTCATTAGCCTGAGGGGGCCAGAGTGCTAGCTGTGCTCTGCAGAAATTGCCCTGGGGGGTCATTCCCAGAGTCCCACAGAAACTGCTCTTTGTGGCGGCTTTGTGTGTGCTTGGCGCCTCGTAAGGGTTCCATGAGGAGAATGTCTACACAGGGACAGCTGCTCTGAGCACACCGTCTACTGGGAGTTTCTTTGCTGGAATTAACACTTGACACTTTCCAGACTCCACAAATTTATCTGTCCCTGGATCTTCATTTTCCTTTTAAAAAATACTTTTTTTATAAAAAAAAAAAAAAAAAAAAGTGCTTCGTG
The DNA here is from genome assembly GCA_028534135.1 of Potos flavus. Classification (NCBI taxonomy): domain Eukaryota; kingdom Metazoa; phylum Chordata; class Mammalia; order Carnivora; family Procyonidae; genus Potos; species Potos flavus. Next base: position 121,409,771 of record CM052885.1, read on the forward strand.
TGATATTTTTAAAGTGAGTCTTTTAAGAGGAAATGGTAATTAAAGCCAAAATCTCCAAGTATAATTTTTATTCATACCAGCTACCAGGAACGTTTCTTTTTGCTGTGGGATGCAGAATCTAGTTACTCACTTAGGATTCACAGTCTGGCAACAACGAACTTGCTTATATCTCAGTGTAGCCTCTGATCAGGCCGAGGCTGGTGCGCTGCCTGTCACAGGCTTGCTCCTTTTCCAGAGATGAACCCGTGTTGATGCATCCGGAGTCTAAAAAGAGCTCGCTGTGCAGATGAGCCTCAGCCCACGACCAGGCGTCAGATCACGGGGCTGAGGTGCAGCTGTTTCTGAGCCAAGGGGACGTTAGGGACCTCGGCCCACGACCAGGCGTCAGATCACGGGGCTGAGGTGCAGCTGTTTCTGAGCCAAGGGGAGGTTAGGGACCCGCAGCAGGCAGTGCGGCCAGGCTTGTGTTTTGCACTAGGTCATTTCAGAGCTGAGCTGCAGAGTGGAGAAGCTCAGTGTCACTTAAAATTGTCAGCGTGCACTTCCCTCAAGATAGCTGGATTGCACACCCTCAAGCCCCGTTGATGGTCACTCCGTGAGTGGAATGTTCTAGTCACTGGTCGTTACTGCTGGAGTAACTGGTAGCAGTCCAGCCTTAGGTGACCTTGTTTGTAAATTATTTCCCGTTTCAACTGTCTTCTGATGGAAAACCTAGTGATATAAGGGCTCTGAGCTACTTTTTATTAGTTTACTCCAAACCATCACTTTTTTAAGAGAAGGATTCTTTTTTTTTTTTCCTTATGGCAGCTATTGAGACAGCAGCTGAAAACAGACCTCTGGAGTCGTTACGCTCTAGAGGACGCTTCTTTTTCAGGTTGCATCCATTTTTTATTTTTTAAAGACTTTATTTATTTATTTGACAAAGAGAGAGATGGTGAGAGAGGGAACACAGCAGGGGGAGTGGGACAGGGAGAAGCAGGCTTCCCGTGGAGCAGGGAGCCCGACGTGGGACTTGATCCCAGGACCCTGGGATCATGACCTGAGCCGAAGGCAGACGCTTAACCGACTGAGCCACCCAGGTGCCCCCACATCCTTTTTTTATTTTAGGGCCTGAGAAGGTTCAGGTTCTTATTGTTAGGATTCTTTCTGTTACCCAATTCGAACTACCTTAAGCACAAAAGAGAATTTACTTTTGGCTCGGGTGACTGCCTTTCACGAGGCCTGGAGCGAACCTCAGGATCATACGCGTGGCCGTAAGGCTGTTCCTCTTTCACCCGGGTCTCTGGCCGGCCGTCTGTCAGCTCTACTTCTTTCCTGGTGCAGATGGGGCCTGGCTGCCCGCAGTTCCAGCATCTGGGCCCAGACTCAGAGTCTGGAGGGAGAGGGGCTTGTCTCTTTTGACACCTGCGCCCTGTCCCAGGGGAGAGCTCTGGCAGGCCTTGCTTGGTGAGCCACGGGTGGGCACAGTGCTTGGTAGCCCCACCAGAACCACTTGACTTGGGGGGATGGGGCAGTCTTCTCGAAGAAGTTGGGGTGCTAGTCCCAGACGAAAACAGAGCCCTTGGTTGACATAGACTCTATTCCTAAGACGAGTTACGTTTCTATAAGGAGAAAGTCCTTCCAGAATCCCGAGAAACCTTTCATCGCAGTGTATGTGAGGAGGTTAGTGACTTCCCGCAGTAGTGGTAGCTAATCAAGTCAACTGTGTGCTTTTACAGGTGGAAGAGGAAATTGTCACTCTGCGCCAGGTCTTGGCAGCCAAGGAGAGGCACTGTGCAGAGCTGAAAAGGAAGCTGGGCCTCTCTGCGTTGGAGGGCCTGAAGCAGAACCTGTCTAGGGGCTGGCATGACGTGCAGGTCTCTAACGCGTAGGTACCTGCCTGCAGCAGAGGCACCCCTGACGGTCGGAGGGCACTCACCGGGTCGGTGCCCCTGCTCTGTCAAGGGGAGGTTAAGTCCTGGGGGACTCAAGTATGCCTGTGTGCGAGCAGCCAGCCAGGGGCTCTGAGTCCTTGACCTAGCCGCTGGTATGTATCGAAAGAGCTGAGAGTCTAGATGTTTTTAAAAGGCAGGTAGGTACACTAGCTACTTGTCCAAGCAGAAATTGACAAGAATATATTTCAGGGTCCAAATGTGAGAGAAAGCTCATTAGGTCCTTAATGAGACTGATTTTCCTGTGATTCCTCCATCGCTCACTGTCTGCTGAAGCAAACTCAAGTCCTTCTCATGAGCAGGACGTGGTCACAATCCCAAGACCTCTGACCCAGGTTTGACTCAGCAGTCTGAACTTGGGGAGTGTAGCTACATGGCTCTTCTGAAATTTATCCTCCAGGGTTGGGGGGCTGTGGGTTTTGGAAAATGTTTCCCACTCTCTGTGAAGCTGTGTCCCTGTGGGAAGAGTGAATCACATTTCATAAAAATCACCTACAAAAGCCCATTTCTCTGTCCTAGAAAATCCTGGGTTTTGAATCCCAAAGGGTGACTGTCAGAGAAGCTTTTGGGGGCCGTGGGCTGTGTGCGCCTTCCTCCTCACAGCTGTCCTGTTCCCTCAGGGCCATCTTACACGGAGTGACTGGGCCCTCCCTTGGCACGATAGGAAAAGGACTGGCCGGTTCTGCCATCGCCTCCCCCGGCCGCAGCAAGGCTGGGCCAGTGGGTGCTGAGAGGAGGGGCAGCCCCCGTTCTCGGGCAGGCTGGAGACCTGCCATTCCTGCTACCCAGCCCTCTTCGTGCTCCCTGGAATTTCACTTGCGTTCGAACCCTTAGTTGAAATAATTGTTCTAAATAATTTACCACAGACTTTCTGTTTTTAGCTATGTGAAAACTTCTGAGAAACTTGGAGAGTGGAATGAGAAAGTGACCCAGTCAGACCTGTGAGTGCCTTTGCCGTCAGCACTTCCCTTCTCCTCCTCTTCCTCTTGACACTCCTTTAGGGACAGGGAGGCTGAGCGCACTTGGCACAAACCTAGTTTTAGTGTTCGGGCCTATTTTATTTTCAACGTAATTTTTCTTAAACACAAATGAAAGTATAACTCTCGTGAAATGGGTGCAGTCGCTGAAGGAAATTCCCTCGGCCACCAGACTGCACTGAAAACCTCCGTCTGGCTGGCGCGGCGTCCCCGGCTGGTAGGCGCCCCTCAGCCTCGCGAGCGGGCAGGGTGGCCGCGCACCGTCTGGGCTGATGCTGATGGTGATTCGGGCTTGTTTTGCTCTTCTCTCCCTTGCAGACGTAGCTCCCGCTGGGGGGGGGTCTTGAGTGAGGGCTGCCACACGGGCCGGGCTGGTGGGAGCTCGGGGTCGCTTTGGCCTGAGGGGCACCGAGCTCTCAGCCACACAGAATACGAGCAGAGTAGGAAACTCGCGGATCGGTTTTCGTGTCCATCCAAGCTGCAGTTCAGAACGAGTCCTGACGTTTTATCTGAGGGCCTTACACGAGGTAACAGGGCTTCTGTCATCTGTGCTCCAATCTGATTCTAGTTCCTTTGAACTGGGTGGGGTAACGTTTTAAGATAGTGGCTTTCTGGGATTCTTTCCGTGTCTCGTCGAGGAGGAGGAAGTGCCGTGTCTCCCGGAGAGCTCGGCCGACGGGCCTTCGTGTCTGACTGGGAGGGAACGGTTGCTGCAGAGCCCGTCTTCACGGGCCTGGGACCCCAGGTCGGCTGGCTCTGTGCTTGGAGTCTTCGCAGCCTGGCGTCCCCAGGGGCACCAGGGCGCCCTGGTGGGTCCCGCCGTCAGTGTGGCTTGGTGGGACAGCAGTCCTTGCCACACCCTGCTGTGTCGTGTCTTCGGGGCTGTGTCGGACGATGCCTTCACCACGTCGCCGGTGTTCTCCAGGTCGAGACCGTGGCTGTCATCTGTGCAGTCTGGGCACCAGGCAGGCTCACGGTGCGGCCTTAACCCGAAAAGAGCCTTAGGAGACTTTAGTGCTGTTTGCGAAACTTTGTGACAAGGTTGCTAGGGTACTGTTGCAGAGAATTACAGCCCTGACTCCTCTGAGAAGCCTGTGGCTCTGGGCGTGGAAGTGGCCGGTGGGGTGGCCCTTCCCAGGCGCCGCGCACGTGGCGGCATTTCCCGAGGCCTCACTCCCAGTCGCGTTGGTGGAAGAGTTGCCACAGTGGAGCTCCGGGGGCTGGAGCATTTCCGCAGGGACAGGCTCAGGGGGAGGGTGACTGAAAACATTGGCTGCTCTGTGCTCTCTGGGGCGAAGGTGCCTGGCTGGTCATCGCTGCGGGAGGCCACTGGCGGGGTGTGACCGCCCCGAGGGATCCCTGTCAACCAGCAGACACGTGCGTGCCTGTCGCGCCGGCAGCCGTGCTGGGCAGAGGCGGTGTTGATGCTGCCCGTCCTGTGTTCTCGGCTGTGACACGGTTGCCTCCCTGGGTTCTGTCTACCGGGAGACAGAGCTGAAGTCACACGGACGTGGCACCAGGTGAACTCCGTGGCCACCGGTCGGCATGCTGAGTCCTTCAATTGTGCGTGACAGAAAGCACAGGCGTACGTGATGTCAGCCTCGTCCGGCTCCTCCTTCCTGGTGCAAGGGGGTGCCCAGAGGTGCAGGTTTGAGTCTTCGTAGCGTCGCAGCCCACCCGCAAGAGTGCCCGGCGTGGGTCTCACTGGACTCTCACCGTGGCCGGGGCGCCGTGAGCTTCTCTGGCTGTCCTCACGGCGATCACGCCCACCCAGAGCTGCAGGCAGGAGCAGCCCCCAAGGGAGGATCCCGGAGCGGGTACCTCCAGCACATGCCCCACGCCGACTGTGACGGGGGAGCCTGGTGTTCGTCGGGGTCCCCCACTTCTGCTTCCCGAACAGGCAGGAGTGATTCTCCAAGGGGTGCTGGCCGGGGTGACTCAGCCTCGGCCCGTGGAGCACGTGCCGACTGGGACTCTGCCTCCAGCCCTGTCTCCGCCCGAGCGCAGCCTCCCCGTCTGCATCTGCCCTGGTTCGGAGGTCCCCGTCTCTGAAGGGGTCACTTGTGACCCCTCACTTCCACACCCCGGAGCGTGGGAGATCACGCTGCCCGTCACAGTGGCCCGTCGCGAGGGTCCCTCCTGTCTGTTGTCTGGTGGCTGGCTCCGATCTGAGTCCCCTCTGGATCTCTTGCTCGTCACCGACCGTCCGTGGCCCAGGCTTGTGGTCTCCACCTGCAGCTTGCACGTGGCACAGAGATGCCGTGTGGACTGTCCCTTCAGTCCTTTACTTCAGACTGTTTCACTTCAACATACAGGTTCACGGGGTCTTACGTATTTGTTAGTTTACGAGAAATGGCTTGAAGACGTTTTCCGAATTTGTGTTTCTGAAACCAAATAGCGCGCACCATGAGTTACCTCGTGTTTCGTGTTTTATAAGTGACAACCATGTCTCCCGGTCTGTTTCTTGCAGATAACCTGTTTTAACTCATTTTGAGATGAAGGCAGTTCGCTAGCTGGGGGTGAGGGGGCCCAAAGGGTTACTGCAAGTTAGGAGCCCCAGAGAAGGTCCCAGAGCCTTTCCTCAGCAGGCTGTGTTGTGGGGGATGTGCAGCACGTTTCCCCTTCTCTTTATTGCCACAGTTCCCCTGACCCTGAGATGGAGAATGTGCAGGTGGCGGCTCCTGGCCTAGGCTCCATCAGGTTGGAAGGCGCCCTGGAGGGTTCCAGCTGAGTGTGGAAACCCTCCCAGCAGGAGCGTGTGCACTTTGGTGTCTAGTGGTGAGATCCAGCTGTGCTCGGCCCCTCTGCTGGGCGGCCTGCCTGGGTCCCAGCCGTGAAGCTGTCTGGGCTGCTGCTTACCTACTGGGATTTTGTTTCCATTCCTGTTCAGTTCTGTGATCGTTTCTCTCGCGGGGGGAGGGATATCTGGTAGTCAGATTTTGTTAAAGGTTGGATTCAGAATTAGGATTTTTTTTAGTTAACACCTTCAGGAAATCCAGAGCAAATCTTAGAGTAAAGATTTTATTTTATCTTATTTAAAATTTTTTTTAAGATTTTATTTATTTGGAAGAGAGAGAGCAAGCAGTGGGGAGGGGCCGAGAGAGAGAGAGAGACCGAAGCAGGCTTCCTGCTGAGCAGAAAGCCCGAAGCAGGACTCTGTCCCAGGTTCTGGGATCATGACCTGAGCTGAAGGCAGATGCTTAACGACTGAGTCATCCAGGTGCCCCTCACAGTAAAGATTTTAGATTATTTTCTCTCCGTTATTAGTACATTCTGGGATTTAAGGACCTTCCCAGAAGCAGATAAACTCATTGATCTAGTGACTTCAACATGTTCTCAAACTCACTAGCTGGAGAGCACGTGTTTTGGGTCCTGAGCCCTGCTGGGCACCAGAGAAGCCTGAGGCCCCACGGTGCTGGTAAGAGCGCCTGCCAATGGGGCGCCTGGAGGACTCAGTCGTTAAGTGTCTGCCTTCGGCTCAGGTCATGGTCAGTCCTGGGATCGAGCCCCACCTCGGGCTCCCTGCTCGGTGGGAAGCCTGCTTCTTCCTCTCTCCTTCCCCCTGCTTGTGTTCCCTCTCTTGCTGTGTCTCTTTGTCAAATAAATACAATCTTAAAAAAAAAAAAGTGCCTAGTAGAGGGAGGCCCTCCCAGGAGTGTGCGAGGCCGGACTCCCCCCACACAGGATGGGGTGGTGCAGGGGGGTCACCTGGCAGAGCCCCACCTGGCGTGGTCAGGAGGGAGGAGAGGGAGGAGGGCAGCAAGCACTCCCAGTGGGGCCTCCTGCAGATGGCATTAGGGAGCGGATGGCGGGGAGGACTCAGAGGACCTGATGCGGGCGCCGTCTGACTTTCCCCCTGTGACCCGGTGACACCGAGCCGTCAGAAAGTGATGTCAGAGAGTAGGCTGGCGTTTTGAGAGCCTGGCCATCACAAACCGTTTCTTTAGGGCCGCTTGGTTGGCCAGAAGTGAGCGTTTGGGCTCAGCGGCTGTGTCTGTTGCTCATGGTGGCAGCTGGACGAGGGCTGGTGGCCCAGGTATTGGCTCTCCAGGTGGGCCCAACGGTGTCCTTGCACGCTCTTGTGGGTGGCATCGCACGGACATCGAGGTCATGGACCCGTGTCTTCTGGGATGAACGTGCGTGTGGATGGATGGGGCAGGAGGGCGTGGAAAGGGTGGTCTGGTCTGGGATCCAAGGCTCCCCTCGGCACTGAGATCGCTGGCCTGAGATGAAGGCCCCCCGGCTCAGAAAGGCTGTTGGGGGGGTGGGGGGGCTCCGTGTCCGCACTGTCAAGTGCACCCCCCCCCCATGGGTGTGGTGGAGTTTTGACATAAGAAGCTTCCCAGGTAAAGTAGCAGAATGAGGGGCTTTTTGTGTTCTCTGTCCCAGACCCAGGGCCCCGTGGGTCTGTCCTCGCTGCAGGAGCCAGACACTCCGAGTCCCGGGTAGTCAGCTCTGTGGCAAGGAATCAAGGGTGCAGTGAGGTCAGAAAACAGTTGTTTCAGAGTCGGGAGGTTGAGACCTGGCCGTGCCGCTTCTGTCCCTGCGGTCGGTCCCCTCCCTGGCCAGGCTCGTGCTCACTGATGGCTCCTCCCTCCTTCTCTTGGGTACACTCTGGGCACTTGGTGTCCTTGGCTTGCGGGTGATGGCTGCTCCTTCTGATGGATTGGTTCAACTGGTATTTCTTCTCAGCTACAAGAAGACTCAAGAAACTCTCTCTCAGGCGGGACAGAAGACGTCGGCTGCTCTGTCCACCGTGGGCTCCGCCATTAGCAGAAAGCTCGGGGACATGAGGTGAGATGCTCTAGTCGCGTGGGCCAGTCGGGTGAGGGTTTAGGGGTTTTATAGCTGCTGGGGGCTCTTCAGGGGCCCAGGGCTCAGGTGCATAGCTCTCGGGGGCCCCTTGGCACCCACAGATGTGGGCCCACCAGCCTGGACCAGTCGGTTAGTGATCCCTTGTCTGTGGGCTGCCTATTTGCCATTTCCGTGTTTCTTCGGGGAGGGGTGGTCATTGTTTCTTTTGGGTAACTTCTAATGCTTGGGATCCGTGAAGGCAGGTGCTTCCCACTGGAGTTCCACAGAGGGAAGGTGGCCCCCGTTTGGGGCTCAGTGTCAGGGTGGGTGTCACTCTGGACAGGCCGGTGGGTGGTGGCGGGGGTGGGGGAGGCATGTTGTTTCCTTGGAATGTTTGCCTGGCCCAGGTCTCAGAGAGATGTGGCTGCGTGCCAGGGGCCCCAGCTGCGTGTTCTCCTCCAGAGCTGATGAGACCTTCACGGCCATCAGAGGTGCCTCTCGAGCACACATGGCAGCACCACGCACAGCCTGGTGGCCGTGGCTCGCCCAGCCTTCCCTGCTCTGGGCTCCGTGGCCGCACCTGCCAGGTCTCCTGCTACGCAGCACAGAGCCAAGGGGGTTGGAGCCTGGAGCCTGAGGCCGTGGTGTGACTCTTGGCGCGGCCGCCGCCTTGTTGTGCCCTTGGCAAGGCGTCCCTCTCGGGATTGTCAGGGTGAAGCGTGCACTGGCCAGCAGCCGTATGGAACGTGCTTCGTTACCGCAGCTGGCGCCCTGCCCTGGCCCCTGGCCCGCACTCAGGCCCAGTCCCCTCACTTCGGGATTTCAGGGGACGCCTCCCTGCAGCCCCCACCCCCTGCTGAGGCCTCTGTCTTCTCACGGCTCGGTGTGCTGAGTGCAGCATCGGGGGTCCATCCCGCTTGGCAGCCACTCCCCTCTTACGCTCGGTGGGCTGCCTCCCTGCCTGCTTAGGTTAGGCATTTCCTCCCCTCACAGGCCCGGCAGTTGCCTTGTGGGGCCTCAAGGTGGGGGCTGCGCGCTGGCCGCACAGCCAGAGGTAAAGGCCCAGACCCTCCGCCCCTCGGCTTTTGGCCAGGGCCGTGCTCACCTTCTGTTTGTTTGATGGAATTAGGCCCCCTCCGATTTTTATTTTGAAGAACTTCAAATATTCGGAGACGCAGAACAGGTAGTGTGTGCTCTGTGTGTCTCCTCCGTGCCTGAGGGGTCGCGCCCCACAGCGGGGTGGGGGGGCTGGTCCAGCCCCCACGCGGCTGTGGCTGGGGGTCCTCTTGGGTCAGCCTGTAAACACAGCCTTGGGCACGGTGGCCGGGATTCCCTCGGCCCTCCCCGCCGTGGCTCTGAGACGGCAGGGAGGGTCCGCAGTGGCCCCCCCGTGGGCTGCAGCTAACCTGCCAGTGCTTCGTGGCTGTGTGCCTGTAACGAATCTCATTTGAAATTAGATGGGACGCCATCGCTGCTGCGCTCTGGGACACCTGCTGTGCTAAGCCCGGCGACAGACTGATCACACGCCCCTGGGGGCCGGGCCTTGCTCCCAGGGAGCGCTGCGGAGGGCAAGGCGGGAGGGCCCCGCGCCACGGAGCAAGCCGTGTGTCAGGTTGTGCCTGTTCTCTGCTCCGAATGCCAGGCCGGTAACAGCACTTGAGGGAAGCAGGGAGTGTCTGCGGTGCCTGCATGACGTGCTCACTAGGAGTGTCCTCTGTCCCTTTGGGTGGTACTCTTTTGAAGTGTCCCCACTCACATTCGAGTGCGTGCAGAGTGTCGGTGGTGATGGGAGCGGCTGTGGTGGGGCTGTCACAGGCCACTCTGGCTCAGTTCTGCGTCTGTTCCTTCGTTCCTGCTCTCAGGCTCAAGGGACTGCCATTCGCTGCTGACCCGTGGCGTGTCGCCTCGGGTCACATGCCCGGCCTCCCTGTGCTGCCGTGTGTCGCATGAGCACCGTGCCCCACACGCACAGGCCAGCCGGCGGGAGGGACCGGGTCCAGTTCCATGTGCCCAGAGGGACTGTCCCATTTGCTGCTGTGCCTCACCTCGGGGCTTTGGTTTTATTGTGCTGTGTTTTCAGGGGTGCGGTGAAACCTGACACGTCAGGGTCCTCGATGTGTCCACCATGGCCTCACTACATGGTCTCAGGTGGTTTTCTGAGGCCACGGCCCGTTAACCTCCCCAGTTTGAAGCTGAGGTTCAGTATTTTCCACTTGTCAAGAATGAAAATGACTTCTGGGGAAGTATATATATTTAGATGTCTGCCCCACATCAGTGTCCTCGATGGGCCTGTCTAGGAGCAGCCCTGGCCTGTAGCTTTTTGCGTGCCCTGGGGCACGAGGTGGCAGGTTGGGAGAGAGAACTGGATTTGGGTTCGAGCAGGGGTGGGTCTCTGTCTACCTGGGTGACTTGCGAAGGCACGGGCCTTCCCTGTTCCTCAGACTCCTCTTTCCACCTGGAGATGGCGGGGCCTGCTGCCCACCCACGCGGTGGTGTTGCTTCGGAGATGATCCCCGTGTTGGGGGTAAGAGGTGGTGGGCCTGGCTGCGTCGTGGAGGACGTGGCTGTGTCGCCCTGGGACACGTGTGTTTCTGGGTTGGAACCTGTTGGCGGTCCCGATGGAGCCAGAGGGCAAGGTGCGCGGCCCCGGGGGTGCCCCGAGTGCCATTGCCGCGTGCATGTGCGCTCTGGTCCGGCTGCCGGCCTGCGGAGCGCGTCGGCTGGGCCTGGCTGACCCGGGTTCTGGGCGACGGCACACACAGACCCTGAGGGTAGGGGCCTCAGCATACCTCCCACCTCTGCCCTGCTCTTCGAACTCCAGACGGTCACAAACGTGGGGTACCTCGTCTGTGACCCAGGTGGGGTCGTGGAGGTGCGGTCCTGTGCCTGTCATGGAGTTGGGGCTTGGGGAGAGGAGGCAGGGTGCACGTCCTGCTCTCCCTGGTGGTGTGAGGACTGGGGGTGCTCACGGGGGTCCCTGCGTGGCCTCCTGGAACTTGATGGAGGGGCTGGGTTGGGCCCTGGCCTCCCTTTCCTAACACTGCGTTTCTTCTCCTCCTGCTGCCACCTTTCAGGGCTCGTCCGTTCTCACACTCCTTTAGGTAAGACTGCTGCTGGACGTGCCTGTGGAAGGCTCCTCTCTTGAGGCAGGGCAGGGTGGTGTCTGGCTGGCCTGCGGGGGGGCGCCACAGCCCCTGCCCGCCTGGCGTCCCGGCCTGCCGAGAGCTCCGGGCGCTCCCCGGACTGTGACCGCGTGGCTCCCCGCCAGCCTCCAGCGCGGCGTCCCAGAGCTTGTCGCGCAGCTCGCACCTTGCGTGATCCTGAGAAGGGACCTGCTCGTGTGGGAGGGTCGTGCCGACCCTCGTGCTGTTGTGATCTGCGCTGCTGGCTCCAAACGCTGGCTCCTGTTTTCTCCTCCCCCTGAGAAGCAGTCTTGTCCCTGCGAGTGGAGGTGGTCTCGTTTATCCTGTGAGAGCAGCGAGCAGCACCGGGACCCGCTGAGGGGTCCCCGCTCCGTGCTGATCCGCTCGTGCTTTCCTAGCCTGACTCCAGCGCTGCCGCGCCATCACACAGTCTTCCAGCCTGAGGCCTGGAGCCCAAATGCAGAGCGATGTGTGATTGTAAATATTTTTTCGTACTTGACCTGCTTGTTTCTCTCCTACCAAAAAGTCACTTGGTTTGCCGTGCAGTCCAGTAAGGACGTCTGACAGTTCTTTGTACCGGAAGTATTTTAAAGTCCCGGGGCTAGGTCTTCTTAGTTCCCGATTTTAAAGCTCTCCCTCAGCAGTGTCCCGTTTCTGGGGCAGCTTTGGAGGCCAGGGAGAGGAGTCGGGGTCGAGTTTTCCTCCTGGTGCGGGGGGCCCTTCTGTGTGCGGTGGCCAGAGCTCACGGGCCCTGCAGAGGCGGGTCTGTGTGCGGACGAGCTGATGGGCGTGGTGATGGCCGGTGTCGTGCCCGTGTTAACTCCTGCTTCCTTCTCTGCTTCTACCATGCTTCCGAGCAGCAGCTCTTCCATCCGCCACTCGATAAGTATGCCGGCCATGAGGTAACGTGCACTCGTGCCCCGGAGCTCTCGGAGCCCGAGCGGGAGCTGGGTGGGAGTGGGTGACTCCTGCTGGCCAGCCTCACACTTCCCACATCCCCGAGCCAAGGACTGTCTTCCCCTGGCAGCCTCCTGTGGGCTGGGGGTTGGAAAGATCCCTTCTAGGCTAAAGAGCTAGTGGGGGTGAGGCCTGGAGGTGACCGTTATACCAAACTGGAAGACCATCTACCATCTGGAAGCTTCCAGGGCTGCCCATGGGGTTGGGCCAGGGAGGGGCAGAGAGATTCCTGCACATACATGGCACCCAGGAAGCTTGACATGTTTCCAAGCCTATTATGGAAACTTTTATCTGCACCTGGAGGGGAGTCCTGGTCTCAGAACAGCCAGAGCCGTGGACTGTTCTGGAACCCTCCCACGGGTGTTCTCCACTGCGGGGCAGCAGCGGAACCCTGTTACCCTGTTACCGGAGACTCTGCCGTGGCTGCCACACCCCACAGCATGGCTGGGGGTCCTCGCCAGGCTGCTGCTAGGGCCCCGAGGGCCAGGAGGAGTGGAGCCAGTGAGGCGGGAGCTGGTTGTGGAGAGGGTGCTGGGTGGGGCTAGGGCTGGCCTGCCTTCCCTTCCTCGGCTACTGCCTCGCTCCCTCGTCCCAGAACTGCCCTTGGATTTCCTTTGCTGGACCTCCGTGAGAGACTGTGTCAGGAACACCTGGGACTTTTCATGATCTCAGGATATGTGCGTTTAGGGTCCAGCAGAAACGTGTCCCACATCCTACCCGCTGCCCAGGCGCAGGGTCTGCAGTTGGCCCGTGTGAAGTCCGAGTTTCATCCCTGGCGGTGTGCGGGTCTTCTGTTCTTGCAGTGGGCAGCTGTGGCTGACCTCCTCTGACCTGGAGGCCTCCAGAATTGCCGGGGCCATCTTTCGGGGGCATGCCCCCCTCCCTTTTGGCGTGTCCCATTTTTACAGTAAGGTCTTGGGGTGCTGTCAGGGATCTTTCTGGAGTCTGGCCCTGACCCTGAGGCCCTGCAGATTGAGGAGGGCGGCACAACCGCTTGCTCCCTAAACTAATCTCTTCTCTCTCTGTTTAAAGGAATTCTGCCACCTTCAAGTCGTTTGAAGACCGAGTTGGGACCATAAAGGTAACCGTCTCTGGGCCATTCGCTTGTCTTGTTGGGGTGGGGCGTGACCCGTGTTTTACGTGAACTTACTTAGGCACCCTAGATTCACGTGTGGTGACAGGAACTAACGCAGAGGGTCCTTGTACCTTTTACACAGTTTCCCCAGTGATCCCGTTTTGCAGTAGCACAGCCAGGGTAGGGCAGTGAGACGGGGGGGAGAGGGGTTTCATCCCACAGCAGTCCTTCCTGGTGCCCACCTTCCTCCGGCCCGACCCCCACCACCGCTCCTCTGTTCTCCGGTTCGATGACTTGTCATTGCAAGAATGTCCTAGGATTGGAACCGTATAGCGTGGAGCCTTTGAGGGTTTGCTCTTTTTACACTGCCTACACCCCTGGGGTACCGCCAGCCTGTCGCCCGTGTTGGTGGTTTGTTCCTTTTTATTGCCGATTGGTGTTGGTGTGGCGTGGGCTCCCTAGAGAGCGGGACAGCCGGGGTTCCCGGCACAGGCCTAGGATCTGCCAGCATTGTGTGCTCTGTCTCAGCTTTGATTATTTTTTTTTCTCGATTTTTTTTTTTTCCCCACCTGTAGTCTAAGGTTGTAGGTGGCAGAGAGAATGGCAGTGAGAACCTTCCCTCCCCGACCGGGAGTGGCGCCAAGCCCCTGCCCGATCACACGCCTTTCTAAGCCCGTTGCAGCTTTGCCCGGCCACGGAGAAGTGCAAGCCCACCCTCATCGCCACAACCGAGACACTGCAGCGGAGCAGCCCAGCGGGCCGCGGGCGGTGCTCAGAGCTGGCTTTGAGGAGGGTCCTGCCATTCACACGTAGACGTGGCCGCTGCGTCCGCATGAGTTCTACGGAACACAGTCTTGTACACAGATGCTTTCCACTGAAGTTGGTAGATGCAGACCACTGTGCCGTCCTTCCTGGGGTGCAGGGAGCGGACAGGACAGTGGGCCCTTTGGCGGTCTTGTTAGTTCACGAGAACGTGGAAGGAATGGGAGAGTGATGAGCATAAAATAAGTGGCATTTCCTCAGCCTCCCTTTTCATAAGTTATAGAAGGAATCTGCGGAAGGAAGAGTCGTCCAGAAAGCCCTACCTGATCTTGAGTTTTTATTTCAAACGCTAAATGAGAAAACTGTCCATTTTCTGAAACCCTCCAGAAAAGAAACTGGTTACCAACAGCCGCCTCATTCTTACACTAATGATCTAGCTTTAATGAAAGCAAATTCTTTATTTTTTAAATGCAGCAAATTTTTCAAAAATTAAAGCTAAGCAAAGCAGCTTTAGTCTCTGTTAGAAAACATTATTTCTTTGGACTCAAGCTGAAATACAAGCCTTACATCGCCTTATGCTGTATTTGTTTATAATGTTTTTATATATAAAAATAAGGGTTCTTTAGTGGGTTTTGAGCATTATGTAGATTTCTGTATCTAGCCCGAAGGGCAGCATGCCTGGACCATTGGTGTTTTATTTCGCTGATGCACTTCATCCCAGTGTATGAAGCTTGCTTCTCTCTCCTCTCAAGGACCGGGGCAGCTCCTGCTGGCCAGAGGGCTCTTGGCCTCTGGGGTGGGGGCGGAGGGCAGGAGAAAGAGAAGCCAGCGCCCTCCACGGACGGCTGCCTTGGGGACGAGTGAGAAGCAGCTGGGCCCTGCGGTGGGTCGGCTGGGACTCTGCTTTCGCCTTTTCTCAGGACCTACAAAGATCTCATTCCCGTTCTGAAGCTGCCGCACCCCAGCAGCCCTGCGGTCAGGGCCCCACGCGTGGGGTGTGTCTGGAGGGGCAGCTCCATGCCTTACTGGCTCCCAGCAGGCCAGGACCACGAGTGCGCACGTGCGGCGTCCACGCCAGCAGACAGCGGGGCGCTCCGGTAAGCCGCGTGTCCACCGGCCGCTTCAGACACCCGGGTGGACTGCGGTCCCTGCTGGCGCCATGTGAAGGACAGCATTTGGTGTTTTTTCTTCAGGGTTAGAATCACGGATGGGGTGTGGTGAGAAAGTAGGATGCAAGTGTAGTAACGGGTTTATCGTTTCTTTAAAGTGGATAATGGGAAATTTGTCAATAAAGCATTCCTTTGGGGAAGAACCCATGTGAGCTCGTGTGGTACGTCTCACTTCATTCGGGAAGGTCAGGAAGGAGTGGCAGATGAATCCACTGGGCCCCTATTGCTTTGGGCCCACGCCTGAGGCAGAGGCAGAGGCGGGCGGGAAGCAGGTAAAGCTCACGGGCAAATTCTAGCTCTTCGGTCCTGAGTGAAGACCGAGCGTGCCGTGAGAGAGTCCCGTGGTGACCAATCCGTGGGGCGTCTGAGGAAGGGAAGTATGGAGGGTGAGAAGGAGCTAGCCAGCTTACAAGCGGGGTCGGGGCTAAGCAGCTAGAGGCCGGCAAGCCAGGCACCAGAGAGGCTGGCCGGCCGACCGGATTGGCCCCGTTGAAGGGTTTGGGCCTGTTCGGGAGCCGCTTGGAAGTCTTGCAAGCATCTAATTTAGTTGCAGTTCCACCCGATCAGTGGGGGACAGGAAAGCCACAGGCATCCCTCAGGGGCAGAGTCTCATTCAGGCGGAAGAAGGCCACTGAGTGGACTGTGGGCGACAGAAGAGTGTCCCATCCTTACAGTCCCCCGCCCCCATCTGGGACCATGTGAACAAGGGTAGATGGCAGCCTTGAACAAACAAGTCAGATGCAGCTCTCCTGAATTAAGGTGGGACAGACCAAGTGGGGACGGCAGCTCCAGTCAGCAGGGTCGGCAAAGAGGTCAGCAGCCACGGGAGGCCTCGAGTGTGTGCGGGGGTGCTGGCGGAGCAACCGGAGGGCGGTTTGAGGACTCCTTTGTTAACACGCTGTCCGCAAGATTCAGAAGTGGGTCCGGTGCGTGCTCAGAAACAGACTCTGGTTCCTGCCTGCCCGCCCTCTGTGATGACTCTTTTTTTTTTTTAAGATTTTATTTATTTGAAAGAGCACGAGTGGGGGGAAGGAGCAGAGGCAGAGGGAGAAGCAGACTCCCTGCTGAGCAGGGAGCCGGATGCGGATGTGGATGCAGGGCTGATCCCAGCACCTGCGATCAATTGGGACCTGAGCCAAAGGCAGACGCTTCACCCACTGAGCCACCCAGGTGCCCCTGTGATGATTCATTATGTGTTTCTCCTGCATTTCTTCATGAAAAGGTGAGCAAATAAGATGTGTATTCTCATTCCTTTCCCTTTATTATTCATAAGACAGTGTTCTGCGGGGCGCCTAGGGGCCTCAGGTGAAGCGTCCGCCTTCGGCTCAGCTCATGATCCCAGTGTCCTGGGATCGAGCACTGCATTGGGCTCCCTGCTTGGCGGGGTGCCTGCTTTCTCCCTCTGTCACTCCCCGTGCTTGTGTTCCCTCTCTCCCCCTATGTCTCTGTCAAATAAATAAAATCTTAAAAAAAAAAAGTGTTCTGTGCTCTGCTTTTCCTTACTGCTATGCCCTGTGGTGCTAGGCACACCCACCCCTAAGGCCCTCTGAGGGAGCGCTGCCTTTCTGCTGGCCTGGTGCTCCAGCTGTGTCCAGTCCTGCTGTCGTGGGTGTTCCTGGTGGTCAGCACTTTACTGGGAGCCGCAGACTTCCCTGGGGGCTGAGAGAGCGGGCTTGCCCCAGATAGCACAGCGGGGAAGGCCAGTCACTTCACATTGCATGAGCTGTGCGCCCCACAGGGTAGTCAGTACGACAGTCTGCTAGTACAAAGGCTGAAAAGCGCACATTTACCTTCATTTACTTTGGGAATGGGTTCCGTGAGGTTTTTTGTTTTTTTTTGTTTTTGTGGTGTTTTTCTTTTCTTTTTCTCTCCCCCCCCCCCCTTTTTTTTAAGTAGACTGCACACTGGGTGTTCCAGTGTGGGGCTTGAACTGAAGACCCTGAGATCTAGACCTGAGCTGAGAACAAGAGTCAGATGCTTAACCAACTGAGTCACTGAGGCGCCCCACGTAGTCTTCATGTATTAATATTCAAATACTCTGTGGGTAAGAATCCGCGAGGCTTTGTGGGATAGAGGAATCTGATGTGGACCCAGCCCTGAAGGGCTTTGCAATTCCATTTGTTGGGGAAGACAAGGGATTGCCCTACATAAGGGGCTCGTGTGAGGTGAGCTTCGAGAGCTTGGAGGACAGGAGCAAGTGGTGGGGCAGGTAGGGGCAAGGGCACCATTGGGAGGGGCTGCTGTTGGAGGGTAGCAGCAGCGCCGCCTCCTCCCAAGCCTCAGTTCCCTTGTCTCGGTGAGGATAACGAGGTCCGCCTTGCCTGATCAAGGGGCACGGGCAGCCCAGGGGCTGGCTACAGCCCCTGTCAGCATTTCACAGGTACCTTTTCTGTCTTACTTTCTCTGAACAGGTTGGGTTGCTTATTTATAAACTCACTTGTAAGGATGAACTTTTTATATCATGCATCTTGCTCATATACTTTCAGGAACTATCAACAATTTTTTATGCGGTTATGTAGCCTTTGTATACATTTAAAAAAAAAAAGACTATCTGACTTGAGCAAGAGAGCACAAGCAGGGGGAGAGGGAGAGGGAGAAGCAGGCTTCCCGCTGAGCAGGGAGCCAACTCAGGGCTCGATTCCAGGACCCTGAGATCATGATCTGAGCCGAAGGCAGACACTTAACCAACTGAGCCACCCAGGCATCCCCTTTGTATACATTTTTAATAACTATACTGTTCCAGGGGTGCCTGGGTGGCTCAGCCGGTTAAGCATCTGACTCGATTTTGGCTCGGGTCATTATCTCAGGGTCATGAGATCGAGCTCCAGGTCAGGCTCTGCACTGGACATGGAGCCTGCTTAAGATTATTCCCCTCCCTCTGCCCTTCCCGCCCCTTCTCTCCCTCTAGAAAATAAATAAAAAAATAAACCCACGAAACTATACTGTTCCATTTGAGTGTGCTTACTTGTATAGTTGGGCAGGTTTTCGTTTTCACTATTATAAGTAACACCATCAAGAGCGTAAACCTTTTTCTGTATCTGGGAACATTTTCTTAGGAAGGATATCCCTGAAGTGGAACTACTAGATCAAGGTGGGGGGAGGGGGGAGACTCATTAAGGCCTGGCTCACAGGCTGAACACAGCTTCACTCTGATCCTCGTACCAGGTCCATTTTATTCTCTCCTTCCTCCTGTGATTCTGTCCTGGCATCCTTCATCCTCTTGAGTAGACAGTATTAATTTGGCCTTTTCTTGCTGCCTGCTTGATGTTGCAGTTTACTACCTACCAGGAGACTTCCTGAGCTCTCTGCGGCTCACAGCCCGCACGATGGCAGGGAGGTATAAGAAGAAGGCAGAGGTAGCTAGGCGTCGGAGCTTGTTGCCAAAGAGCCTGGATTTTACTCAGGTGTCTTAGGAAGCCCTGGATGTCATCAGGTTTCTGTTTTAAGAAGACAACGCCGCTGAACAGAACATGGCCAGTGGGCAGGAGTGGAAGCGAGGAGGCAGAAGCACTGACCAGAAAGATCTGTTTGGGTAGGTTCTGGATGAAAACTGGCACGCGCCAGTGTAGCAGACACAGAGCAGGCGTGGAATCAATGGTAGAACTGTTTCGGTTACAGGTGGCGGGCAGGCCGCCCCTCCCAGGTGGTCAGCAGGATGAGCAGGAGCCCTACCTGGATAGGGAGGTAAGTGAGTGGACATTGGTCCTCCCGCTTGTCCACGCCGCTCTTGGACGGCGATTCTGGGAGGGTGGCCGGACAGTGGCGGTGGCGCTTCAGTGACTGGGCGGGGAAGAGCAAATGCCGGTCCCTAACAGCGGCCCGAGGAAGGGGGCGTGGCCTCCGGTCCTTTCCCACCAGCTCCCTCTCCCGTTCTTTGACGAGGACAAGTACATGGTCTCAGTCTTACTATGGTGCTGAGCAAGCTCCGCTGCAACACAAGGCCCCGCCCTCCTCCCTTCCCGTGGCTCACCGCATCACCTGTCCGCACTGGCGGGAGGCTCCGCCCCCGCGCCTCGGCCCCGCCCCCGCGCCTCGGCCACGCCCCTGCCGGGTGGCCGGCGCTTCCGGCTCCGCGGCGGGAGCTCTGCGCACAGCTCCCGGGGCCTCGGTTCCTGGGCTGTCACTTGGGGCTCCGCCCCTGGGCTGTCGTTCGAGGCTCCTCCCACGCAAGGCGTTTCGGAGCCTCCGCGGCTGTCACTTTCGGCTCCGCCCCATATGGGCGGAGCCTCCCTCCCCCCGTCCCCGAGCTCAGTGCTCTCGGCGCGTGCGCGGCCTGTCCCGTCCGCGACTCCGAGCCGCGGAGCCCACGTTCTTCCGGGGGCGCGCGCGCCTGTGCGGGTGCGTGCGTGAGCGTGCGTGAGCGTGCGCGCCCCCGCCGCCTGTGCCGGTGCTGCTCCCGCGCCCTCTGCCGCCGCAGCCGCCGCTGCTGGGGGTCCCCGAGACGCAGCCCGGGCTGAGGAGCGCGTCGGCCGGCTGCCCAGCAGCGCCGCGGAGCTGAGGAGCGGAGCCGCGGAACCGGCGGGCGGGTGGGCGGGCGGACAGGTGAGCTCGCGGCGGGCCCCACGGGCCTCCCGTCAGGCCGGGGCGGGCAGCGCGGGCCGCGCGGGTCTGCGGGGGGCGCGGGGTGAGGGCCGGGGGGGCCGCGGGGTGAGGGCACCGCGGGGCGCTGGGCGAGGGCACTGCGGGGCTGCGCGCCCGCAGCCGGAAATGGCGGCGACCCCTTCTCCGGGCCGGGGGGGGCGCAGGGCGGGGGCCGGCGGGGGAGGGGGCTTCCCCGGAGCGCCCGCTGTGGCGGCGGGGCCGGGTGGACGCTGCGGCCCGGAAAGGGGGACGGGCGGAAAGGCGCGCCCCCCCCCCCCCCCCCCCGTCCCTCGCGGTTCAGGTCCCGCGCGAGCCTCGGTCAGGGGCGACCCGAGGGGTCTGTGCCGGCCGGGCCTGGGCGCATCGCCTCCCAGAGCAGCGTGCGTTCCCATGTGGGTGGGTAGGTGGGGCCGCAGCCCCGGGGGCGGGAGTCTCACGGTGGGCGCCGAGCTCCCTCAGTCCATCCCCCATTCTGCCGGATCGCGGTCAGCGCGCGGCCTTCCCTCCGCCCCTACTGTCCCCGTGACCCACCCGAGGGTCTTTTCCTTCCTGGGGGGCGGGGAGGGGAGGAGGGCCGAGAGCCGAGGCTCTAACGGAGCCACATCATCTGGTCCCAGGGTCACTATGTTACAGGGCGGGGAATGGGAATATCTTCCTTAACGCGCTCCAAATTAATCTTTTAGGTTAAAATCATCTGGTTTGCAGGAATCCTGTTTTATCGAGACCCGATTTTAAGCAGTGCTTTGTGCTGTAGTCTTTGAGGAGACAGTGTTAGGGACTCATCCGTTCAGGTTCTAACTTGTTTGTGGTAAGTGGCTGGATTGAGTTCCCTTTCTCGTGTGCCTGAGAGATGATTTCTCCGAATTTATTCAGTGGTGTCATACAGGAAAAGGAAGCAAAAGTTTAAATTTTATTTTGTTTTTTCAGGGTTAGGTCTGATAGGGGACGTTTTACTTGCCAGTCATGGCCTAATAGTTCCTGTGTTTGAATTGTTAGACACCTTTGTCCTTAATTAGTTGTCTGTTGAAAAAATCTGTCTTAATGCCAGAAACAGTTCTGTTGCCCCAGCTATTAATAATACATGGTTGCCCAAAGGCAAGACTGTAGCCAATGCTTCTGACACTTTATGTTCCTTTATTTGCTTCTTTCTGGTTAAATATGCTGCTGAGTTTCAGGATTGAGTAATCTACAGTAGATGAAGGAGATGAAGTGGGAAGTCAGGATTTAAGGGCTTTGGGAAACTTCACCATTCAGTGTGTGCCGTCCTCCTCTCACCTGTGTCAGGGTTCTGGGGCTCAGGGCAGCTCCTGATGGCGCGTAGCCAAACCAACAGCTATAGGAGCTGGTTCTGGCTGGCTGACTGTGGGGCTGATCTGTGTGATCCAGGTGGCCTTGTCCCCCCAGCGGTCATCGTCGACCAGCGCAGGACTACTGGGGAAATGTGTGTTGCAGGACCCTCAGAGCCCAGCCGCCTTGGCCCTGGTCTAAGCAGAGCACCAGGGCTTGTGTGGTGAGCAGACACTCAAGCAGGCGTGTGGTGGATTCTCTGAGCCTTGCCGAGGGACCCAGTGTGGCCTCTGCGCTGCCTGTCAGGCCTCTCCCGCCCCTCTGTGACCAGCCTCCTACCTTTGGCCCCTCTGACTCACCCTCCCCCTGCCACAGCAGACTTCTTGCTCGTCTCTTAGCAAACTCTCTGTCCTCCAGACTGCCCGGAACACTCACTTCCTCATCCTCGCACTCTGTGAGGCCAGGCCTTCCCTAACTACCCTACATAGATTTCAGCTCACCACCTCCCGTTTCCTGTCTCCCTTTCCTCCTTAATTTTTCTACAGCACTTGGTTATTCTAATGTGCTATTTAATATGTTTATTGTATTTACTATTTTACTATGAGATGAGGTCCATAGGGAGTCTGTTTTGTGTAAAGAACTATTGTTGGCGTATACCCAGGAAATACTTGTTGAAGCAATGGTAGTGATGAGCTTAGTGACCCCTGTGCAATACAGTGACTTTGCCACCAGGAAGTCATTGTGAGTGCATACTGAGCGCTTAGAGGCCCTGGGTTCTGAGGGAAGTGTGGCAAGCCACCTGCCCTTTGGGAAAGGACAGCCAGTTAAACGATCAGAGAGGTGCTTGAGACCTCTCTCAAAATCTTTGCAACTTCTAATTTAAATTATTTCAAAATAAGTTTTTAAAGTCAGATCTGGTAATAATGCTTCTAGAAATTTTGTCTTTGCTTACTCTCTTCCCTGTCCTCCCATTCCCCACCCCCTGGGAAAAACCCCACATGCTAGTCTTAATACTTGGTGACATTTGTTGATTAAGTGGATTGAGATGGAGTAATCTGTAAGAAGAGCTCCGTGGAGTGAGCCTCAGCCTGAGACTCACTGCTGTGAGGCTCTGCAGAAGCAGGCCGAGTGCTGCCTTGTGAGCCGAAGGACTCTGGAACCCTACTCCTCATGCCCCTGTTAACTCAGAATGAGGGAATTCTCTTGTGTGTCTAAGGATGGTTCTATTAATTAAGGTGGTGTAGAGATTGAAAGGATGCTGTATGTGCCTTAGCCATTCTTGTTCTCGAACCCTTCTGGCATGCGGTGGATAGGTGGCACTGTGCTCAGCTGGGAGCTAACCCTGGAGACCAGCGCCTTGCTCAGTCTCAGACCTGGAACTTGAAAATTGAGGCCTTCTGTATGGGTTCCCGAAGGAGCGCCTACCTGACACCACCATGCAGCACCCCCCCGCACGCGCCCCTGCTGGACGGTGCCTTGGTAGAGCCTAAACCTGAGTTGCTCAGCGGTCCTGGGGTGCAGTAGAGGCTCAGTAGGTGTTTGTTGAATAAATGGCAAAATTGCAGTGGACCTGGGGGGTCATGATAAGACAGAATTTTGTCGGGGCGCTTCGGTCGGTGAAGCATCTGCCTTTAGCTCGGGTCGTGATCCTGGGGTCCTGGGATTGAGTCCCGATTGGGCTCCCACTCTGCGGCGAGCCTGCTTCTTCCTCTCCCTTTGCCTGCCACTCTCCCTACTTGTGTGCACGCAAGCATGCTCTCTCTCTATCTCTGTCAAATAAATAAATACAATTTTTTTTTAAAGATTTTGTTTATTTATTTAGCAGAGAGATAGCACAAGTAGGCAGAGGGAGGGGGGAAGCAGGCTCTCCGCTGCGCAGGGAGCCTGATGCGGGGCTCGATCCCAGGACCCTGGGATCATGACGTGAGCTAAAGGCAGCCGCTTAACCAACTGAGCCACCCATGCACCCCAATAAATAAAGTCTTTAAAAAAAAAAAAAAGAATTTGTCTAAGGTGGGAGTTGCTTCTAAAGTCAGAGAGTAAGGTGAGCATAATATACACAGTTATAATCACCTTTGAAAAATTCCTTAGCTTTCCTATAAAGTACTCTGTACAGTTTTGGAGTATATAATGCTGTAGGCAAACAGTGGCTCGTCCAATGAGGGCAGCCAGTTTTCCAGTAAAGAGACAGACAGACCCCTATGTCTTCTGGGGACTGGTGTCAAGCTTGATGACCAGTCTTTGCACAAGTGGCGAGGAGGCTCTTAGCTCTCCGTGGTGCCCTCACAAGTCTCTGGGTACTTTGTGACTAGCAGTTCAAACTACAGTATTCCTCAGATGAGGCTGACGATGTTCCAACCGGGTCATTAAATCAGAGCGTCCCTGTGCTGTAGATGTCCATCCTGTGGGTCAACAGAGTCTGTGCTAGACTTTCCTCCTGAAAATTATAAGACTAGGGCTCACATGACAGAGGCCTCACTAAAATGGGGGTCGCAGTACCTGCCCTGTCTGCCTGTTGGGAGAGTAGGAGGTGATAAGTGGAAAGGCGTCTCATCAGCTTCTCCCTAAATGGAAGTGACAACAAAGCTGGAAAATGTTAACAGTTCTGTTTTATGAAAATACTACCCCTCATTTAAGAGAGAGAATGACTATGCCTCTGCTGTCCTCATACCAGGGCTGGCTCTCAAATAGTGACCTCCTCTGAAGAGGATTAGCGCTGGTCTGTTATTGGTAGCTCAGAAGATTTAAGGATTAGATTACCAAACAACCTTCAGGTTAGATTTTGTCTCTCATCATTCTTTGCATTGATTTTGTTTGAGTACTTTGTATGTTTGCAAGTATTGGTAGTTAACACTGAAATTGCAGAAATGGTGTATAGCTTCTCACTCTCTGAAGAGAGGAGTATGTAGTGAGACCAGGTGTGGCATGTCATTCAGTATGCCCTCTCACTCTGTTTCCTCTATTTTTTTTTTTTTTTTTAGGATCTATCTATATAGGGGCACCTGGGTTACTCAGTCGGCTGGGCACTGGACTGTCGATTTCAGGTCAGGTCATGATCTCAGGGTCCGGGGATAGAGTCCCACATCAGACTCCTCTCTCTCATCAGGGAGTCTGCTGGAGATTCTCTCTCTCTCTCTCAAATAAGTAAATCTTAAAAAACAAAAAACAAAACACCTATCCATTTATTTCTTAGGGAGAGAGAGTGCAAAGGAGAGGGGCAGAAGGAGAGAGAGAATCCTTGAGCAGACTTCCCACCGAGCACGGAGCCCAGTGTGGGACTCCATCCCAGGACCCCAAGATCATGACCTGAGCTGAAACTGAGAGTTGGATGCTTAACTGACTGAGCCTCCCAGGCGCCCCTTAATCAGTTTCCTTTTCTTTTTTTAAAGATTTTATTTATTTATTTGACACAGAGATCACAAGCAGGGGGAGCGGCAGGCAGAGAGAGAGGGGGAAGCAGGCTCCCCGCTGAGCAGAGAGCCCGACACGGGGCTCGATCCCAGGACCCTGAGATCATGACCTGAGCGGAAGGCAGAGGCTTTAACCCACCGAGCCACCCAGGCGCCCCGATCAGTTTCCTTTTTAAGGACTGAACTGTATACGTTAAAATTCACTTCATTCCAAAATCAGTCTGTATTGTTCATGTATCTACATAAATGGTTTTTAAAACTTAGTTCTGGGGGTTCCTGGCTGGCTCAGTTGGTTGAGCATCTGCCTTCAACTCGGGTCACGATCCCAGGGTCCTGGGATCAACCCCTGCATCAGGCTGTCTGCTCGGCGGGGAGTCTGCTTCTCCCTCTCCCTCTCACTCTGTGTGCTCTCTCTCTCTCAAATGAATAAATAAAATCTTTAAAAAATAAAAATAGAGGGGCGCCTGTGTGGCCCAGTGGTTTAAAGCCTCTGCCTTTGGCTCAGGTCATGATCTCAGGGTCCTGGGATCGAGCCCCACATCGGGCTCTCTGCTCAGCGGGGAGCCTGCTTGCCCCCCCTCTCTGCCTACTTGTAATCTCTCTCTCAGTCGAATAAATAAATAAAATCTTTAAAAAATAAAAAATAAAAATAAATAAATAAAAATAAAGAGAAAAAAAAACTTAGTCTGTGGCAGAAACCCAACTAATATTTTAAAATTATGTGATATATTATGAGTGATCAGTGAACATTCCTTGAACAGATGAGTGTGAATGAACCTTATTTGTCATCATGGGCTATTTGTAATTTTATTATATTTTTAATTTTTCTACATTGAATGTGTATCACCAGAAAATATGGTGGTTTACAAGATGAAATGTTCAGTCATTTGGTGTCTGCATTGCTATGTTCTGAGAAATTCTATGCCAGTTGGTTATAAAGTTGCAGTCCTGGGAGTCAGAGGATTGGAATGCTGACTTGCCACCCCTATCAGCTGTGCCCCACCCTGGCTATCTCTGGGATGGCCAGCCCTTTTCTTAGACAGCACTCCCTGCCTGTGCCTCTGTTTGTGTCACTGGGTGGAATGGAAATGTGGTATAGAGAAACCAACAGAACCCAGATCTCCTGTCAGTCTTGTAACTTTGCATTGGTTCAAGGGCTGGGGGCTGGGCTCAGACAGTCCCAGCAGAATGGCAGGGAGGGGACTGGAAGCACACAGCCCCAGCTAAGTTGCAGGCACTGGGCACAAGTGGCTGGGTTCTGCAGAGCAAGCCTGTGCTATTTCCCCGTCTATTATTGGAAGGGATTAGCCCATAGCAAATGTTTGATTTTTAGCTAGGCAGTCCCACTGAATTTTTCTTATTAAATAGGAATGTCTTTTGTGAGAGGGTGTTTCTCTAATGAAAAGTTTCTAGGTCAAAGAGTACAGACTTTGTAATTTTTGCCATTATATTACAAAGTATAATTATATTGTCTGTGGCAATGTCTGTCTTATCCTCTTCACTCACATGAAATCTTAACATTTTATGTTTTGGTGCTCATTAATCTACTGTTATAGGGTTTGATAATAATATGCCATTTTTTTTTTTTTTTTTTTTTTTGGCCAGTTGCAATAAATTTTGCTGTTTTAAGAACTTAGTTTTAGGGGCACCTGGGTGGCTCAAGGGGTTAAGCCTCTGCCTTTGGCTCAGGTCATGGTCTCAGGGTCCCTGGATCGAGCCCCGCGTCGGGCTCTCTGCTCGGCGGGGAGTCTGCTTCCCCCTCTCTCTCTGCCTGCCTCTCTGCCTACTTGTGATCTCTCTCTCTGTATCACATAAATAAATAAAATCTTAAAAAAAAAAAAAGAACTTAGTTTTAAATAAAATGAGTTTAGTTGTAAAAGAACTTTTAAAAAATTATGTAAAACCAATCAATATCTGTTTTTAACTTAAAAAGGAGTTGTATTCTGGGTAAAGATTTTTGCTGGATGTATTTATCTAGTACTTCAAATCACGAGGCTCCTTACATCAAAATCTAAAGTTCAGAATTTTTAAATGGAATCCAGTGGTCCGGTTTTATTTTGAGATGAAACTAGAAAGCTTACAATTTAAGGATGACAGTTATCTATGAAGTATTTCCTGACCTGTCCAAGCAAAGTTGAGACTGAAACATTGTGTTTTCTCATGGAATTCACTTGGAGGACCCCTTATCCCCAACCCGCCAGGCGCAAACCTTCTGGGAACAGGCCAGCTCACTTGAGGCACAGCAGCCCTGACTCCCAGGACAGCCTTGCAAGGTAGCTATTATCCAATTTTATAGATAAGGAAACTGACAGTTACGTGTTTTCTCTAGTATCAGGCGTGCTACTGAAGACGGAGCACAAAGGGTACCGTCGCACGCTAAAATGACAGCACGCACGGTTACACCTTTTAAACCGCTGCTTCTTTCGGTGCTGTTCTCTGCTGCACCACCCTGCCTGGTTGGGTAGGGCTGACTGTTACCAGCAGCACCCTTCTTCCTGGCGTGCGTCCTCCCACACTT
The DNA here is from genome assembly GCA_028534135.1 of Potos flavus. Lineage (NCBI taxonomy): Eukaryota > Metazoa > Chordata > Mammalia > Carnivora > Procyonidae > Potos > Potos flavus. Next base: position 121,436,375 of record CM052885.1, read on the forward strand.
GTTTCATCTGCCTCTGCTTTTTCTTACAGAAAAATGTACCCATGCAGGGGATGCCTGAGGGGCTCAGTGGGTTAAATGTCGGCCTTCAGGTCGGGTCATAATCCCAGGGTCCTGGGATCGAGTCCTGCATTGGGCTCCCTGCTCAGAGGGGAGCTTGTTTCTCCCTCTACCTGCCGCTCCCCCTTCTCACTCTCTCAAATAAATAAAATCTTAAAAAAAAAAAATTTTTTTTTTTAAGATTTTATTTATTTTTTTGGCGCAGAGAGAGAGAGAGAGAGAGATCACAAGTAGGCAGAGAGGCAGGCAGAGAGAGAGGGGGAAGCAGGCTCCCTCCTGAGCAGAGAGCCCGATGCGGGGCTCGATCCCAGGACCCTGAGATCACGACCTGAGCTGAAGGCAGAGGCTTAACCCACTGAGCCACCCAGGCGTCCCAGGTTTTCTATATATATCTATATTTTTATTTTTATTTTTTTATTTTTTATTTTTTATTTTTTTTAAAGATTTTATTTATTTGACAGAGAGAAACACGGCAAGAGAGGGAACACAAGCAGGGAGAGTAGGAGAGGGAGAAGCAGGCTTCCCGCCGAGAAGGAAGCCCGATGCGGGGCTCGATCCCAGGACCTTGAGATCATGACCTGAGCCGAAGGCAGACGCCCAACGACTGAGCCACCCAGGCGTCCCTATATATGTCTATATTTTTAAATTTATTTATTTAAGAGAGAGGGATATGGTCAGAGAGCGGCAGAGAGCCTGGGGCTTGATTCCAGGACCTGGGATCATGACCTGAGGTGAAGGCAGCCGCTTCCCCAACTGAGCCCCCCAGGTGCGCCACACCCTCCCGCCAGGTTTTCTATATTTTTAAAAGGGAAATTAATAACATGGATTTTTTTTTTTTTTTTAAGTTTAAGAGATAAAAAGAAAACACCTTATACATCTAAAAAGCATGTGCAACAAGTGTGCCGGCTGAGCACGGAGCCTGAGGCAGGGCTCGATCTCACAACCCTAAGATCACAACCTGAGCTGAGAGCCCGAGATCACAAGCTGAGCCGAGATCAGGAGCTGGACGCTCCGATGACTTAGCTACACAGGCGCCCCAACAGCATTGTAAACTTTGTCTCTACGTGTGCTTTTTTTGCTTTAAAAATACAGTAAAGGGTTTTAATGTAGTACCTTATTCAGGTGAGGCTTAATGCCTAAGGAAGTAAGTTATTTGTGGTTTGGGTAGAGACAGAGTGCTCCCGTTTGTGAAACAGGTAACTGAGCATCAAGTTTTACAGCAATTGGGGGTCAGGCTTGGATTTGAATGGCAACCCCACCAACCCCCCGCAGAGTGACCTCGGGCAGATTCCTCAGTGCTTCTGAGCCTCAGTCGTCTAATCTGTAGATTGGAGATCATACTGGTCATAACTAATATTGTGTACAAGGCACTAGCACAGCTTGCTCGCTGACATACCAGTTAGACTATTTCCATTCCCACTGGACAGAGGGGAGGTAGAGATGTCGAGCAGCTTGCCCGGGTTCCTGAGCGCATGAGCGGCTGAGCCAAGTTCCAGCCCCAGCAGGCGACCTCAGAGCTGCCCTCTCACCGCCCGCTGGGCCAGGTGTCGGTCCAGCAGGCTTCTTAGGAACATCTGGTGGTGTCCAGGGCATGGTGCCTCTCGATGCCTGCACACGGGAAGCGCCCCCAAAGTTGTGGCTGCGGAGCTGGTATTACAGCAGCGATCACAAGTGCTGCCACGGTGGGACCAGCCTTCTGTTTTGAGGTATGTGCGTGTATTTTGACACTCACTGCCTCTGACATCAGGCATCTCTTACATTTGGGTCACCAGCATCGTGTACCTGGTTCCGTTCTAGATTCGTCAGGATAGTTTGATTCTGATCGTGGCTGCAGGACGCGGTCACTCCGAAGCCACGTCCGTCTTATTTCATCAGAGGCTGGCCATCTCCCCAGGGGACTCTCACACTGAGCGGTAGGAATCACAGTGCAGGGAAGTCGTGCCGTTTCCAGCAGGTGCTTTTGGAGATTGTTCTCTTGGAGACACAGAAGACATTGGGCCTCATCTGTCGCATTTTATGAACCCTTACCCACTGGGCTTTAGGAAATTCTCCCCGGCAGGCATTCACTTGGCCGCCCATCGCCTTCTGCCCTTTCTGCCATGCTACGAAGGACGTGTGGGTTCTCCGGCTCTGCATGCCGACCCTTACACCCAGTCTGCAGAGAGCCTGGTGCTTCCCTGGGTTGAAAAGTAGCTGTAACTTTACTGTCCCGAGATTTTAGGTGTTGTGAGCTTAGAACACCAACACCCAAACATCCCTAATGCTCATTCCTTTTATGAGAAGTATTTTGTCTCCCACTGTCTAGTTTCATATTTAGATTTGGGAATATAGTAAGGTTTTCTGGAAACTTTTGGTCATAAGTCATGGTTCTGTCCTAGAATCTTTTTTTCTCTAGCAGTGCGCGTGGAGGAGCGCAAGCTGTCTGCAGTGCTGCGGGGGGGGGGGGGGGGAGGGGAGTGTCGCGCTCGGGCTGCGGGAGTTTAGCTTGGCTCAGGCCGCCCTTATCCAGTGGGATTAGAAACTCTCAGTGCCTCGGCCGTCCCACTCCAAGGCCTCACTTCGCCTCACCCAGATTCATTTCCCCGTTGTTCGCACCTCCCACGATCAGTGGGCAGGGCCAGAGGGCGGGGTCAGAAGTGGTGGGCATTTGTTAGAGCACAGATTCTCTCCCGAATCAGTCCACAGGTAACCTCCTTTCTGAGGAATACCTTTTTAGAGAATGTTCAGTTTTTACTCATTTATTCGTTCATTTATTTTTTAATCTCCTTATAGTTACACACATATTTATTGTGATTTTGCTCAACTGACCTCCTTTTCCTTTTAACTTGCTGTATCCTAAGCATCAGTTAACTAAAGAAAATCCTTTCTTGGTTTCTGGACATAGTCATCACTGATAAAAGTAATTTAACACCAATTTACTGAATGCCCCGCCCGGATTTGGGACGGTGGCTCGGTCCGTAAGTTAGAAGGTGCGTTCTTGTGTTCTGGCAGCCGTCAGTTTGGGAAACCCAAGGTTCTGTGCAGGGGTGTGGCCCTGGGCTGAGTCCTTTCCGTTCTTCCTCAGACAGCTGTCTGCTGGTGGCCGTCAGTCCTGTCGCCCCCTTCCCCGTAATTCATGAGGCGGGGTGCTCCCTCCAGTGTAGGAGCCCTTGGAGGAACTAAGTGTGGGGCTTGTCGTGGGGAGCACTGTTCTTGCTTCCTGCGCCTCGGGTTTAAACCATTTCCCTCTCTTGTGCTTTAATGGTTGGTGGGGGGTCGCCCTTAAAGAAGTGACCAGTTTACTCTTTCTGTTCCCTTTGGGGTTTTTTTTTGTTTTGTTTTTTAAAGATTTTATTTATTTATTTGACAGAGAGAGAGAGAGATCACAAGTAGGCAGAGAGGCAGGCAGAGAGAGAGAGGGAAGCAGGCTCCCCGCTGAGCAGAGAGCCCGATGCGGGGCTCGATCCCAGGACCCTGAGATCATGACCTGAGCCGAAGGCAGAGGCTTTAACCCACTGAGCCACCCAGGCGCCCTGTATTCTCTTTGTTTTAAGGCTCAGCTTTTGTTGCTTTTTATTCTTCTCAGAATTAAGGAGGAGAGGTAACATCTTCTGGGGTTCCTATATTTCCAGTGACTTTAGGAATTCTTTACATTGAAAATTCATTTTCATTTAGGAATAAATATAGAAGACCCCGTGACACCGGCGTCATCTCTTGTTTTCCACATTTGTTGACTCTTGTTTAGAATTTCTTCGAATATATTAGTGGAGTAAATTGGTGCCAATTCTATTCTGCAGTATATTGATTCTTTTTTCCTTTCAGAATAGATAACAGAGTCAGAGTCAGACATTCAGACCGTTGGTTTTCTGAGGCTCCGCACTGGGTTTCTGAGTCTGTCCCAGCACTGGTGCGGGCCCTCCCTTGCCTGAGGCAGGTGCTCCAGACCCGCCTGCTTCTTGAATGTTCTTTGGCAGATTATTACCTGGTTCATCACAGATCTTAGAGGCATATTCCTGGTCTTTGGAACATCCATTATATTTCTTTTTTTTTTTTAAAGATGTTATTTATTTGAGAGAGGGAAAGAGCGTGCATGTGTACGTTGGGGGGCGGGGAGGGTGGGGAGGGCGGCAGAGGGAGAGGGTTAGGCAGACTCCACAGGGCTGAATCACGACCTGAGGCGAAGCCAGGAGTTGGATGCTCAACGGACTGAGCCACCCAGGCACCCCTATTGTATTTCATTTTTTAGTATTTTTATTTTTAGCAGTTTTTCTTCTATACTGTTAGGTCCAGAGTGCATGCGGCTGCCTCATGCACTTCCCAGACTTCACCCTTCCTTCCCAGAGATGTTTGCTGGTGGTGGGTCATCACTCTTGCCCTGTGCGCCACCACACCGCTGTTTCCCCGATGGGTCACCTCAGGACTTCTCTGTACCTTCCATCCTGATCAAGGCAGCAGCACCTTTGCCTCCTGTCCCCACTCTTGGCAGTTCTTGCGCGCTCCCCGTTCCTGTGCGCTCCCCGTTCCTGCGCGCTCCCCGTTCCTGCGCTCTCCCCGTTCCTGCCCCCTCCCTGTTCCTGCCGGCACCCCATTCCTGCGCGCTTCCCTTCCTGCGCTCTCCCGTTCCTGCGCGCTCCCCCGTTCCTGCACCCCTGTTCCTGCGCGCTCCCCTGTTCCTGCGCACTCCCCGTTCCTGCGCGCTCCCCGTCCCTGCCCGTTCCCCATTCCTGTGCGCTCCCCTGTTCCTGCGCGCTCCCTGTTCCTGCCAGCTCCCCGGTCCTGCGCGCTCTCCGCTGTGACTTTGTCTTGCTCCATCAACAAGCTTGTGTTGTCTGTCATCTCCTTAACCCGAGGGTGTCCGGGCTTCTTCCTGTCCTTCCATTCTCATTTTCCTCCAACTTTTGTTGTCTGTCCTTTTAACTTTACGCTGTCAAGCTGTGACCATACAGTTGCTTATCTGTAAGTTTATCTTTGAAAATCCATAAAATGGTTACCTTATTTTCACTTGTGAAAACTGTTTATCATAGAGCCAGTTCCTGTTCTCTGATTATATGTTCTTTCCAGAGTAGTGCCCGCTCCCTGTCAGGGTTCCAAATAGCCGTCTTTTTATTATTATTATTTTTTATACTATTAACCTTTTCTTGGCTTCTGTATTTTCAGATTCCCATCGTATGGTGCATTATCTTTGTGGCCTGGGATTTCCATTTGGGCACTCTGTCTTCCTGCCCCTGGCCAGACAGTGGCTCCTGAGGCTGCCTGTCCAGCCACGATCCTGGTTTGACCCACAGTAGAGAGAGAGGCTGGAGAGTGCTGCATGGCACCACAGAGGCCTCTGCATCTGGGAGGAATTACCCCAGAGACAGTGAGAAAGAAGCCCGTGGTGGGGCTTCGTACGTCTTCATGCCTCCGTTGCTGACGACAGCGCCTAGTCTGCAGGCTGTAAAGCCTGGGCTTGGGGGACACGTGGGCCAGACCCGTCTACACGCTGAGGAGGCACGGCTCGCAGGCCGTACCTTGCGATTGCTTTTCCAATCTTTCTTGTTCTCATACCAGGTGCTTGTATTAAGACACACTTGTTTTCAGTAGCGTTATCCAATGATGTGTGTGGAAATACCAACAATGTATAGTTCTTATAAAGTGATGCTGCCTCAGATAATTTCGGAGGCCTTTGAATTCAGTATGCTGAGAACGGAACGAAATAGGGAGCCCCCCAGTAGACCTCACATGTGGAATTTTACAGGAAGCTGGGGGCACCCTGCACATCTTGGGGTAAGACAGGCCGTTTGCGGGGGAGGCTAGGGGGTTCCTGGGACTTGGGGCTCTGGGCGAAGCTGGCCTGTCCCCTGCCACGCCCATATTAACTCCAGATGAAGCGGACTACCTGTGGATGAATGCCTTTAGAAGAAAATACAGGAGAATTTACTTTTGGCTTTGGGATAGAGAGACTTTTGAACAAAAGCAAAAAAAGGAAAACATCATCAGTTTGCAAAGATTTGTTACATTCAGTTACATAAAATTAGAGGAGTTTGTGAGATCTGTTGCACAGCCGTGCATAGAGCTAACAGCACTGAAGTGTGCACTGAAGAATGGTTAAGGTGGTAAATTTTGTTTTTACTAAATTTTTTTACTAGAAAAATTTAAGAACTCATGTTCATCAAAAGACACCATGATGAGTGAAAAGAACTGTGAACTAGGAGATTTTTGTTGGTGTTTGTAGCCAGTAAAGGATTGGTGTCCTGGGGACAAGTCCCGTAGCCCCTTGGACACTGACCGCAGTCGCAGTCACAGAAAGCACTGCCCTCCGCTGTCCACACGGGATGAGGACTCAGGCCAAGCAAGGCGCCATTCTGCCCAACAGCGCTCATCACTCGGGGGGCAGTGGCTGGTAGGGTGCTGAGCGGTGCGTCCTCTGGGGGCAGGTGGCGCGCCTCACCCAGCAGAGACTGCCAGTTCCCTGGGACCCCAAGTTCCACTGTTAGGTACACTCCCAGGAGCAGTTTTTCCTAAATGGTTGTGGTGAAGGACCAGTTTTCTTTAATTTCCAGTCTGTCAAAGACATAATACTTTTGTAAACTACAATGAAAATGACTAACTAGAAAAATTAATGACAAAACATAAAATACAAGTCCAGATTTTTTCTTCTTTTTTTTAAAATGAACATAAAATATACATGACCCCCCCCCTTTTTTGGGTGTACAGTTCTCTGAGTTTAATACAAACAGATTTGTGTAGCCATCACCGTGCTCAGGATGTGGGGCACTCCATCAGCACCCTCTTCCCAGCCCCTCTTGAGGAGTCAGAGTGTGGAACCTCTGAGACCAGCCTCTGGCACTCAGCAGACTGTCGTTGGGGTCATCTGAGTTGTGTACAGACTGCTTTCGTCCTTTCCATTAGAAACTTTCAAGCCCTTTTTCCGGAGTGGCTGCCCCATTTTGTGTCCCACCAGCAGTGTAAGGGTTCTAGTCATTGCTCACCCTCATCGGCCCTTGGCATGGTCCGGTTATTTTGTTCAGTCATTCTCATAGGTGTGTAGTGATACTGGAGTTTTAATTTGCTTTTCCCAAATGAATAAAGATGTGGAGTATCTTTTCCTGTGCTTAGTTGCTATTACTGTAACAGTTTGTGAACTCTTACTGTCAAGTTCTGCAAATCTCACTAAGCCCGAGCTGGCTGGCATTGGCCTAAAGAAACGGGCACACCAGCAGTTTCGCAGGGATGTTCAGAGCAGCAGTGCGGTAGCGAGCCCTGGGAATGTCCCCAGCGCCCTTCAGTGGAAGATTGGGTTGCTAAGCGGTGGTCTGTAGAGTTTATCCAGTACCGGAAGAGAAGTATGGCTACATCCAGCGATGCGGGTGCGTCCCAGAGACATACTGAGTTGCAAAAGCAAGTCCTAGAAAGTTGTATATAGTGTTAGGCCATTTTCATAAGTTCAAAAAGTTAAAACTAAATTATGTTTAGGGGGAAACATATGAGGTAATACTTTAAAGCAAGAGAACCCTGAACTTATACAGGGAACGTGTACAGGAAGAACACAGGAAGCTTCAAGATTGTTGGTAATTTTCAAGTTTTTAATTTGAAAGATGGGATTGTGGTGTTTGTCACTATGCATTATAAGTTATAGATTCCCTAGGTGCCTGGGTGGCTCATTCAGCTAGGCATCCGACTCTTGATCGCAGCTCAGGCCTTGATCTCGGGGTCATGAGTTCAAGCCCCACATTGGGCTCCACACTGGGCGTGCAGCAGACTTAAAATATACGTGTGTGTGTGTGTCTATGTGTGCACGCCCTATATTCCATTCTGTGTATCATATATTACATAAAAAATACTCAGAACAAAAATACTTTCCTCTTAAGATGTTTTCAGATCTGTTCTTCCAAAGTTGGCACATGCTCCAGTGTTTCCCCAAACAGTAGGTTGACTTCAGCAGCAGCTTCTAAACATGTGCTTCGTGCTGAGGCCACATCTGGGAACGCAGGAGTCCAAGTACTCGGCTCCTTTCCCTGACGGTCTCGAGGTCTTCTGAGGAGCGTGGACAGGACCTGTGAGGTTGGGGACTTTTTGTCTCTTTTGTGCATTTTGTTCACTGATGAGTCTCCGGCTTTGAGAGTGGAGTGTGGCACGCAGCCGGTGGTCTGTCAGCAGCAGAAGAACAAAGGAGCAACACAGATGCTTGCTCAAGGCCCAGGATGGCTCCCCAGGACGCGACAGGGCTGTGCCGTTTGTGCCGTGAGCAGTGGCCAGGAGAGGGCTCCCTGAGTCAGGGATGTCTCTGCGGGCCTCTGGGGTCCAGGTGGGAGCTCTCCACGTGGCAGGAAGCAGGGCGTTGTTTTAGGAGTGCCCAGGTGTTCGTGTGTGACAGTACTGTGTCTGCCTGGGACACGCAGTCCTTCCAGTCATCCCCCGAGGCCCAGTGGACACAGTGGTGGGAAGATGCTGCTGATGGGCGGGGCCTGTGTCCAGAACGGCCCTGAAGGTCAGGCCAGGGAGCTGGGTTTTGGTGCTGCAGCCTGTGGGGGGTCAGAGAAGGACCTGAGAAATGTGGCGATGGGAGCAGAGCTGGGCATCGCACGCTCACCGGAGCAGCAGCGAGGGAGGGCACACTGAGGAGGGTAAACACGTGTCTTCCAGAAGACCCTCCTCTTACCAGGTTTCTGCTGCTTGTGCCTGGCCGTCTCTCACCATTTGAGAGGTCCCTGCTCCCTGCTTGTGTCTGTATGTTCCTTCTAGCAGCACAAACCAGGATGCAGTACAAGGAGGCAAAATGTGCCCCTTGGTTTGTTTTTAAAGACGTGACGTTACTAAAGAAGATCCAGCCCAGAGACTGTGGTTTCACCTTCCTGGGGTGAAGACGGGGAGTAGACCTCTGACAGCAGTTTCTAAGTTACAGCAATGCAGTTCAGGTAGGCCTGGCAGCTCTCCAGACCTTGAATGGGGGTCTCAGGGATGCCTTGAAATGAGTAAGAGCAGTTTTAGGGAGAATGACATGACGCGGTGTTGCTTGAAACAGCAGGCGGTAAATTCCCCCATCATTGCCCCAGGGAAACAGACATCCAAAGGGACCGAACTCGGTGAACACTGCTCACTGCGTCAGCAGAGCCGCGATGCCGCTGGCAACACTTGCGTGGGCTCTGGCACGGCTTCGGCTGTGGAGCTGCCTGCCTGTGGCACCAGAGGCCAGGGAGAGGGAAGCAGGGGATACGTGGCAAGAAACTGGCCGCCCGCGCTGGGGGTGGAAGCGCCGGCAGCTGCCGAAACAGTGTTCTTTCCGCAGTTTGTAGGGTGCGGGATGGTGTGCTTCTGGTGACCTGTGTTTCCGGTTCTGGGAAAGTGTCTCTCTCTTCTAATCACTGAAGTACACCTGCTCATCACAGAAAAGACGGACAATAAAGTAGTAAGACAGTAACTTTTTTCAAAAGTTGAATTTAGTGATTAGAAAACCCCATAAAACTGCATTCTTTCTTTCTCTCTTGAACGATTTTCTGTCATATGGCCTTCCACAACCTTTCTGTTTGCCCTTCCTGATGCATTTCCCAATATCACATACACTAAAAATGAAATAAGCTCCTTCCGTTTACAGTTTGTCTTTCGTTACTAAAGTCACTACACTGTTTAGTTACTACACTGTCCCCTGAACATGGAGCTTCCTGGCAATGGTTCGCTTCTAAGTAGAACACGAACTTTTGAAATGTGTGTGAAGTAGTGTAGAAATTTAATAGTTTTTATGCTTAGAGAGCATCTGTTCCATCTTTTGACTCAAAATATAAAATGCCAATTTGAGTAATATTCATGGCAGCTACTTTTTTCCTTAAAGGACCAGACAGTAAGTATTTTTAGGCTTTGTGGTGACATGCCTCTGTTGAGAACAGCCAGGGACGTAACAGAAAGAAATGGATGTGGCTGTGTCCAAACGAGAGTTTGTAAAAATAGGCAGCCAGTTCTAGGTGATTGGAGAATTTTATGTTCCATTTGATTTTCTTATAGTATCTAATTTGCTTTGAGAACAAATAACCTTAATTACAGATTGCTTTTTAAATGCAGGTAAGACTGACGTACAGTTAAATGCACAGATCTTAGTAAATTTCGGTGAGTTTTGCTGTACGTACAGGCTTGTGAAATCACTGTCCCAGCTTAGAGCGTCTCTGTCACCCCGGGAGGCTCCCGTCCGCACCCTGCACACACGCCTCTCCGGTTTATATCACAATGGGTCGTTTGTCCTGTTTTTAATCTTTTAATAAATGGAATCATTCTGGGTCTAGCTTGTTTGTCTTACATAATGTGTTCGAGGGTTTTATTGCTTGTGTCCGTATGTCGCTCTTTCATGGGTGAGTGGTGTCCCATATGGAATCGGCCAAGCCATGATCAGTGCTTTTTTGCTGGCTGTCTGTGTTGTCCACTCTTAGTGCTGATGTTGTACCACTTCATGCTCAGGGGAGGGACCCCGAAGGCCTCTGGGCGCACCCGTCTCTGCCCCTGCTCTCCTTGAACGCATACGTGCCCTTTGTGTTACAACTTACGTTATAAACCCCATAAGCCAATGTTGATAACTTTTGCTTTCACCACTTCTATGTATTTTCTTAAAACAAGAAGGAAGAAATTGTCCTTGACCTTCATTCCTTCCTGAAGATGCTGGTTTCTGTTATCATTTCCCTGCAGCCTCAACTCTTTGGCGTTTTTTGTAATTTAGGTCTTCTTCATGGGTTCTTTTAGTCTCTGTTTTTCTAAAAATGTCTTTATTTCACCTTTGTTTCTGAGGGATGTTTTTGCTGCAAATAGAATTCTGGTTTGACGGGTTTTTTATTTCAGCACTTTAGAGATGTGCTCCACTGCCTTTTGGTTTCCGTGATTTCCGATGAGAAGCATGTAATTCAGATGATTGTTCCCTATGTGATCGTGTCAGTTTTCTCTGTTTACAAGATTGCCTCCTGATCTTTGGTTTTCAGTGGTTTGATTATAATGTGCCTAGGCATGGTTTTCTTCATCTTAATTTTATACCCTGCAGCCAGAATAATCTTAAAACATAAACAAGTTGCTTCCGTTGCCTCTTCTCCTAAACCTGTATTTTGGGGAGCTGCTCACTCTGGTTTCGGGTGTCCTCCTCCACTGAACTCACTCCCCGCTCTCGGATTATATCTCCTGTTCATCGCGGCGTTCCCAAAGCCTGGCAGGCGGGAGGATGATAAATGCCACGAGAGCCAGCCTTGTGTCTTGTGAACAAAGTAACAGTCATTGACGCCCCAGCAGGACACATGGAAGCAGTCTGTGTCCCTTAGGTAGGGTAATGCCCTGTCCTTGTGCCACCATACGTAACTATTGGTGGTAATGAGAGATAGACAGGGAGGGCGTTTTCAAGAACACATACGTATTTGATGCAGTCAGTGCACTTCTCGTCGTAGCGTTGGAGAAACGTGCAATGACATACGTAAGGGTAGTTGTTCCATATTACATAATCGTTTACATTTAATTACATTTCCAGTTGGAAAAAAGCCGTAGAATATGTTGATGGTGTGTGATCGGGGGGTTACGTGTGAGCTGTGGTGGTCTCTGGTGGATGTTGTTTGAAGTACCCACCTTCCGCCCACCCAGGTGTCTGGTGCCTTGGACGTGCCAAGCAGTGTGTTAGGGGCTGGGCGATGGGGTCAGTGAAGCAGCAGGTCCCAGTCCTCCCGGCCGAGGGGGCTGTGCTCCCTGGGCTCCTCAGGTACAACACACCCTGTTCCTTTGCAGTGAGGAGTGTTTCTTTTATGACTGTGGGATTTGTCTTCTGGCTTAAATTTTCCCATTTGTTGTGGTACCTCTCCAGTTTCATTGCCAGAGAAAATAGCAAATAAATCATTAACTGAAGTAAGAAGAATGAACTGATGAGGGATGACATTGACTTCTCTTGGATGCTTTCCGTTGAAAATGCCTTCACCGTCACACAGCTTTTCCAGCCGTTTTTATGTGAACAACAGGGCACTCTTGCTACTGTCTGCCCTCTGATTGCTTCATGTTGCAGCAGATTTCTTTGAGTTACTCCATCTTCTTTGGAAATGTATATTCAGAACATTTCTTCTGTATGTCACCTGGTATGTGCCTCTGTCTTTGTTTTGTATTTGTGCAGACTTCACTTTGAGGAATAAAAAAGCATCACAGTAACTAAGCCTACACTTGTTCATGGTATATAAACATAAGGGACCCTCTGCAAAGACCTAACTTCCTTAAAAAATTCACAAGAGAGCCATTACTTGACCTCTGGGGCAGGCATTGCACCTATTTCTGTAATTAAGTCAGGTTTCATTGGAGCACAGCTGTGCCCACTCTTTTACACACTGTGCTGTGCTGCTTCAAAGGCAGAGCTAGAAACTGGGGACCCAGCCATGGAGACTGGCCCACAGACTGAACTATTTACTATCTTGCCCTTTAACAAAAGCTTGCCTACGTCTGCTCTAGAGTAAACAGTCCTTCGAAGAATAACACCAAAGGAAACCTAGGGCTGACTTCTGCTGTACCCAGCCTCCCCCTTTCTGGTGTGTAAGTACTTGGCTTTGATCCAGTTAAATTAGGCCCGAGTTGTCAGGCCTCCTGTTGTGCTGTCATTTCATCAAAATAGAAAGGAGGTTTTTAACAAGTTTTTTTCTGATGTTAGAAAACTACAAATGATTTGAAATTGGATTGGGAGGGAGTCGACCTTAGGATGTTTGCTGGTTCTTGAGAAAATCTGGGATCAACTAGACTCTGGTCGACGATACCCTTCATCTTGGTCCCTTCGACGGGCTGTGGCCAAAACAGCCACGGTTCCTTCGTGGACTCACCCACAAAAGAACAACTTTCTCTTGCGCTCCGATGAGAAGGGGCTCTGTGGTAACTTTGTTGGGAGAGTCACTGATTACAAGAGGGAAGTTAGCCCAAGGGGGATGAGCTCCAGACCCCTGGTGAAGGGGCATTGTGAGCTGAGTAGACTGGGGTTCTCAGTATCCCCGACAGCCAACACACTGAAAGTACTTCATAAAGTTGTCCTGGGAGTGACTCATGATAAGGACCTTCTAGGAAGGGCAGTCCTGTGGCTGCTTGCTCGTGCTTTTTTTTTTTTTTTTTTTAAGATTATTTATTTATTTATTTATTTGACAGAGAGATAGAGAGCGAGTGAGCACAAGCAGGGGGAGCAGCAGGCAGGGGAAGAGGGAGAAGCAGGCTCCCCACTGAGCAGGGAGCCTGATGCGGGGCTCCATCCCAGGACCCTGAGGTCATGACCTGAGCTGAAGGCAGAGGCTTTAACCCCCTGAGCCCCCCAGGCACCATGCTCATGTTCTTAGAACGACAGCTTTGTAGATTTTATAAACATGATACAGGACTTTGTAAAAAGTTCAAACAATACGGAAAAGCAAAGAGAAGAACATGATTTAAAAAACAAAAAAATCATGCCAGGGTATAGAAATGGATGAATGTTATACAGACAAGAAAATGTGTTAACCTCTGGTCCTTAGTTTTTCCCAGAAACAGCCAGATACGTACCTTCCGAAGATACTCCTCATAGTCTTTGAAGTAGAAGCATTTTGTTTTGCTTTTCTCTGAATCTGGCGTACAGAAAAATCAAGGGGACGCTAATGGAATTGCTGTCCCCACGGCACCAGCAGAGCCACCCACGCCCTTAGGGAGGGGGGCCGTTGGCAGTGTCAGGCTTTGGTGTGGACGGTGCGTGCGTCGCTGGTGGGGCTGACGGGGACTCTGCACACTCTGTCCCCACTCGTGTCCCGGCCTCGTTGCTGTGGGTTTGCGATGTTTGTGTCCAGCAGACGCGTCACCACAGCTCCCGGTGCTCTTCCGTCTTGTTCTTGGATTTCTGTGGCTTCAGCACCTGCCCACAGACCCATCACCCCTGGTTTCCATTCTCCACTGCGGCCTGTTTGTCTTCGCAGGCTGGGTGTTTCAGCAGATCGTCTTTGCTAGAAGCTCCTTGTTCCACAAGTCCCTGTGTCTCTGTGAACGTTAGCCTGGGCCTGCGTCCGTGGGGACCCGGCCTGATTATAACGTTATCGGGTCGGAACTGTTGACATGATGCCCCGCTAACATTCCGTGCTACTTCCGGTCACAAGTGACCGGGCTCTGTAACTTCGCTTTCTAATCTCTGGATATGATTTTTTTAAAGATTTTATTCATTTATACATGAGAGACAGAGAGAGAGGCAGAGGGAGAAGCAGGCCCCCTGGAGCGGGGAGCCCGACGCGGGACCCTGAGCCAAAGGCAGACGCTTAACTGACTGAGCCACCCTGGCACCTCACATATGATTTTTTATGAAGCAAGTATTAGCCTTTAAAAAACTTCGAATATAGTTACTGGCAATCCATTGAAATTAAGAGAATTGATTCTGAATTATTTCTGTTGGTTCTGTCTGAGACTAGGAAATTTTCGGCGTTCAGGGCAATAACACCTGAAATCCGGCCTGCGCACTGACTGTTAAGTTGTACTGGTGATTCATAATCTAAAATGTGACAGTTTCACAGGGCGAAACTTTCTCTTCAGTCACATTAAGTAGCCGACTGCCGTTGGATGTCGTAAACAGGCTCATCTCAGGGCGGCTTGGTTGCAGCAGAACTGCAGTGAAGCAAATATCCCAATAGAGTGAGGCAAGTGAATGTTTGGTTTCCCAGTGCGCGTTAAAATTATGTTTATGCTATACTGTTGTCTGCTGAGTTCAGAATAGCATTATGTGTAAAAAAAAAAAAAGTACGTACATTAATTTAAAAATACTTGATTGCTAAAAAATGCTACCCATCATCCGAGCTTTTGAGTCAGAATCACTGATCACAGATCATCATGACACATACACTAACAATGAGAACATTTGAAATATTACAAGAATTACCAGAATGTGACACAGAGACATAAAGTGAGCAAATGCTGTTGGAAGAGACTAGCTTGACACAAGGTTGCCAGGAATCTTCAGTTTGTTGAAATAAAATAAAAGCATTATCTTGAAAATGCAGTATGGGAAAAAAAAAAAAAAAAAAAGAAAATGCAGTATGGAGAAGTATGTAGCTGATTATTTTTACAGAGAAGATGTAAAAGTATTCTTGATGTTTTTCTGTAGATGGGGTCTAGAAGTCAACTATTTAGTAGGTATTGGGTAAGTGAGAATAAAAAGAAAGAAATTTCTTAGGGAGGTAATTTGGCAGTGCTGCGGTACTTCTGCGTGGGCTAGCTGGAGAAGATTCTTAGTACCCGACAGTTGGCTCCTTCAGTGACAATGCCGGCTTCTGACTGAGGCTGCCTTGGCTCTGTTGGCTCTGTGCTACTCGTCCCGTGAGGGCCACAGGAGAAGAGGGAGACTCCGAGCGCTGCGGGGCGTGCCCAAGGTCACACCGCTGCAAACTTTCCAGCTGGGCTTAGAGTCCTCACTCCCTGATTCTAAAACCCGTGACCTCTCTCCCTCTCTCTCTCTCTCTCTCTCTCTCTCTCTCTCTCTCTCTCGGATGGCCCTGAGACTTATTTTATTATCTGCCCTCAGCAACACCGTCATCCCTTAGGCTTAGGGGCAGGCGGTTTCCCTGGTGTCTCTAGGCTAGAGGGTGATGCCCTTGGGTTTGGGTTCACATCCTGCCATCACCTCTCTCTGCTTCCATCTCTGCATCTGGGATAGACGCCCGTCCAACCTGCCTGGTGAGGGGAGGGGAAGCCTGGGCTCCGTGGACTGCCACACTCGAGGAACCCAGTCCGGTGGTCCAGGTGGGCCATCGCGTGGAGGGGCCTGGCCCATGGTGGCTGTCCACCCCCGCGCCCTCCTCCTTTCCATTGTGCACATTAACCTTTGCGTTCTGCGTTGTCATTGGGCTTGAAGAGAGAGGTGGGACCCTGCCTCTTGCGGGCATGTGGAGGAGTTGCTCTTGTGTCTTCTGCCTTCATTTCTTTCTTTTTTTTTTTTATTAACACATAATGTATTATTTGCCCCAGGGTACATGTCTGTGAATCATCAAGCTTACACATTTCACAGCACTTACCATAGCACGTACCCTCCCCAATGTCCATAACCCAGCCACCCTATCCCTACCCGCCCCTACCTCCCAGCCACCCTCAGTTTGTTTCACGAGTTTAGGAGTCTCTTATGGTTTCTCTCCTTCCTGATCCCATCTTGTTTCATTTCCCTCCCCCACCCCCCACGATCTTTCTTTCTTTTTTAAAGATTTTATTTATTTGTCAGAGAGACAGAGCACAAGTGGGGGAGGAGCAGAGGGGGAAGCAGGGAGCCTGATGCGGGACTGGATCCCCAGACCCCGGGATCGCGACCCGAGCCAAACGCAGATGCTTCACCGACTGAGCCCCCTGGGCGCCCCTTCCTGCCGTCATTTCTTCTGCTGCAGGCCCAGACGACACCGGGCTTTTTTATCTGAGGTCTCCTTCCAACTTCACTTCCTTCCTCGTTCTGTTGATGTGTGTCCTCGGATAGGTGTTTCATTTTAGAAATCAGGAACACGGCTTGTCCCAGACTCTAACATGTGTGTGTTCTTTTGACCTTGCACTTGGTTGATAATAGAATTCTAGGCTGAAACTCCCTTCAGCTTAGCACATGAAGCTTTTCTGTGTTGGGAAGGCCTTAGGCTTGACCAGGATGTTCGAGTGCTCCCCCTGCTTGATGGCACTTTTCAGTTTGCACACTTGTGTTTTCTTTCACATCTAGTTCGTTCTCTCTTGTTTTTAATGGACTTTTCCCCCTTGTTTGCTGTATTCCTTACCTTTCACAATCCTCTAGACCAATTTTTCTCCTGTTTTGTTTTCTTTGTGCGGGTTCTCTTTCTTTAAGCTACTTCCGGAATTGTAACTTCTCTCTGCACTGCGGGCTTCACCGCCTTGAGTTGTGTTGCCCCCTTGTGCTTAGTTTACGCCTTCCTGCCCAGACGGTGATTGCGATCCTACTCTTCTGTGTTCCCTCTCCTTCACAGTTTATTTTTTGTCCACAATTTCTTTTTTTTTTTAAGATTTTATTTATTTATTTGAAGAGAGAGAGAGAGATCACAAGTAGGCAGAGAGGCAGGCAGAGAGGGGGAAGCAGGCTCCCTGCTGAGCAGAGAGCCCGACGTGGGGCTCGATCCCGGGACCCTGAGATCATGAAGGCAGAGGCTTTAACCCACTGAGCCCCCCGGGTGCCCCTAAAATCTTAAAAAAAAAAAAAAAACTTGCCATTTTTCCTCTGGGGTCATCAACTTTTTTTTTTTTTTGTCATCGTTTTCTACTTAATAGACTATTTTTTTTTTAGCAGCTTTAGGGTTAGAGAAAAATTGGACAGAACTTATAGAGAATTCTCGTGTATTCCCTTCCCTTCCACCAACCCCACAGTTTTCCATTTCTCCCCCATAGTTTGTATTAGAGTGGTACATTGTTAAAATTGATCATCCAGTGTTGATACATTTTTTAAATTTATTTTATTTATTTATTTATTTATTTTATTTAATTTATTTAATTTATTTATTTTATTTATTTATTTGAGAAAGAGAGCATGAGCAGGGGAGGGGCAGAGGCAGAGGGAGAGGCAGACACCCGGCTGAGCAGGGAGCCGGAGCCAGACTCGGAGCTCCATCCCAGGACCCCGGGGTCATGACCTGAGCTGAAGGCAGACGCTTCACCGACTGAGCCCCCCAGGCGCCCCAGTCCTGATACATTATTAACCAAAGTCCATGGTTTACCTTAGCACTCACTAGTGGTGGTGCAAGTTCTGTGGGATTTAACAAACAGAATGACATTTTTCTGTCGCCCTAGCGTCATATACAGTGGTTTCATCCCCTCAAGATCCCCTGTGCCCCTCTTAATGCCTCCCTCCTCCAACCCCCGGCAGCCACCACTCCCTTTCCTGTCCCTGGAGTTTTGCCGTGTCCAGAATGTCCTAGAGATGGAGTCGCACAGTGTGCAGCCTTTTCACGGCTCAGTAGCTCGCGTCTTTCCAGCCCCGAGGAGGACCCGCGGTCCGCAGGAGCAGCGTGTGCACTCACCGGAGCGCGTCCTGGCTGCTCCTGAGCTCTGGGGATTATGAACACAGGAACTTATTTTTAAGGAGTAGTAGCCTAGAGTCACATAATAGATCATTAAATCGGTATTGAATTTAGAAATTAAGTCCATCCTCCCGTTTTTCCCACGGTCGGCCTCGGGGCAGTGTCGGCAGGTGGGGGACGGGGCTGGGCGCGGCCTTAGCCCATCGTGCTCCCTTCACAGAGCAGACAACGCGGACAGTGGAAGCCCTTTTTTTAGGGGCGTCACTGTATTTCCTGGAAAGGTGGTTTATTTATTATTTTTTGTTGACTTTAAGGAGCAGGAGGGGGAATTTAGTAGTCACAACTTGAGACGGCACATCTTTTTGGAGAGCCAGAGGGCAGACGCACCTTTAGTGTGGTTGATCCCTGAGCTTGAAATCAGGGGTGGCTCTTGGGCCTGCGTCTGTGACTAATTATTTGTGTATTTTGGTAAATCATTTTGCATGCCTGGGCTTCCCTTTGATCTACTGTGAGGTGAAGGAATCGGGCTAAGACTTCCTATCTGAGGTCTCTCTTCTCACTGCTTTCTTGCTTCTGGCTTTGCTAGATCTAGCCTTTGTTGCTGGTAATGATACGCTCTCTTGTCTCTAGTTAAAGCTTCTTTAATGGTCTAAACCTACCGGGTAACTTGAATTAGTCTAGTAATGAGCTGTTAATTGCAATTTTAATTAAGATGATTATAAAGTCGCACATAGTTGTAAGAAATCATGACACTTTGCCTGGTTTTTCCCAACGGTGACATTTTGCCAAACTGTAGTTTACCATCCTAACCAGGATACTGATGTTGGTACAATTTACCAATCCTACCCAGATCTCCCCATCTTTTTTTTTTTTTTAGATTTTATTTATTTATTTGACAGAGAGACACAGCGAGAGAGAACGCGAGTAGGGGGAGTGGGAGAGGGAGAAGCAGGCTTCCTGCCGAGCAGGGAGCCCGATGCGGGACTCGAGCCCAGGACCCGGGATCATGACCTGAGCCGAAGGCAGATGCTTAACAACTGAGCCCCCCAGGCGCCCCAGATCTCCCCGTCTTTACGTGTGTGTACTGATGCGTGTGCGCGTGGTGGGCTCTGCAGGGGGCAGCACCTGTGCAGGTCTGTGTGTCCACCGCCGGACTCAAGATACTGGAATTCTCTGTACGCTGGCCACCCCCGTCCCACTGACCTCCCATTCTTGACCCCTGGCAACCAGCAATCTGTCTTGTGTTTCTAAAATTGTATCCTATCCAAAATCCAGTCACACAGCGGGTAACGATTCGGGATTGACTGTCACCTGCTGGTGCGGATCCCTGCAGGGTCATCCAGGTTACACATGCGGCACTGCTTTTGTTTCGGTTTGCTACGGAGCGCTACGCTGTGCACGTCTGTGCTGCACTTCAAGGGCATCTGGACTGCTCCGAGTTTGGGGCTGTTACGAATAAAGCTGCTCAGAACGTCCTGTGTAGATTTTTATGCGAACACATGTTTCCTTTTCTTTCGGGTAAATCGGCCGGGAGCCGAGCTGCTGGGTCCTGCGGCAGGTGCGTGCCAGGTGGTTTTCCAGAGTTGCCTCGAGCCCTTGTGAGCCGTCTCTGCTCTGCCCTCCGCTTCCGGTCAGCCTTGCGTACATGGCTTTGCGTTTGCAGGAGTTTCGTGTGAGGACTCCTACGCTGTCGTTTAGGTCTGGCCCCTTCCACTCAGCAGCACGCTCAGAGTCATCTGTGGCGCTTGCGTGTCGTGGTGGCTCGTTCCCTCCGTGCTGAGCCGTTGCCCACTCTGTGGGCAGACCCCTTTCTGTTTATCCATTCACCCGTCGATGGACATTTGGGTCGTTTCCAGGTTTTGGCTGTTGTGAGTAAAGCTGCTATGAACATTGGTGTGTAAGTCTTTGTGTAGACACACGTTTTCATTTCGTGTCAGTAAGTACCATATCCAGCAGAGGAATTGCTGGGTCGTATACGGCGAGTGTCTGTGTAACCTTTTAAGGCGCTACCAAGCTGTTTTCTAAAGGGGCTGTGCTGTTTCCCGTTTTCAGCACGGATGAGGGTTCGTGTTGCTTCACATCCTTGCTAAGACTTGATACGGCTCCTCTTTTCAGTACGAGCCATTCTGGTGGATGTGTATTCTGCGTTTCTGAATGACTAATGACGAACGTCTTCTTGTGTACCATTGACCCTCTGTATACCAGTGTTGCTGCGGCTAATATATGCCCTTTGTATTTCCATAGAGATTCTGAAGTCATTTCCTCCATTTTTGCAAAAAAGCCTGCTGGGATTAGAGTTAAGATCCTGTTGAGTCTGTAGATCAGTTTGTTGAGGTCTTGAGTCTTCCGATCCATGAACACAATAAAGCTATTTTTTTTAGATCTTTTGTTTCTCTTGGCAATGTGTTGTTTTCAATGTAGGGGTCTTGTATGTCTTTTGTTAAATTTTATTCCTAAATAATTCTATGGTTTTGGACGCTGCTGTAAGTGAAACCTGTAGGTAGTAATATTTTCCAATTGTTTGCTGCTCTCAAATAAAAATATAGTTGTTTTAAATATTTATATCCTGTGACCTTGCTAAATTCACTTATTAGTTGTAGTTGGTTTTTTGTTTAGTTGGTTTTTTGTTTCATTGTTTTTGTTTTTTGTCAATCCCTTAGGATTTTCTGTATAAACAACTGAGTCATATCAGCTATAGGTTTTTGGTTAGATGCCCTTTATCAGACTGAGGAAGTTCCCTTCTGTTTCCAATATACTGAGAATTTTTAATTTTTTAATTTTTTAATTTATTTTTTTTTAAAGATTTTATTTATTTACTTAAGAGCGATCGAGCACAAGTTGGGCAGGGGAGAGGCAGAGGGAGAAGCAGGCTCCCTGCTGAGCAGAGAGCCCAATGAAGGAAGGACTCCATCCCAGGACCCTGAGATCATGACTTGAACTGAAGGCAGATGCTCAACCGACTGAGCCACCCACGTGCCCTACTGAGAATTGTTAAAATCATGAGTTAGTGTTAAACTTTGCCACATGCTTTGATGAATCTTTGAGATGATCATGTGGCTTATTTCAGTTCTTCTATAATATAGTGGATTACATTGGTTTGTTTTGAAATGGTAAATCAAGCTTGCCTTCTTAGGATAATTTCTACTCAATTAGATTCAATTTGCTAATATTTTGTTAAGGATTTTTATGTCTATGTTTGTGACAGATTTTTTGGTAATGTCTCTGTGAGGTCGTGCTGGTCTCCAAAAACAAGAAAAGTTCCCTCCTCTGTTTTTGAAAAAGTTTGTCCAAGATTGATGTCTTTCTTCCTTGGATATTTGGTAGAAAAGTCATCAGGGCCTGGAACTTTGTTCGTGGGAAGGTTTTCTATTACCAATTCAATTGTGTTAATGCATTTAGGACTATTCAGATTTTCTGGTTCATCCTGTATTAATTTGGGTAAATTGTATTTTTCAAGGTATTTATCTGTTTCATCTGATTGCTTGGCATAAAGTTGTCCATAGTTTTCTCTGTCATCTTTTTTGTGCCTGTAGGGTCCATAGTAATGACCCCTCTTTTTTTCCTTCCTCATGTCACTGATTTCTGTTCTTTTTTTCTTTGGTCAGCTGTTGATCAATTTTGTTGTTGTTTTCAAAGAGCCAACTTTTGGGGCGCCTGGGTGGGTCAGTGGGTTAAAGCCTCTGCCTTCAGCTCAGGTCATGATCTCAGGGTCCTGGGATCGAGCCCCGCATCGGGCTCTCTGCTCGGCGGGGAGTCTGCTTCCCTTCTCTCTCTGCCTGCCTCTCTGCCTACTTGTGATCACTCTCTCTGTCAAATAAACAAAGAAATAAAGTCTTTAAAAAAATAAAATAAAGTGTGTAGTTGGGTCTTGAGTTTTTCTCCATTCTGACAACCTCTTCTTTTTATTGGATCTTTTAGTCTAAAGAGATCATTTCCCTTTTTCTTTTAAAAGGCTTTTTAACTATACTTCTTTGGATTTTTTATTTTGAGGTTGCTCTGTTGATTACAATAAACACAGTTTTTTAGAGTCTACTCAGTGTGATGGTCCTCTAGCCCTCCACAGGCACGATTGCAAACTTGGCTTCTGGTCTCCACGTGGGACCACTCCCCACAGCCCTTCACATCATAGTCGGATGTGTTGTGTCTGGGACCCGCGCGGCCCCCAACCAGCGCTGTTGTGATTGCTTGCTCAAAACAGTCTCCTGGAGTAAAGGCCTTCAGCTCTGTGCTTGGAAGCTTTATTGATACTTTTTGATGTTTTCTTTGCGTTTTTCTTACAGATTAGCCTACCATGGCCGACCAGAGACAGCGCTCACTCTCTACCTCTGGGGAATCTCTATACCATGTTCTGGGGCTGGACAAGAATGCAACCTCAGATGACATTAAAAAGTCCTATCGGTAAGAGGGCCTTGTATCTCGTGTGGTTTGCTCTGCATTTCCCAGGAACCCCCGCGTGTGTTTCCTCCCTGGCTGACTCCGTAGGTCACTGGGAACCCGCAGGTCATCTTTGTATGCATCGTGCGCTCCCTTATAGCTTAAAATTCTTGTATTGGTATTTTCTTGGCAACAGAAAAGTAACCCTTTGTAGATGACACATTGTGCCCTGGAGCAGCTGGTTCCGCGGGAAGCGGGTCTCAGCCTGCTCAGCGATGGGGCTTCCACTCTTTCAGCGGGCGTGGTGCCAGGCCCCTCCCGTAGCCTGACCCGCGGCTGCCGGAGTCAGCTGCAGAGACACACATTCTCAAGCGGGCCTCCTTGATGTTCTTCCCATCGTGTACTTCTCACACACAGGAGAAAATAGGCCTTTGCTGCGCCCCTCGCCCGGCACCTTATTTGGCAAAATGTGCAGTTAGCCTGCGAGGGCACTAGAGGTCAGCAGTGGGGTCTGCGTCTGAGCTGTGCGAGGGGGTGGGCTGCCTGCGGGCTGGGCTGCAGCCGCTGCCTCCAGGGCGGCCCTCACCTGGGGACTCCCTCCTCTGGCAGAGCCGGGAGGCTTGCCCCGAGGGAGCCGCAGAGCCTTCTTCAGAGCTTTCTTCGGGCTCTGAGCTTCTCTGAGCTTCTCGAACTCTGCGGAGAGTTGGGAAGTGACACGTACTGGACAAGTGTTTCCTGCACTGGGCCCTCCCTCCATGGATGAATGTGGAATAACGGACAAGCAATGGTTTTGTTTGCAGGAAACTTGCCTTGAAATATCACCCTGACAAGAACCCCGATAACCCAGAGGCTGCAGACAAGTTTAAGGAGATCAACAACGCCCACGCCATCCTGACGGACGCCACAAAAAGAAACATCTACGACAAATACGGCTCGCTGGGGCTCTACGTGGCCGAGCAGTTTGGGGAGGAGAACGTGAACACCTACTTCGTGCTCTCCAGTTGGTGGGCCAAGGTGAGGGGAGCGGGCAGGCCCGTGCCGGGCTCCGGGTGCCCCAAGAGAATCTCCTGCCTGGTACGGATCAGGGTCTTACAGAGCCGGGGCATTTGGGTGCAAGCGCTCCGTACTCCTGAGCCTTGGTCTCCTGGTGTCTGGCGCCCTTTTCCCTCACTGTGTGTCAGCGCAGGGCCGGTCTCGGCCACTGGCGGTGCACAGCCGGCTCGGGAGCCCGTGCGCGGCAGCCAGAGCGCTCCGAGCAGACCCCACGGCGAGCCGGCTGTGCCACTCGGCTCTCACGGGTCCGTCCTTACACTCGGAAGTGAGCTTTTCCGTCCCGTAGTGGGTAGATGCCTTTTGTCAGTGTGGCGGAAGACTTGTTGGAGATCTGACTTGAGGCCCTTCTGGCATAGCATTTCTCTGCTCTATTTTTGTACACTTCTCCGTGTCCTTTTCCCGCAAGCACGTGTGGCCCATGCCCCCCCCTCGGCCCCCCCCCCCCGTGTTTGTAGATCCCTTTTCTCGGAGCCAGTGAGCTCTGTCCCTCTGTCTTCCTGCCCAGCTGTGGCCGGACAGACAGCCGCACTGCGGCCCCCCGGGGAGCCGGGGCGGGCTGGGGCGGGGGGCTGGTCCCAGAGGCCCCGCGGCCAGCAGCCCCGTCCTCTGCCCGCGCAGGCGTTGTTCGTCGTGTGCGGGCTGCTCACCTGCTGCTACTGCTGCTGCTGCCTGTGCTGCTGCTTCAACTGCTGCTGCGGGCGCTGCAAGCCCAGGGCGCCCGCGGGCGAGGACGCCGACTTCTACGTGTCCCCCGAGGACCTGGAGGCGCAGCTGCAGTCGGACGAGCGGGGTGAGTGCCGGCCGAGGGCCGCCGAGCGGGCGCGGGCCGGGGCGGGGCGGGCCCTGAACCCTGTCGACCTGTCTTGTCAAACAGGAGGGCTCTGACACTGTGCGGGAGTGTTTGTGGTGGCCGCTAGACTGTTGAGGTGTGAACGTGGACACTCGAGGTAACGGCAGGCGCAGGGGGCCGTCCCCACCCGTGGACGGCAGCGCCGCAGCTCCGCGGGACCGAGCAGGGGGGAGGGACCGGGGGCCGGCGGCGACCTGAGGCGACGGAGGCAGGTCGTGCTGGGGGGAGGTGCGCAGACAGCCTCTCCCCTCCGACCTCCAAGCCCCGACCCCAGTGGAGCGGCCAGGCGACGGAGCACGGACGGCGATGTGGGGGCCACACGGCGCCGCGGGGACCCGCTGAGCACGCGTGTGCTTGCTTTGCAGAGGCCACAGACACGCCGATCGTCATACAGCCGGCCTCGGCCACGGAGACCACCCAGCTCACGGCCGACTCCCACCCCAGCTACCACACCGACGGCTTCAACTAGGCCCCGGGGCGGCTGTGACAGCGGCTAGCCCGGCAGCGGCCGCTTCATCCCTAGAGTCATGGACCGTAGTCACAGAGATGGGGAGCACGCGCAGCCGCCGGCCCACCTCTGTGCCCGCCCGCCCGCCGCCCCCACCACGTGAAGTGCGTCGCATGCAGTATTTAAAGCAGTTTAGCTACGGTCTTCTCCTTCTTCTGTTTTCTCCTTTTTTAATAGCATGTATGGGGTTCTGTCCCATGTCTGTCCGCGCTGTGGACGTGCTGCGGCGTGGCCGCGCTAACCCGACCGTGGCGCCTCCGCGGGGCTTTCGATTCGCTGCGCCGGCCGTGGCTGCGTGCTGGCTCCCCGCCAGGCGGGCCGGGGCGGGAGGAGTGGCTCCTTTCCCTGGTGTCGGTGGGGGCCGGGGCAGGCGCTGCCTGGCGGGGCCTGGGGGGGTCTGATCCCCACCCTGTGCTCGCCAGCGGTGTGGACGCAGGCAAAGCCTCTGGACGCCGTGCCGGGAAGGAGCTGGCGTGTGTCGTCCGTCCCCCCGGTCCCGTCGGCATTTCCGTGGTGTCGGTTTGTGCGGATCTGTTTGCCTTGGTTGCTTGGCCTTGCAGCAGGGTCTTTCCCATGGGTTGGCTTGTCGTGGAAAGTGTGGGAGGCTCTGCCGGCCCCAGGACCATGTTTTCTACCTGGGCGCGACCTCGGTCTCCACGTCGTCCTCGGAGCGCGCCCCTCGCCAGGCTGTGGGAGGCACTTCTTCCACGCCCCCACCCTGTCCCCGGGCCATGAGCTGGACTGACGGGGCCACATTCCTCCACCTCCTCTCCCCTGCGGCCACCCTCCACATTCCTTCAGCCCCGCCTGGCCTTCGGGCGGTCCGTCCTGGACCTCTAAGAACCACGGACGGTAGCAGTGAGCAGTGCGCTGTCGTCAGAGCGGCTGACCGTCCGGGTTGCCAGTGGAGCGTGGCTGGGCAGCCCTGGGAAGCGCACGTGGGGGGCACAGCCCTCCTCTCTGTGCTTCCCAGAGCTCCCACCCACCCCACTGTCCTTCGCCTATTCCCTTCAGCCACCGTCGATGGTTCAGGCAGAGCTAGAGATGCCGGGCTCCTGGAGTTCCAGCTGGACCAAAGGCGCGGCCTAGTGCCCTTGGCTTGTGAGCCGGCAGCCTGACCGCGGAGTCCCCCACTCACCATTGTCCTGAGCAGCGCCTTCCGTGAACTGTGGGAAGTCAGTCTTACTTATCTGTGACCCAGAGCTTGTGGGTGGTGCCCCTGCTGCGCGGGACAAGGAAACGGGTTACGATGGGCTCGTGCTTGCCCAGAGGTCACAGTGGCCCCCCCACCCCCCCAGCAGCCCCGGATGTGGTGTGGCTCCCTGCTGGGCCCGCACTGGTCGCCGGAGACCCGAGCGGTTTCCGCAGAAGGAACCGCATGGCTGCTGCTGCGTGTCTCCTGCGTGTCCAGTAGATGACGAGCACG
Source organism: Potos flavus (assembly GCA_028534135.1). Classification (NCBI taxonomy): domain Eukaryota; kingdom Metazoa; phylum Chordata; class Mammalia; order Carnivora; family Procyonidae; genus Potos; species Potos flavus. Next base: position 121,462,576 of record CM052885.1, read on the forward strand.
GAGCGCGTTCCCGTGCCCACCGCTTCCGCCGCTGCCAGCCCCCCACCCCGCCCGCCTGCTGGGCCTCGGCCCTTGCCTGCCCGCCCGCAGCCGTGCCGAGCACGGGGTCTTGTCGGCCCGAAGGGGCTGTGAAAGGGGGGCGGCATCCGTGTGGAACGTGGACCGGCTCCGAGCGCAGGGGGGCGGGGGGACGGCTCTGGCCGCGGTGTGGCTGCTGCGGTTGTAGCTGCCCCCAGGTCCTCGGGCAGCTTGGTGGCCCTTTTTCTGTTTGTTTTCTGTAGTTGTTGTTTTTGGTTTTTGTTCATTAAAATGATCATGAAGACATTCAGTGAGAGGGAAAATTTGCACTATGATCTTAAATTAGAAATAATTTGCTAAAATCAGACATCATGAAAAGATAGGAAATTCATTGACCCGCCCTGGACAAGGGGGGAGGTGCGACCCCAGGGCCGTCTTCTGTGCTAGTCCCGACCCAGCAGCAAGAATGCAGCTTTTGTGATGTTTCTGAAAGTAACTTTCTGAGCTGTTTTTCACTGGGATGGCCAAGAACCAAGTTCAAAGCTGGGACTTCAGGTAGCAGGCCTCACCGCTGCGGGGGGACCACTGCAGCTCGGTGGTCAGGAAACCTCAAGGCCCGCCACACGTGTCCGGTGTCCGAGCGAGTCCTCGACGGGCGGCTTCCACTCAACAGAACGGGAAGCTCCGCTGGGGATCCGGGTTCAGGGAGAGGAGCAGGCCTGGAAGGTTGTGGGGCCCAGGCTCCTGTGGAATTTGTAAAAACTAAATAAATCATGACAGTGATGGTAACAATCCTAACGGTGGTGGTAATGATTGCCTAAGGCCCAGGGACCCCAGGATCCAGACGAGGGCCTAGAACTCTCCCCGCCTGGCCCTGCAGGCATTCCCACCTGGTGATTCCGAAGCAGAGCGCCTTCCGAAGCCGGCTGTCCTCACTGTCCGCCCCATTTGTATTTCCGTGTTTCTGTGTATTTCCCTGGCGAGCAGGCTTGCTGAGTCTGGAGGGGCGCCCGTTCGCTGGCCACGTGGGGGCGCCCCTCTGCCCACCGCGCAGCCGGGAGAGCGCCTGGGCCCTCACTCGAGGGCTGCCTGGGGCCGGGGCCGGGGCCACGTGTGGCCAGGGGGTGCCAGGCCCGTGCAGGCCGAAGCCCATCCCGTCACAGAGTGCGGGGCTCGAGCCGAGGGGCCCCCAGGGCGGCCGGCGGGAAGCACGGGTGGGCCCTGTGGGGCGGCTGCTGGTGTGTCCGTGTCTAGTCCTGCCCAGTGATGTGGTTGGCCTTCTCTCGTCTTCCCCGTCGGCTTTCTTCTGCTTTCAAACTGCTTTAGGTATTCCCGCTCCGTGTGCGTGAACCTTCCTGGCTCCCCGGTCAGTGCCGCGGGGGGAGCGCCGCCGGGCGCCGTGCTTAGAGCGGGTGGCCTTTCCACACTGTTGGCCACCCGGCGTGGCCGTGTCGGGACCGCCGCCGTGCGTTCTGACTGCAGGGGGGCCCGTCGGGTGAGCTCGTGCTGGAGGAGTGCCCGCTGGTGCGGCTGGCGGTCTGGGGACACCGTGGCCTCCCGGCAGCTGGCCCTTGGGGTGCGACCGCCGGCAAGTGGGGTGGGCGCCGGCCCGCAGGCAGAGCTTGGGGGGCCCCCCGAGGGACAGGTGTGAGTGTGGAGAGAGCGGCTGCCGTCATTCCTTCCTCAACATGCTGCTCTGTGAGCCCGTGTGACACAGGGCCGCCCTGTCGTCATTACTTGGGTTGAGAACCGTCCTGGGGAGTCGGCAGAAACCCCATTTTTCCCGTCCTTCCGCGGCCGGCTGGCAGCGCGCGCTGTGGGTGTGGGCCGCGGCGCGTCTCCGCGCGTGTACATGTGTGCATATGTATATATCCCGCGGCGGGCGGGACTGCGGCGCCCAGACGGCCTGGGGTTCGCGAACAGGGTCTCGGCGGCGCCCCCTCTGCCGGGTGCGCAGAAGTGAGCACTGGCCCCGGCGTGTGCCTGGGCTTTGTGTGCGCTGTGGTGGCCTCGTCCTGCCCGCGGCACCTTCTCCGGGGGGAGGGTGCCGGGGCTCCCGAGGGGGTGACTGTCGCAGTGCCACGCCCGTCCCTGGGGGCCCACCCGGCTGCTCACCTGACCGCCAGCTGAGTGTCCTTTTGTGACATCTAGGTGGTTGGAACCCTTCCCTCCCTTGAAACATTAAAACCAATTTTTTGAGCCTCAGATACAATCCGTGAGGAAGGGCATTCTAAAGGGGACTCTGTCCTGACTGCAGGTCTGCCTTGGGAGGGGTCCACCGGGAAGGAGGCGGGGCCACACAGTGCATCCTGGGGGAGGGGGCTGGGCCCAGGGTCCTACAGGCAGTACCTTTTGGTAGATTTTTTTTCCCTAGAAAACGGGACAATGTTTCAAGCTAAGTGAGGGGAGGCAGTTTACACTGAAATATATATATATATATACGTTGTTTTAAATACGAAATCCAGGGCATGGCGAGCAGCTGTCCGCGCGCTGGTTCCTGGTTCCGCGTTCCGCCCTGGGCGGCGTTCGTCTGACCCCGACTCCCATGTGCCCTCCCGAGGGCCAGGCTGGAGGGGTAGGGTGGCTCCGTGGGGACCTCCATCTGTGTGTCTGAATGTTGACCTGAAGGTAAAGATAACTGTTGTAAAATAAATGTTTCCACTGCAAAGCAGGCATGTGTCTCATTCCGTGACCCTGCAGAGCCCTGGTCTGGGGGAGCCGTGCGCCGAGGGGCAGGGGTCTGGCTCCCTCCTGCCGGCCCAAGTGTGGGCGAGCGCCCCTCCTACGCTCTGTTTTCAGATACTGTCTGAATCCCCCAAGTGGAGTGAAGAAAGGGTCCTGTGGGCCCCGGGCGGCTTGGACCGGGTTCTGCGGCCCTCTCGGGACTGTCCTTGCTTCCGCTCTCCGCCCCTCTGCGCCCGGCTGAGCGCCGGTAGCTCCTCCCGCCCCCTCACCCGGCCCGGCCCCGCCGCCCGCACTGCCGGGCAGCACCCTCCATACTGTCCTGAAAGGAGCGCCGGGCCGCGGGGTCCGCAACAGCACGCCGGCCTGGGCCTGAGCCCTCGGCCACACGGCAGGCCTGCCCTCGGCCGGCAGCCACAAGGTAGACGAAGGGTGCCGGCCGCGAGCCCCACACCGGGGCCTGTGCTCCGTGCCGAGCCGTGCCCACCTCCGCGCCTGGCCCTTCAGAGGGGGCTTCCTGGGGCTGTCCCACGGCCTGCTCCGCCCAGGGCCTCGGCGGGGGGCGCACTCGAGTCCTCGTGCCTGGACACGGCTGTCACGCCCGCCTGGGTCACGTCCCGCGGCGAGCGGGGGCCCCACCCCAGCGTCTCCCCGGGCCGGCCAGGTGGGAGGGCGCTCGTGACTCCTAGCGGCCTCTGAGAGTCTGGAGCAGGGCCTGGCGGGGGCTGTGGGCGGTCACAGCCTGGGCTTTCTGGCCCCACTGAGACCACTTCCGTGCCTGTCTTCCCTGAGATGAGCGTCTAGTGTGGGCTCTTGCAGGAAGCGCCATCTGGGCCTCGGGCAGGTGTGTCCCTGGGGTTCTGCACACATGGGGTGGGTGGGGTCCCGTCGGTGCGCAGGGCCTGACCCGAGACTCCAGCCCAGGGACCCCGGCCTTAGGTGGGGGAGGCCACCCACACCCAGGAGGTTCCGTGGGTGTGACCGCGTGGCCCAGGCCACAGGCGCCACCTTCCACACCCTTTCCGTGACGGCCCCTCTCATACCTGGGACCCTCTGTGGTCAGGGTGCTGGGTCTTCTGTTCCCTTGACTGAACTCAGGGTAAGGCAAAAATAGTTTGAAAAAAACAAAGCAGCACGAAAGTACTAAGAATGATGTAAGAAGTACCTTGAAAGGAGCCCTTCGTCTAGGACACACGAAGTACTTGTGACTCAGACTCTCCACGAAGGAGAGCGGCTGACGGTGAAGCCCCGCGCGTCGGTCTCTCCCCCGCCCGGCGTCCCCTCCCGCGGCCGCCACCAGCCTGCCAGTGTCCCGACTGCGCTGACGTCTAGCCCGAAGAGCAGCGTCCTGCTCCATCCGCGCCTACCGAGGTCTGGGTCTTTCCCCGGCCCTGCGGCCGCGTCCTGGGGATGGAGGGCAGGTGCTTGCTGGCCCTGCTCTTGAGGACAAGGGTTTTCAGTTCTTCGCTGCTGACCAGAGCTGGGCTGCCCCGGGGCGTCCCCAGACTGCCTTCGGTGGCTGCGCTGTCCACTGAGCGGGAAGGCCCCCCTAGGCCTCTCAGACGCTGTCCTCTGGGGTTCTCACGGGAAACGAGCGATCGCCGAGCCCTCACGCAGGACATTCAGCGGGGTGGGCGGCAGGGCCTCGCTCTTCCCGCTGACCCACAGCACCCGTACCCCTGGCCTAGGGGGCCGTGGCCATGGGCGGGGGGCTCAGTGGCACTAAGCGGAGATTCCCAAAGCCCTCGGCCCCGCGGCCAGTCTCGGAACTCTGGGCTCCTGGCCGAGGTCGTGGTCACCATGTGCGGACGGGGGTCCTAGGTGTGCGGCCCCCTCCCTCTCCGCACCGCCGGTGAGGAGTGTGACCAGGGAACTGCGGACCACCCGCCAGCCTCGGCAGGTGTTGGGCGTGGCCACCAGGAGAGACATGGGGGGGAGCTGACCGCCACCCTGCACCCGTCACCATTTGAAACCACTTGGGACGCGAGCTGGAGGGGGCTCGCGGGGTGTGGCGGGGGCAGGGGTCTGGGAACCCAGGGCTCAACACAGCCACGGCAGCCACTCCGCGAGAGCCCCACGCGCGGCCCTCGGGGGAGAGCAGTGCGGGCAGGACGCGGGGGGCGGGCCTCCGGGTCTGAAGGCCCCTCCCAAGTTGCAGACACTGAGCTCTCTCCTGCTCTTGCTCAGACCCCGCTCGCCCCCACACGGACCCCTCTCGGTCCAGGAGCATGGCGCCGGGGCGCCGGGGCGGTCCGGGCGCAGTGGGGGCGGGGAGATCCGGGAGAGTCGGGGCCCCGGGACGCCAGGGCGGTTCCTGGGCCCCCGCTGGAAGTGCGGTGGTGACCAGAGGAGCCGGAGGACCGGAGCCAGGCCCACCCGCCCGCCAGCCGACCCCGGATGTGTCGTGAGGGTGAGGTCGGTGCAGCTCCCACCAGCCCCAGCTCTGTGGCGGTTCCCATGCGCCTCCATGCGCGGATTACCCGGTTCTTGCTCTTCGAAACTTCTATTTATTTTTTTATTTATTTGACAGACACAGCGAGAGAGGGAACACAAGCAGGGGGAGTGGGAGAGGGAGAAGCAGGCTTCCCGCCGAGCAGGGAGCCCGATGTGGGCCTCGATCCCGGGACCCGGGATCATGACCTGAGCCGAAGGCAGACGCCCAACGACTGAGCCCCCCAGGCGCCCCGGTTCTTGCTCTCCTAACGCAAGCCCAGCCCCAGTCCCCCGCTCACCGCTGCCCCTTCGCATCTCTGCATCTGCTCAGACCAGACCCCCAGCTCCTCCCCCTGAGCTGAAAGTCCACGGCCGCCTGTGCCGCCTCTGGCCGCCTCCGCCCTCTTCCCGGGGTTCACGCTGGAGCACTTGGGGCCCAGGAATCCGGCCTCTTCCAGGATGTGTCCCAACTCCAGGTGGCCCCGCTGAGGCCCCAGCAGGGGCGGAGTCCTTCCCCCGGTGGTGCCGGCCCCCAGCCCCTGCTGATGACAGCCTGCAGGGCCTGCCCCACTTGGCGTGACAACCACAAGTGCCCAGCTCCGGGGCCCCATCTCCTGGCAGGGGCGCACCCCAAGCTCCCGGTCCCACCTTGTGGCGGCCGCTGCTGGGGAAGGGGTAGCACCTCCCGGGCTGACGAACCTGAGATTGACCCTGGAGACACCATTCTCAGGCTGGACAGTCCTGGAGGCACTGCCCGGGGACGGCGGGCGAAGCCCTCAGCAGGCCAGTGTGTCGCGGGAGCTTCTGGACTCGCGTCCAGGGTGGGCTCCGGGTCTGCGCCACCTCTCCCCCCACCAGGCTCGGAGGCCGTGTCCAGGTTGTAGCTCCGTCTTCCCAGCTCCCCCCGCCTCTGCTGGGCCCCGGAGGAGCCCCGATGCCCAGAAAGGCAGCCCGAGGGCCACCTGGCTCCCAGCCCCCAGCGAGTCTGCCAGAGTTTCCTAGAGATGGGCTCATCCATCCCCGGAGGGCCGCTCCCCGCCTTCTCCCCAGGCTGCAGTCCCCGGAGGGCCTTCTCCCCAGGCTGCAGTCCCTCGGTGTGTCCAGGGAGCCATGTTGCTTCCGGGCCTGTCTCTGGGACTAGGAGGCTCCCAGGGGCTGGAGGAATGGCCCCCTCCTCTCATTGGCACCCTGAAGACCCTCTCCCAGCGCTGTCTGGAAAGTGACCGGCTTCTACCACCGCCGCCGCGGGGGCCTGGCAGGAAATGGGCTCAGCAGGTCCCCTAGCCCGTGGCCTAGCGCCCCCCCCCCCCCAGTTGGCTCGGATGAGCAGAGGAGCGGCCCAGAGCCTGAGGGGGCAGGTCCTCTGGCTCAGGCCTCCTGCCTCCCGACTCTGCCCTGGGCCCCCCGTGTTGTCCTCCCCAGAGGTGGTGGCTGCGTCAAGTGGGGGCCTCTGTGTGCCGGGTGCTCGGAAGTGCATGGGTGGGTTGGGTTTATTCTTGGGGAGCTGGTCCGCCCTGGCTGAGCTCTGGGGAGGTCCCCGAGGCATGACCTAGCCCCCCGCCGGCCCCTCAGTAACTGTCCCGAGTCTGGGAGACCTGGCTTGACAGGCGGGCAGCCTCCCAGCCTCGGGGCCCCAGCACCCCTCCTAAGCCGGGCGGCCGGGCTCCCTGCACACGGCACCGGCCGGCCCGGCCCGGGGGAGCGGGGCTCTGGAACGTGGGGGAGGGCTCCACTCACCAGCTCGGGCAGAAGCGCCTCCTGCGGCCTCTGGGCCCCGCGGGGATTCTCTGCCCCTGGTGTCTGGCCACCCCTTGGCCCAACCTCCTGCCTGTATCTGCCTGCCCTTGGCCTGGCCCCCACCCAGTGACTTCCTGTCCCCGCCCCACAAGCTTTTCCATGACAGGGCCTTTGTTGGGGGTGGGGGGGGGGCGAGGAGACCAGGAGGGCAGGAAAGAGGCAAGACCCAGGTCTGGACGGCAGAGGGGGAGGCGGCTGGGGGAGGGTGCCCGACTGCCCGTCCCCAGCAGCCCGGAGGTCTGCACAGCCCACCCGGGCAGGCCTGCCCCAGGCTGTCTGGCGGGAGCCCCAGAAGCAATGAAGGCAGGGCTGGAGGTGGGCTTCTGGCCCTGTACAGCACGGCTGGCCCACCCACCGACGCCGTGTGGCCGTCTCCCCTGCAAGTGAGGCTCTTGCCAGCGGCAGGGACCAGTGCGACACTCCCTCCTCCAGCCGCCCACACGCTGATTTCCGCTGGGTTCCCGGACTGTGCAAACCCGGTGGGGGCGGGGCTGGTGGGTGGCTGCAGAGTCTGCCGCTTGAGACCCAGAGCCCTAGGTCCAGGCCGGGGGGCCACCAAGGGGCCCATCTAGTAGAGCCAGGAGCTCTGGGCCCCAGCTCTGCCTTCCTAAAGGCGGCACTGAGCCCGGGCTGTGGGGAAAGCCCAGTGCGGGACCAGGAACGCCGGCTCTGCGGTGGGTAAGGCGAGGTTCTGAGCGGGCTCCTCCGCTCCCTTCCTCTCCGTGGTGGCCCTGCAGCCTGGGCACCGCGGCTGCTCCTCGAGCCCAGGCCCCCGGCAGGACAGCCCCCGGGGGCCCCCAGCTAAACAGGCGCGGCTTCATTTTCCCAAACTTTATTTTATAAAATGTATAGAGTAAGTTACAGCGGTAACATCCTTTTTAATTAAAATAAGTTAGGACACCTCTGTGCGCGGGGCCATCGGGCAGGAAGAGGCTGGGCGGCGGCAAGAGCGGGAAGGCTCAGGGCGGGCGGCTAGCTTGTGGACGCCACTTCCTCCTCGTCGCTCCCGTCGGGCGCTGCGTCCGTTCCAAAGTAGCGGTCACCGAAGTTACCTGGGGAAAGAAGCAGGCCGTTGTGGTGGGGACTTGGGCCCGCCAGGCCCTCGGCACCACTGCTCAGCCCCAGGCAGCCTCACCGATGCCGGGGATGATGCGGAAGAGGTCGTTGACGCGCTTGTCCACCGCCGTGGTGATGATTCGCACTCGTGGGAACGCGTAGGCCACCGAGTGGACACCCATCTCTGCCATGAGCAGCGACAGCAGGAAAATCTTGTCCTCCGGAACGTCATGGTCCTGCACCGGAAGGGGCCAGTCAATGCCGACCCGGGCCTGCCCCCCGCGGCCCCCCGCGGCCACTCACCAGGAGCACCCGCACGGCCATCATGGCCGCCGCACCCGTGGACACGGTGCAGTCCATCAGGATCACGTGGTCGTCACTAATGTCCTTGGGCAGCCGCAGGTAGTGGAGCTGCGGGGAGCTGGAGTCAGAGCCGGCCCCTTGGGCGCCCCCGCTGCCCCCCTTCCGTGCCCCTCGGTCCTTAGCCCGGGCCCCCCAGCCTCCCCGAGCCCCCTCAGCCCCCTTCTGCGCCCCTCACTCCTTAGCCCGGGCCCCCCAGCCTCCCCGAGCCCCCTCAGCCCCCTTCTGCGCCCCTCACTCCTTAGCCCGGGCCCCCCAGCCTCCCCGAGCCCCCTCAGCCCCCTTCTGTGCCCCTCCTTAGCCCGGGCCCCCCAGCCTCCCCGAGCCCCCTCAGCCCCCTTCTGCGTCCCACACCTCGGGCTCCCCGGTGAGCTGGTTGGTCTGGATGAGGATGGTGCCTATGCGCACGTCTTTGCACACGGCCCGCAGCGCCGGCTCCATGGTCTCACCCGCCCGCAGGATGGACACGCCGGTGATCTGGGGGGCCGCACGGGGGGGGGGGGGGAGCTGAGCGGGCCGGGTCTCCCACCTCCCCACCCCGCCCCCCGGGCTGTGCCCCGGCAGGTACCTGCTTCCCCGCGTAGCACTTGCCCGCGTAGTCCTGCCCCTGCGGGGTCTGCACGACGCAGTCCTGCGCACAGAGGGCGGGGGGCGCTGGTGAGCCGCCCCCCCGCCCGCCCCGGACCCCGGACCCCCGCCCCACACCCGGCTCGGCACCTGGAACGGCAGGAAGGAGAGCGCATGCTCGATGAGCAGCCGCATGAGCCGCTTGGAGTAGAAGATGAATTCGTCGCGGCTGGTCTCCTTGTCCCTGCGGACCGGCGGGTTAAGCGGAGGCGGGGGCTGCCGGGCGTCCCCTCGCCTCGCACGGGGCCCTCACCTGATGATGGTGTGCATGCCCCGCACCTGTGGCGTGCTCTTGAGGACACTCAGCGTCCGCGGCAGGGGGTGGCACTGGTGCGCCGAGGCCAGCGCGGCCCTGGGAACACAAAGCGGTTGGGGACTCAAGAAGGGGTGTCTCCTCCCAGAGCCCCGTCCTCCCACCCCGGACACTGGGGGGGGGCGCACGTGATGGGGACAACGAGGCGCGCAGGTGGGGGCTGCCGCCTCCCTGTGGCTGACCCCCCGAACACCCCCGCCAGGCGAAGGCTGAGCAGAGCGGCCATGGGGGAAGCGAGGGGCTGTGCTGTGAGCCCCCCTCCCAGCCCAGAGCCCCTCCTGCGCTTGCTCAGAGAAAGCAAAAGGGGACCAGGCAGCGGGAGGGCGAAGGAACCTCAGCCCCCAGGACGGGCAACGGGTCCTCAATCCCAGAACGCGTCTCTCTGGGGCCAGCGGGGCCTCGGAGCCAAGCCCCTTCCTGACCCTTCCCTCCAGGGGCTGCACGGCCCCCTCAGGAGCCGCGGGCGGATCTGGCCCCCGCCCCGCCGGCCCCGCAGCACCTGGCCCGCACCTGGCCCGCGGCGGGGGTGGGGGGCAGGGGGCGGGGCAGGGGGCGGGGCGGGAGCAGCAACCCCCCCCCCCCCCGCCCGCCAGCGCACACAGCACAGCAGCACAACCAGCGCGCACTCTGTCCTCACATATCCCAGCGCAGCTTCCTCTGCTCGCCAGGTGAAGAGTGTGTTCGGGGAGGGAACAGGGCAGGAAACCCAAGGGTTTACAAAGAGGAGGAAAAGAACAAAGAGAGAAAGACCATTTAGCAAGGGAGCGAGGCCCCGCGGCCACCAGCTGGCCCGAGAGCGAGAAGAGGCAGGTGGCGGGGCGACAGGGAGACCCCGGGAGGCTCTGCCCACACCCGCTGCCTGGCCCCGCTTCCCGCCCACCAGTCACCGCTTCCTGGGCTCGCCGGACAAGGGAAAAGAGCCCGCTGCGATTAGGCGTTGTTTTCAAGTTGGCCCCCCTGGAAACTTGATTCTCACGACAAAGGCTGCCCGGGGGGCGTGGCAGGGCGAGACCTGCAGGTGCCTCGGTCTGGATGAGAGCCCAGCGGTGACTCATGCGAGGGCAGCACGCTGCAGGGGCCATTCCCAACAGAGCCGCTCCAGGGCTCCCGAGCGTGACCTGGGGCTCTCCTGGTGCTCCCCGATTCCACAGATAGCCCCGGCTAGAGGCAGGTCACTCGTGCGGGGCACTCTGTGGGATGGGCGCTGCATCCGCTCTCTCCTGGGGCATTCACAGCTCCCCCTGGCTCTCAGGGCCAGAGTGGGCAGGGGGCCGGGGGGCTGGGGCCTCGCCGTCTGGGGGCGTCCGGACTGGAGCCTCAGATCAGGCAGAGGACCCTCTGGCCGCTGGGGGACATGCCTGTGAGCACTGACCTGGGGGGCCCAGCAGTACCCTCCGGCGGCAGACCCCATGCAACCAGCCCCATGTCGGGGACAGGCCTCCAGACAGGTCTGACTAGCGTGGGGTCAGGGCACTGTGTGATCCCGGGCAAGCGCCTTAACCTCTCTGTGCCTTCGTTTCCTCAGCTGCCAGCAAAGACAGACAAAAGCAGGGTGGGGGCCACCGCGCCATCCTTTCTGCGCCTGGGGCAGGGCTGCCCCCGGGGATGGGTGTGACGGCAGAGGACCCTCCCACCTGCCCAGGTGACACCCCAAATTCCGAGCTGCCTGTGGACGCTGAAGTGCCTCCGGTTGTGCAGACGGGTGTGGGAAGTCTTACCTGACACTGAGCTCACGCTGTGGCAGCAACACGGGGAGACACAAGGGAATGGGGTGATGTGTCAGTGGCGGCGGCGGCGCAGCTCACCTCGCAGTCACCGGACAGCGCAGCCTGTTGCCACCGTGCGCCTCGGCCCGCCGAGCCGCCCCCCAACCCGGGAACGGACCAGCCACAGGCCCCAGGGACAGTCCCGGGCGGCCGCCAGCTCCTATGGCCCGTAACCCGGGCGCCCTCTGGACTGGGCAGGCCGAGCCTGGGCTCCTGGGGCCCCGCGCCTCAGGCCTCAGGCCTCCAGGACCCCCTTACGAAGCCAGCCCAGGGCTTGTAACTTCGGCTTGGGGCAACCCTCCTGGAGGGCCCAGGACCCCACAGTCCCCTGAAGGTTTGGGAGGGACAGGAGTGCACCCTTCCACTCAAGGCCCAGCCCAGGCCGGGAGGCCCCGAAGGCACCCCACACGGTCTCTGGCCCGCACGCAGGCCTGGGGGCTGAGCGAGCAGGCCTGGGGCACCGGAGGCCGGGACACGGCAGGGGAGACGGTGAACGCACGGGGGCTGCAGGGCAGACGGCTGCAGAGCGGCGGCAGGGGAGCAGGGAGAGGGGCTGGGGGGCTGCAGGGACCCGGGCGCCTGGTCCGGCTCACCTCCTCCAGCTGGCTGTGCATGTGCTGCACGATCAGGTCGATGGCCACCGTGTTCCCGCTCCCTGGGACGGGACGGGCGAGGGGGTCACACGGGAGACCAAGGCCCCTCCGGCCCACGCTCCCAACGGCAGGCAGGTCTGCAGGCTCACCCCAGGGCACCACGATGTCGGCCACGCGCATCGTGGGCTGGATGTACTGGTCGAAGGCGGGTTTGACAAACTTGTTGTACTGCTTGATGACGCCCTCGATGTCCCGGCCACGCTCGCTGATGTCCCGGCGCAGCCGCCGCACCAGACGGATGTCAGAGTCCGTGTCCACAAAGATCTTCATGTCCAGGAGCTGGATGGGGAGAGCGAGGTGCTGAGCGGGGCGTGGTACCGACCCGGGGGCAAGCCAGGCCCGTGCGGCAGCTCGCAGGTCGGCTGGCAGTGAGCGCGGGCGTGGGGAAACTCGGCGGGGGCAGCCCGCGGCCCACCGGGCTTCGGTCAGGGGCACCGGACGGACCCTGGCTGCAGAGGCGACGGAGCCGGCAGCATTTCTGTGGGGCGCCAGCTGTCCCTGGGCCCTCGCACATGCCAGGGCACAGGGACTTGTCCCCTCCCCACACCCCCCACCACAGTGCTTGGGCTCGGTGAGTTGCATGGTGGGCAGCAGCGTTCCCTGAGCCTGAGCCCAAACTCACTGGCCTCAGAACTACAAGGAACAAGGACCAGAGCACAGGCTTCCCTCCTGGTTTCCGTGGGGGGGGCAGAGGCAGCAACCCAGAGCAGGGGCTGGCGGGAAGGACGCCGCTGTCCATGCCTCCCCGGGGTCGGACGGCGCAGACACAGGAGGCTGTCTCCATCCCAGGCAGGAGCGTGCACAAGCACGCCCACGTGCACCAGCACCCACCACGCCAAGGTCACGATGACCTCAGTGACTGCACGGGCCCCAGAGAGCCGCAGAGGAAACACACACAAGAGGGTGAGTAAGCATGAGAAGCGGTCGAGGCACCGGCCCAGGCCTTTGCACCCACAGTTGGGAGTGAGCCCCTCCCCAGGCCGCCTCTCCCACCAAGGGCATTTCCATCCTGTCTGTGGGAGGGGTGGCTCTGTCCCATCCAACATTCTTGAACCACTCTCCAGAGAGCCGCACCCCACCCCCCCCCAGAGACCCAGTGACTGCCACCGGGATGGGACAGAGCGAGCGGCCTCGCCTGCTCGGAGGGGGCAAAGCGAGGGCCAGAACCACAGAGAAGCAGGTTGCTGAGCAGGGACGGGCATTCCCAGCACGACCGTGAGCCTTGAGCCCTGCTCTCACCTCCAGCAACGTCTTGTCGGCAAAGGCCATGATGCCCTCAAAGATGATGACGTTTGCACCATAGAGTGTTTTCTGCAAAGGAATCGTGCAGCCGGTCGCCTGCCGTGCCTGCCGTGTCCCCAGGTGGGCCCGCACAGCCCGAGCCCACGGGGCCTACCCAGTCCTTCTTCCGGCTGTGGGTGGTGAAGTCGTAGACGGGCACCTTGACACTCTTGCCCTGTTTCAGCTTCTTGAGGGTGGACACGATGAGGTCAAAGTCAAAGGCATCTGGATGGTCAAAGTTGAAGTTGTTGTGGGCGGCCTGCTCCTGCTGCTGTGTGGTCAGCACCTGTGGGAGAAGGCGCCACGGCTCCGTGTGCCTCTTCCGGCCAGGCCGGGTGCCAGGGGCGGGGCATCCAGGCCCGGGGGCGGGGCATCCAGGCCCAGGGGCGGGGCCAGGGCTGGGGGCGGGGCATCCAGGCCCTTCGTGGGCGTGGCCTGCATGGCCAGGCGCGCTCCTCACCTTGTAGAAGGAGTCCATGGACAGCAAGACCACCCAGGGCACGTCCAGGGCCTCGATGATCATCCTGGCCACAGTTGTCTTCCCGGAGGCGCTGCCACCTCCCAGGCCTGCGTTAAGGGGCAGAGCGACCCTGAGCGAGAGCAGCAGGGTCAGCCCCCCAGCCCGGCTCCAGGGGCGCCCCCCGTCCCACCTGCACTCTGCCTGCAGCATCCGGGCCCTGCTCCCCACCACGGTGCGCCCAGGGCCCGAGGCAGCTCAGGTCAGCGGCGCCACGCGCGGGCGCTCGTACACACCCCGCCTTGCTCACCAATGGCAAAGGCCTCCTTGGACTGTGTGCCGTGCTCGTTGTACCAGGGCGGCCGGCCGGCCGTGTAGATGGTGCGCTTGCTGGTGCGCAGCAGGGGCGGCTCTGACTTGCACTGGCTGGTGGTGCGCTTCCGGGGTGAGCGCCGGCTGCCCACGGGCGGGAGCAGCCTGTCCAAGGATTCCGCGCTGCTGCTGCAGAGAAGGAGGGCACAGCTGCTCTGCCCCGGGCCCCCAGCACCCCCGGCCACCCTGGGTCGGGCCACCCCCCATGCAGGCATGCGGGCACCGCCAGGCTGGGTGGACTCCACTTCGGGGCACGCGAAAGCTGCCTGCAGCCCACCATGGGGCTCCGGGCCTGGGATGGTCACTGCCCACACACGTGCAGGGGACGGCAAGGGCAGTAGGGGAAATGAGGCATGCCATCCGGGCCTGGCCCCTCAGAGGAGAGGGGGGCGCTGCAGGGCCACTCAGGACCCCGTCAAGGACTATGTTCCCTCCCACGACACTCTCGGTAAGATCCAACCCCTGCCGCCCTGAGGGGCGCACGGGGAGAGGGGCCCCCGGACAGAGGCTGCGGACGGGAGAGCTGAGCCGGCTGGCGGAGGGGATGGCTGCAGGACGGAGACTCTGGGCTGCGAGGCCCATGGCGCAGCCCTTGCTTCCTGCCGTCCCGCACACTGCGGACTGAGAAGGCACAAGTCCCCAGGAGCCAGAGGCCAGGAAGCCCCACCTGGCGGAGGCACGGACAGCATCCGGGCCCCGCCCCTCGTGCGCAGGTGACAGGCTGACCTCCCTGTCAGTTCACGAGGGGCGCGACGTGACTGCTGGCCCGACGGCTCAGTCCCAACAGGGACGGCTCTGGGAGGCTCGGTCGGGCGGAGCGGCCCAGCTGGAAGCTAGCGTCGGCTCCGTGCCCGCTCCCGGCTGTGCTGTGGGCTGGCCACAGCGTCACCTTGCAGACCCGCTTCAGAGCCAGCGGGGGAGGGGGGGGCGGGCACCGCAGCTGCTGACGGTCGGGCAGCGCCCCCAGCGGGCGGGAGGACCGTGCAGGAAGTCACGGGGAGGTTCCGGGCAAGCCAGGCTGCGCAGGCGGCCAGCAGCACGGCCGTGTGACCCCTGGTCTGGAACCCTGGGGTGAACACTGCTCCGCGCACTAGCACGACAGCCTGAGAAGGACACAGACGGGAAGGTGTCCCGAAGTGCGCTCAGTGGAGAAAGCCAACTGCGGTAAGATGTGAACCCGTTTCTATAAGCAAGTGCAGAGTGCTCCCCCGCACACACCTTCGCGTGAGTGCATGTGAGCAAAACGGGAAGCACAGAAAAAGACACCGACGTCCCAAGATTGTCCCGGGGACGAGGACTCAGGATCCTGCCGCTTTGAATGCCTTACATGCACAGACCTCGCCTGCTACCACCGCGACACCCAGCAGTGCGAGGCCACGGGGTGCCAGGAATCCCGCCCGCCACGGTGCCAACTTGCCAAGGGCCGCGGGGGTGCCTCCCTGCGTCAGGAACAGCCCGGGCGTCTCCGCCTTGGGAATGCTGATGCCCCCGCGGTGCAGCCCTCCCAGAGCGCCAGGTGTTGCCGCCGGCCAAGAGGGCGGGGTGCCTACGTGTTTGGGGTTAGGAGGCAGTGGAAGGAATCTGCTAAAGCCAAAGGCAGGACAGTCACACCAGCAGTGCTTGAGAGCCCTGAGGACAACTGCAGCCCAAGTCCTGGCAGTAAGAAACCAGCCACCACAGGACAGGAGCCACGTGGCACCCACCCAGGGGACAGGCGACGCGGGGCTGCCATGACTCCGCCTTGTCGGGACAGCAGTGGAGGTAATTAGCCCGCCTGTGTGCTCGGGGTCACCTCCGCGGCTCTGGAGACGGGCAATGCCACCCCACAGTCCGTGTGTGGGGGGCTCTGCCCAGCATGGAGTCAAGCCAGAGACGGACATGGCAGGGGTGGGGGCAGGAGGGAACACGCAGGGGCGTCTCCAGGCCCCGGAGACACTCCTCTAACACAGGGAGCCCGCAGCCCTCGGGGCTCTCCACGGGGGCCCTGGAGGTGATGGGGGGCAGAAAACGAAGTCCAGCCCGGCCCCTCCCCCCGTGGCCCCTGGGAGAAGACTCTACTGTGGAAAACCTGGCTTGCAAAGGAGGGGGGCTCAGCCGCTCAGGGCACGTTCCCTCACAGCCGGGCCGGCCTCAGGGCCGTGGAGCCTGCTGCGCGCCCTGCTCCCATCCCCCTGCTTGTCACCGCAGCGCAGTGGCCCGGCCTCTCCGACTCCGAACCCTTATTTGTGAGCGTTCCTTGTCCTACTGAGGTAGCGACGGCCGCGACCCCTGACGACTTCTGAGGCTCCTGCTGCCGACAGCCCGGGGCAGACACCATCCCGGGGAGGAGTGCCCATGCGCCAGGAAGAGCGGAAAGCAGGCCAGAGAGAGCTTTGCCAGAAACCCGCCCCATCTAGGGCGTGCGATGGGTCTGAACGCTATCAGGCTGGGGGTGCAGCCAAGCCCAGCTCCACTGCCTTGTCTAAAGCCGCGTCTCTCTCTGGGAACCAGGGAGCAAGCCTCACCCCATCTTCTCAGCGACACGACCTTGGAAATGGGAATGTCGCACCCAAGATCTCCCTTCCCAGGCCACAGATGGACGGCGCGCACCTGGCTACAGTGACCAAAGGTAACTTCAAACCGAAGGATTACGAGCCATGACAGCTAGACTCACCTGTAACCAACAGCCCCAAGCAAAACGAGCCCCTGCTAGGGACCAGCCCAGCCTGGGCCCCCCAGAGCACCCACCCGGCCTGCTTGTCTCCTGACGTCGGTTAGATACACGACGCACGGGGCTGCGAGCGGCCAAGACACAGCAGAGGCAGCTTGCCTCGCCACAGCCGCGGGAGACCACAGGCCTGCCACTCACCTGCCTTCTGCTCCGAGGGCCCAGCACCCCGAGATCCTGATGCCAGGGTAAGCTGGGGGGCTGCTCATGGCTGGGACACGCGACAGCGGACAGCAGGGGGATCCCAGGTGTGCACAAGAACATCTCCACTGTGCCCCTCAGACCCTCAGCAGCCCCCCAGGACAGCGCAGGGGCCACCTGAACTGCCCCCCCATAGGTGGGCCGGCGGCGCAGCAGGCGAGGGGCTGGGGTACGGGGCGGAAGAGCCCCGTGCGGAAGGAACGGGACCCACGGCCGCCTCAGAGGCTGAGGCCACAGGCATTAAGAGGATCACCCGGCTGGGGGCTGAGTGCCCTCCTGCTATTAATAGCACTGACCCCGCCGGAAAGAACAGGGCCGTGGGGCCCTGGCCGAGCTCAGGCCGGCCCTGGGTGTGAGCCACCCCTCCTGTGCGCCCGCGGGTATACTGCCGGCCCAGGCGTGCTGAGGACCGGGGTGCGCCTCCCCCCAGAACACTGGGGGAGAAACCTCCAGACCCCGGGCCTGCTTGGGACTGTAGAGCCAAGCCCCTCCTACCCACCCACAGCGGGACGGGGAAACCCTCTCCCGGCCAAGCCCTGCCGAATGTCCAGGCTGAGGCCTGCGTCACACCCTCGGCCCCAAGGTGCCTTCTAGAGGCATAAACAAACCTGAAACTCTAGCAGCCCGCCCCGCCCCTCCAGGGGAAGGCTCCAGCACATCCCCGAGGCCACCCGGAGCTCAGCGTTCAGCCTGGGGACGCGGCCAGTCTCCAGCCTGGCAACAGACGGTGCAGCTTGCTGGGGGCGGCGGGGGGTGGGGGTGGGGTCAGCCAAAGGGTCTTTACTGCCGTGTGTAAAGGGGTCTGTACCCTTAAGTCCCTGGCCCCCTTTCCAGCTTTCCTCCAGACTTGGCTTCTAACAACACGGAGGCTCAGGAAAGAGAAAAGTCCATGTGGGCTTCACACGACCGAAGAGGGGCCACTCCTGGAAGCTGCCCCAGGTAACAAGGGTGAGTCTGGACGGAACTGTCCGTCTTTGCCCCCAAGAACTTCTCCCTCCGACCCCCGGCCTGGACGCACGGGCAGGGGCTGGCCCCCGCTTCGGAGGCGGGAGCTGTCCTGGGCAGGGCTGCAGAGCTGGGGCGTGCAGAGTTGTCCACGCGTGCCTGACGCCCTGTCCGGTTTGGGGGAAGTTTGCTGGATGAGTAGAATGAGGCCAGCTGGAGGAGGAAGGAGCTGGTCCACGGGGGCCCGGCCCCAGGGATCCCAGACTGGCTCAGGAACAGAGAGGGATCAGGGCCTCCTCAGGACAGATAAAGTCCTGGGGGGCTGAGAGGCCACAGCCCTAATGGGGCTGAAACAGGCTCCACAGACTTGCATGACCCCTACCCCACCGCCCTGGAAACCTCCCTGCGGAAACCCCTTGATCCTGCGGTTCTGGCCGGGTGCGCCGGGACACTGCCTGAGGGGTCCACCGCTGTCACCACCATGCTCATTTATCTACCCGCATGTCTAGTGCTAAGGTGTCTGAGGTCCCTGACCCTCTAGAGGGGCGAACAGACAAGACACAACAGCAAGGCGGAAAAACCCCACGGATGCAGCCGCAATCACGTGGACTGGTGGTCAGGGCCACGGGCACACACACCTGGATGCCGACCAACCCAGCTCCGGGGCCCTCGGGGGGCGTGCGGGGACTGTGGGGCAGCGCTCAGGATACCAGCTCTGGGGAATAACCACGCCAGGGCAGACTCCACGGGCCTCTGGAGAAGCGCGCCAGAAACTACATGTGCCGCTGCCGAGTCCTGGCTCCCTTCCTCCAACCTCTGCCTCCCCGGGCACCGGGAGGAGCACGTGTGCCCACTACCTGACTCTGCACACGGGGTGGGGACCAGACTGCAGCCGCCACCGGTGCGTGTCTCCAGGGAGTGCTTCTCTCAAGAGCTCATCTGGCCTCACCCTCTCCGGTCTCGGGCTAACTCAAAGACTCTTCGGAGCTGCTCAGGTCAACGAGACTCAGTCACCCTGGGCCAGGATCCAGTCGCTCTTTGCTGGGAAGGTGTGACCCTCCTCCGGGCAGCTCCTCGAGGAGAAAGGCCAGTGCAGGGCCCCCTCTCCTCCTTCCTCTCCCTGCCAATGTAGCGCCCCCCCCCCCCCCCCGGCCCCCAGACCATCCTGGAGGAGCCCAGGCACACCGCACTGCTGCCTCGGAGAGATCCTCCAGCCCCCCGGCCAGGAGATGCCTGCGATGGAACCACCACGGCTTCCTGGGATTCCCCGCCCTGTGTGGCTGTCGCTGAGCCTTCCTTAAGGGGCAGTTCCAACCCAGAAGCCAGGAGCCAGCCCTCGAGGGCTGGGGCGCTGCCCCTGGTGGGCCGGGCCCCACAAGCACCGAGCAGGAGCCCGTTTCCTCTTAGTCTCTTCCACCGCCCCGGTTAGGGTGACAGAGTGACAAAACGGCTCTTCCCCCGCTCTGCCCTCCAACTCCAACTCTTGCAAAGCCTCCACAGAGCCTCGAGGTGCGGCCCAGCAGGTGGGACAGTCCGAAGGCACTCCCGATTCACCAACCCCGGGCTCTCGGGCGGGGCGGGAGTGGGGGCAGGGCCTGAGTCCCCCTCAGAGCGTCCGGGAAGCACACGCTCCCGCCTCTCGGGACGGACACCAAAGGCAACTTCGGGAGAATCCGCTTTATCCGCAGGCCTGCCCACGAGCGCGTCCCCGCGGGCCACCCGGGCCCGTGCACGCGCGCTCTCCCCTCCCGGCCCGGCCCCGGGGGCCCTCCCGCCGCGGGCGCCCGCCGCCCTCGCGCGCCCAGACCCCCGGCCGCGGTCGCCCCTGCCCGCAGGCCAGCGCCCCACGACCCGGACGGCGGCTCCGGCTCACGGGGCCCCCCCGCCCGCGGCGGACGCGAGGGGGCGTGCGCGGCCCCAGCCCGTGCCCGGCGCGCCGCGCCTACCGGTCCTCGCACGCGGTCTCGCTCCTCTCCGCCGGCCGGTCGGGCCCGTCTCCGGCCGCAGCGGGCGGCGGAGGCAAGCGGGCAGCGTCGGCGGAGACTGGGGGCGCCGCCATGGAGCTCGGAGGCCTCCGCCGCGCGCTGCGGGACGCGGGGCGGGGCTCTGGGGCCGGCCGCGCTGGCCTCCGGGAGTCGTAGTTCAGGGCTTTGCGCCGCACGCCGCTTGGCGCGCCCCCGCGAACTACAAGTCCCACAAGGCCGTACGGCTGTGCACGCCGGGACTCGTAGTCCGGCCTCACCCGCCGCGGGTGGGCGTCCTCCGCGGAGCAGGATTCCCGCCCCGAGCTTGACCACAAACTCAGCCGCACAAAGCCTCTGGAAAAAAAGTCAATAAACATTTATTTGATACAGTCATATTTAATACATACAGTTGATGGCCCACCCCCGCGCCACTTGGGGCCGGGGAGGCGGGGACGAGGACCGGGGACAGATGGTCACGAGGCGGGCAGGGCCCGAGCTCACCGTCAAAACGTCTTGCAAATAAACACTTTGTAGATAGAATATATATGTATATATATGGTTACAAGTGATAGCTGGAGCCTCTCTTTCAAAATGCACTTATGTACGGAGAACTGGCATTAAAAAACCCAAACCAAGAAGCCCAAAACACAGGATGTGTGGCTGCCGGGCCAGCGGCGCTAGCCAGGCCCCCTGAACCCCAGGCCTCCAGGGCAAGCCACCTGGGGCCCACTGACCCGGACGCGCCGGGACAGCCCTGCCCTCGTGGGCCAGGGTGCACCCGTTCTCTCCCTTCTGATCCGGAGGGACAGGAGGGGGCTGTGGCTGGGAGGGCCACTGGTCACACCAGGATACACCCTCATCTGCCTTTGCACGAGCAAATAAAGTGCATCCTACTTTTGCGTGAAGTGTCAGCCCCTTGAATCGGCCCTTTCCTGTTCTCAGGGCAGGGTGGGGGAGGGGTGGGCTGGGCCAGAGGTAGATCTTCAGAAAGGGACCTGGCATTGTGTCCTGGCTTCGGTCTTGGGCAGGGTCCGTGCCCGCCATGCCCTGGGGGGTCTGCCACTCCAGTCCCTCTCACCGAAGGTGTCAATCAAGGCCAGGTGGTTACCTGGCCGAACTCCCACCAGAGTGGGACGTGGGCAGATCCTGCTGAGCCCCCCCAGGGCTCTGCCCTCTTTGGAAGAGGGCTCTGCCGACCAGCTCACCACTGCCACTCACCAGAGCATGGGAAGCAGGAAAGGAAGAAGGGAGAAAGGGGTCCGACCCAACAGCCACGTTTGGCAGCAGCTCCCCACACCCACTTTAAAGACAAAGAAGGGGGTTAAAGTGCTAAACATCAAGTTACCCAAGACCCCACCTCCTCGCACACATCATGGCGGGGTTCCCAAACCAGGGACCATCTGTGGGCTTCGGGGGCGACCTGGAAACTCACCCCCCAGCAAAAAACCAGCCCCCCACTCCCCAAGGGCTAAGTACCTGAGAGGCTGGGGCGGGAGGCCATCCCCAGCAGAGGTGTTGAGGTCCAACCTCCTCCAGCCATTGGTGACAAGGACAAAATGCACCTAGGGCTCTTGGCAGCACCTGCATCCCCTCCCCGCCCCAGGCTGCCCCTGCAGTGGCTGCCTGACCCCACCTGGGCCCCCACCAGCTGTACACCATAGCGACACCCAGGAACACGGGAAAGAAAACCCTTCTGCCCATGCAGTCCAAAGCCCTGCCCAAGCTGCCCACCCTTGACCTTTGACACTGATCACACCCGCCTGCCCAGGCCTCTGCCCTTTGATCAAATCAAGGTGTGTGTGATTGGGGGTAGTTCATGTCTCTACACCCCATCCCTAGCACATCAGGCCAGGGCTGCCCAAGTCAGAGCCTTTGGGCCACAGGAAGAAGCTGGAGACAGGCAGCGCGATGTGCCCCAAAGGTCCCCCCCACCCCCCTGGAACCTGCCTCCCAACTGCAGAGCTAGGAGAGCTGAGCCCGGCGGAGAGCCCCTCCTCTCCTGGGACTAGATGAGGACGGGAGCTGGGGGTCGGGGGGCAGGGAGGTGCCCAGTCAGCACTGCCTCCCTGAGCAGGGGAGAGACGCCCCCGCAGCCCCCAGATCTACCGTCGGCACCAGGAAACCCTTAGCACCAAAATGTCAGATTGTTGTATTTTTGTATAAAAAACAGAATAAAAAAAAGGTTGTTACTTGTCACAGCAACAAGACTGGCATCCACTACACCCAGGAGACACACGCACACGGGCAAATATCAAAATTCACATCGTCCAGGATCGGCAAGACCGAGCCCTCAGCCCACCCCCACCCCCCAGTGGGAAACAGCCTCTGTCCAAACCCAGTGGCTCTGAGTACCCTCCTCCTCCCTCCATTGCCAAAGTTGGAAGGTGGGGCCCAGGGCAGGAGACCAGACGCAGTGTGGCCACCTCCTCTGGGTGCCCTGAACTCCAGCCTGAACCCTGGTCGACCTGCAGACCTAGCCACCCCCTTTGGGGCCCATCACAGAGCTGCAGAGCTGCCACCAACACAATGTGACCTTGGCCAAGCTCCCCCCACCCCCGGCCTTCAGCTCTCATATCAAAAGACCACACAACCAGAAACAAAAGGGTAGGTAAAAAAAAGGGAGAAGGGGACTCCCACGGGAGCCTAGCCACAAGCCAACCCAGACCAGCAGACAGAAGGCTGATTCCCACAGAGAGTACTCCTCAGAGCCGGGCCCCGGTTTCACACCCCACATGCCTGTGGGACGCAGGTTGACCTCAGAGCCTAGACTGGCCCATCCCTAACCCACTGGACTGCCCCAACCTAGACCACTGGTGTTAGCGAAGCTGGAGATCGGAGGCAAAGCTGTGCTCCACACGGCCCCCTCAGCCCCTGCTCCTGCAGCCCTGCAGGTCAGACCAGAGCGCTCCCCTCGCCCCAGGCAGGGAGCACCCACGGAGACGGGATGGCAGAGAGTGCCCCCCATTAACGGGGCCGCCTCTGCCCACCAAGACGGACAGGGGCCAGCAGCGGCAGGGCCCGAGCACGGCAAGGGGTTGCAGAGGCGGCGGGGGGGTGGGGGGGGCGCCCTGGAGAGGTAGAGAACAGAAGCAGAGGAACCAGAAGCGGAAGGACAAGAGAGGCCACGCTAGGGCAGGCTGTCAGGTCAGCACGGTAGCAGTCAGACTCAGGGTCTGTCCTGGGAGGTAGCTGGGGGTGCTGGGGTCCAGTGTCGGGTGGAGGGGTGAGGCTGCTCAGAACCATGGGTCACCGAGGACCCCCAAGCCCCGGGCCTGAGAAAGCAGACGGGGCCCGGAGCTCACATGGTGAAGGCCACCTGCCTGTCCCGCGCTGCCCCGCGGCCCTGAGGCCTGAGCTGCAGACCCTCCTCCCGCCCCTCCAGGGCCCCCGGCTCCGCCAGGCCCGTGAGCGTCCCTCCACACTATTGCACTTCTGCAGCTGCCACGGGCCCTCCCCCGAGGGACCCCACCCACGTGTGCCCTACGCAGCCCACACAGGGGAAGGGCCACCTTCAGGAAGGGGAGAGGGACTGGCTGCCTCCACTGGACAGATGAATAGGCAGGGGTGGGGGATGGAGAACCGGAGGGCAGGAGGTGCTGGAGCTAGCTACCCCCGCCCTCAACAGAGTGGACTCGGCGTCCGGTGTGGGGACCAGGCCCCACCCCCCTGCCAGCCACCACGCTCACTTCTCCGGAGCCTTGCTGGCTCCCACCTTCCGGCCAGTGGAGCCCCGGGCCCCCTTGTCTCTGCCTCCTGGAGGCCAGTCGTCCCGACGGGGGGGCATCTTGGGTGCGGGCTCCTCGGGGGTCCGCTCCTTGGGCTTTCGGCCTCGCTTCTTCCCGCCCGCCAGACTCTTCTTCTCCTCCTTCTTGGGTGCCAGCGAGTCCTGGCTCCTGTGTTTGGGAAGCGGGTCTGCCGAAGTACGAAACCAGTTCTGGAAAGAGGAACGACACAAATGCGGACCCTGGGACACAAGGGTGCTGAGCACTGGGGCTGGGCAGGCCACTGCACAAAGGCGGCTGGGTGCCACAGCTCCCGCCCAGAGGGGCACCTCCTGCTCGGGCTGCCGGGCGAGCGGCACCCAAGCTTCTCTGCTCCTCCAGGGAAGCCAAGAGCCCCTCTGAAGGGGAGCCACCAGATCTCTCAACTCTGACACCATCGCCGCCCCCACTCCCGCCCAGGCCCAATCCCCTGCAGGCCCAGCAGGCCTCTCAGCCCATCCCACCTCCGCATGGGTCTTGAGGATGTGATATTTGACGCCACTCTCAGAGCTGAACTCCTTCGGACACAGCAGACAGCAGTACTTGCCCACCAGGTGTTCTCCCTGCAAGGCACAGGGCAGGCCGGCCCCCGAGGTTGGACCCCACCCCAACCCCTGAAGACCAGGGCACTCGCCCTGTGCGGCTACAGGGTCGGGGTGGCCGCAGCTCTTCTGGATAGGCGCTCGGCAGGTGGGCTCCAGGGCCCCACGGGGCTGCTCTGCGGCAGGACCTTGGAGCTGCCCCCACCAAGGGAAGGGAAGGGATGCAGAGCGGATGGGAAGGGGTAGGTGCCCCGGGGAAGGGCTGCGGCCTTTGCCTGAGGGCCCCTCACCCCAGGCCCAGGTCAGTGTGCCCACTTACACCCACACAGGCAAGGAGCCCCTGTGGGTAGAACGACCTGGGCTGACTGACCCCGGGCAGGCCTGGAGAACCCCGGGCACGGCTGGCCGTTGGGCGCTGGCCAGTCCCTGGGCTCACGGAGGAGGCTGCCCCGTGGCGGTAGGGTCACACACCCGACGTGTGGGGACCTCTAGGGGTTGGCTGGGAGTGCCGAGCCCCCGAGTGACCTCACCCCGGGAAAGGGCCTGGAGACTGACCTTGCTGCAGCTGGCGAGATGGGCCTTAAGACCGGACACGCTGGAGTAGATGGCTTCACAGCACTGGGGGCAGGAGGCAGCCATGGGAGAGGGCCTCGGCAGACGCCCCCACACAAACACACACGCGCCCCTTGCCCGGGGGGGTACGGGGCTCCTCTGGGGAAGTGCAAGCTTGGCCCCAGGAATCCGGGGGTATGGGCAGGCTGGACCCCTCCATCTAAGGGCCCTGCAGCGGCCCAGGGATCACAGGTTAGCTCCCTTGGAGGCCCCTACCCAGGGCCACACCTGGGCTCTGCGTCCCTGAATCCCAATGTCCCCAGCCCCGTCCCACCAGTCTGCCCCAACTCACATCGTTGGGGCAGTTGACATGGCCTTTCTCCTTGACTTCGTTCTTCCACGCCTCCAGCAGCTGGGGGTTGAGCGTGGGGAGGCCTGGCCGAGTGTAGTTGAGCTGTGAACGGGTGCGCACCGCGGTGAGCCCGTAACGGGGGCTCCTGGGGGCCAGGCCAAAGCTGACCCGGATACCCCCAGGGGCTCTAAGGACCTCAGCTGCACCCCCCATGAAGGGGAGACTTCAACCCGGACAGTTGGCCAATGGCCCAGACCCCGGGCCAGGCCGTCCCAGGGGACCCAGAGCTCCGTCGCGTCCTGCTCAGAGACGGGGGATGGGGGCCCGGCGGCAGCTCACCCGGGCGGTCTCGGGTACCAGGTCGTCCTTCACCCGCCGCTTGGTCCAGTCCCGAGCCAGTTCGTCCTCTGCAATCTCCTGCAGATGGAATACGGCCACCTGGGCGGAGGTGCGGCGGACGCGGCCACTGGGGGTCCGCTCGACCCCCAGCAGGTCCTCCGTCTCAGGGGGCTTGTCCTCAGGCTCCTCGGGCGGCTGCAGAGCAGGGAGGCCGGGGTGAGCCGCGGGGCGTATGGGCCACGAGGGGCAAACACAGAGGCCCCGGGGTCCCAGGCTCACGAGTCCCCGTGCACGCGGCCCCCGGCAAGGCAGGAGCCGGGCCGGGGGCTGCTCACCGGGGCCGTGTGCTCCGAGCGCACGTGGTAGTCGTGTCCAGCCTTGGAGCGGTAGGTCTTTCCGCAGTGGGTGCAGGGGAAGGAGGGGCTGTCCACCTCACAGGGCGGCTTCCCACAGCGTCGCTGGTGGTACTGGTAGCCCATGAGGCTGGAGAAGGCGGCCCCGCAGCCCTGGGGTCGGGCAAGGGTAAGCGGCCGGCGAGAGGCGGGGCCTCGTCCCACTCCTGCACCCCACCCCCGGCGTCCCACTGACCTCCTGGGGGCAGCGCAGCCTCCCCATCTGCTTCAGCACCTTGCGCAGCCGCTCGCGCTCCTCCTGCTCGCTCCCCTCCGAGGCCTCGGCGTCCGAGGGCTGGGGGGCAGGCCCGGCCTTAATATCCCCCCCACCACAGGGCCCTGGCCCCCGCCCGGGGGTCCACGGTCAGGCATGGCGACCACTAAGCTCTACGGCCCGGAAAGGGCCGGGCGGGGTGGGGGGGCGGGGGTTGGGGGGTGGGCTGGGCCAGACGCGGAGGCTGGCGGGCTGCGGCCCAGGCCCCCGGGCGGGCGTACCTTGGCACTGTGCTCCGCCATGGTGTGGTAGTTGAGGCCTGCCTTCGACTTGAACTGCTTCCGGCAGTGCTGACACTTGAGCGCGTCCTGCAGCTGCAGACACGTCCCTGCTGTGAGATGCGGACTCTGAGCGCCGCCCACCCGGGACCCCGGGGCGGCCTTACCTTCTGACACACTTCCATGTGCTTCTTGAGCCCCACGAGGGTCTTCCGGGTGACCACGTTGCAGGTGGGGCAGACGGCCTCCCCGCGTTCGTGGATGGCCCGCTGCCACTGCTCCTCAGGGCCACCTGTGGGGCAGGGCCAGGGCCTCAGGGACTGGTGGGGGCTCCCGGACGCCCTGGACGCCAAGCACAGGACCCACGGCCCACGCTCAGCCCCCAGTCCCTGTGGTCCAGGATCTGCCCCAGAGTCGAGATCTGTCCTGGGCCCCGCCTCCCGGCAGCCCCCCAACCTGGAGCTGGGTGGGCCGCGGGGGCCGGCACGTCCTTGCTGACAGTGCTAGCGGGAGCCAGCACCTTCTTCCGCACGTCCTCGGGGCCCGGCCCCTCCTGCTTCTTGGCCCGGTGTGTGCGCGACTTGTCCTCTGCCTTGGCTAGGCCTGCATACACACACACGGGAGAGCGCAGCTGTGAGCCACGGGTGCGGCCGCACATGCGCGTGCACCCAGGACCGGACGCCCGACTGGCCAGGGCCCTACCTTTGAGTCCGAAGGTCCCTGAGATGGACGGCTGCTCCCCCGTAAACTTCTTGGGCGTTTTCTGTTTCCTTCCTGACTCGAGGGAGAGAATACAGGGGCCGAGGGTCTGGTCAAATAACCGTCGGGAGGCCTAGGCCGGCCGACGGCCGCCCCACCCCAGCCACTGCCCCCCTGCTCTCCTCTTACTGTGCTTTGTGCGTTCCGCACCCTCCTCAGGTGGGGACACATGGCCCGAGGCCCTCGGGGCTTCCTTGCTCCCCAAGAGCCTGCTGCCCAGAGAGAGGGGGCTGCCGCTGGGGTCTGTGCTCAGCTGGAAGGCCGAGCTGTGGCCTGTGGTGGAGGCGCCGTACTCCCCGTTCTCCGGCCTCGCCTGCTTCGGCAGGATGGGACACGCGTCCGGGCTGTCCGCTGCCCTGCAGGGAGCAGGCTGGTGAGGGGCAGGAGGCACCCCCTTTGGGCCCTGGTACCACCTCCAAGCCGGAAGGAGGGCCCGTACCTTTTCTTACCGCTGCTCCTCCCTGTGGCTCGAGGAGTTTTGTTCTCAGACTTGGTCAGCAGCACCATTTTGCAAGGCGCTGTGTGTCTGCTGATGGCAATGGGCCTGCTGACCGTCACTGGCTTACTGACCACAATGGGCCTGCTGACCGTCACTGGCTTGGTGACCGGCACGGGTTTTGTAATTGTCACAAGCTTTGTCATCGGCACCGGTTTGTTGAGGGTCACTGGTTTGGTAACCGGCACGGATTTGGTGACCGGCACAGGCTTATGGAGAGTCACTGGCTTGGTGACCGGCACTGGCTTGGTGACCGGCACCGGCCTGCTGACCGTGACAGCCTTGGTGACCGGCACCGGCCTGCTGACTGTCACTGGCTTGCTGATGCCGATGGGTTTGCTGACACCCACGGGTTTGCCAACAGTGACAGGTTTGCTCACTCCAATGGGCTTGCTGACCCCAACGGGCCGGCTGATGGTGACCGGCCGGCTGACTGGCCCAGGCTTGGGGGCAGGCAGGGGTCGGTCCATGTGGTTCCAGATGCGGTGCTTCTCCAGCTGGGTCTTGGAGGTGAAGGCAGCCTCACAGAAGGGGCAGGGAAAGGTCAGCCTTTCTGGGATGGTGCCCTGAGGGGAAAGGGCAGGTATGGGGAGGGCGGCCTGAGGCCACTGCCCACACACACACCTTATGCAGGCAGGGCGGGCCCCAGGCCTCTTCGTCCTCCCCGCCCCCCGGCCCCTTACCCCTCGGCACCGCTGGTAATGGTACTTGAGCCCGTAGATGCTGGGGAACTCCAGCCAGCACCCTGAGTTTGGGCACCTCACCCTGGAGTGCGCCTTGAATTCATCCTTCCACTGGTTCATCAGGGAGAGCTGGGCATGGAAAAGGCGAGGCTGCTGACCCCTCAGCCAGCTGGGCCTCTGCCAAGCCAAGCCCCAGACTCAGCACCCTCCCCAGGCCTGCAGGGCAGACGGGGGGCAGGAGCCCCTCCAGCTCAGGACCGCGGCGAGATTCAGGCTACTCTAGTACGGTGTACTAGACCCGCTCTCAAACCCCCACGGATGTGCTCCACTAGGTCCCAGGCCACCCCATGAACCCTTAGAGCACGGGCGACCCTCTGCCGCAGGCCAGGAGGGCTTGGGGCTCGATGCGTGGCAAGCTCCGTGAGGCAGACCCCAGCACGAGTCCCACCCCAGCCTTCAGGGAGCTCACAGGAATGTCTCGGAGAGCCTGGTTCTCAGCTTTCGGACGCCCCTTCTTCTTCCCTTCGGTCCTGTCACTGGCTGGACTTCCCGGGTCAAAGCAGAGTGGCGCCTGGCCGGACGCTGTCTGCCCGCCCCGGGCCACCGGCATCCCTGCAACACATGATATGCCGAATCTGGAGGCCGCGCTTCCCACAGCCTTGCCTGCCACCCAGGGGGCTGGTGAGGCCTGGAGTAAGCCCTGCTTCTCCCATCGTGAAGCGTGGGGAGTGGGAGACTGCGGTCAGCCTAGGACAAGAATCCAGGGCCCCAGGCTGCCCCCACCCTGGGAAGGCTCTCAAGAGTCCCCGCAGCCCAGCTGAGTACCCAGGAGCTGGACCACTGGGGAGCTGGGAGCCGGCGAGGGGTCCCACACACAGCACTGGCTGCCTGCGATCGCCCGGAGTTGACCTTGGCCTGACCCCTCTTACCCAGCTTTGGTGGGTCGTGTAGCACAGGAAGTCGGACCTCATTCCGGCCTCCATCCTTCCCAGGTCCGCTCTTGGTGGACCCTGGAAGCCGGCGGCCTCCTCCAACGCAGAAGGGGTCAGTCATCTCTGCACAGCAAGTGGACAGACCTGTGAGACCTACCAGGCCCGGGTCAGGACTTGAAATGGGCTGGCCCTGAACCCTGCCCCCAGGCAGGCCCCCCTCTGGTTCCGGAGAGCAGCACCTGCCCGCCTGTGTACTTGGCCACATGGGAAAGTAGATGACGGAGGCTTCTGGTTTAGGGGAGGGGCTGCCCAGAGGAGGTCCCCCCCAGATTATCCAGGAGACACAATCATCCTGGAAGCATCTAACCCTGTCCTGAAACCCTCATCAGCTCCCACAGACTTCCTCTGTCCCCAGACACACAGTCCCAGAGAGTGCCAAGAATCACACCTGCCACTGGGCTAGGGGTGGCCCCTAGAAGGGTGGAGTGTTGAGGAGGAAAGAGGAGAACAGCATCCCTCCCAGGGGCCAATTATGACAGCAGTACGGCTGCTGGCTCACATGCCGTGCTGGCCCGGACCCTGGGACATCTGCCTCCACAGCCTCACCCAGACCCGAGGCAATGCCTCCCCACCTGGGGGGCACCCCTGGCTCCTTCTCTCCAGGACACAGATGGAAGATGGCCGAGATGGGCACTGAGGGCCCCTAGCTTACTCCCCAGCTTAGCGAGTTCCCCAGGGGGCATGTGGGGCAGATCAAGGACGGAGCACCCTACAAGCACCTGGTTCTGGTCCCCACGCCAGCTGAACCATCCTACCGACCCTCTTCTCAGCCTTGTCTCCAGCAGGAATCCCTCAGCCAACCCTCTACCTGGCTGGCCTCCTCCCCGCCTCCATACTCAAAAGCCTCTCTGGCCCCCACCTACAGGGACCACCAGCCGCCGGCCCCAAGGGACACCCCACTGCCCAAGGCTGGGCCTCCACAGGCCTGTTCTCCTGGGGGATCCCTACCCGGAGAGCTGGGGGGAGGGACTCTGAGGTCGGCCGTACTAGACCCTCCAACAGGAACACCCAACGCCACAGGAAAGGGGTCGGGGGCAGTTGTTGGGCAGGGGGCCTCCTCCGGCAGCTCCCAACTAACTTAGATCAGAGGAGACGGGGAGGGGCTGCAGCACCTAGAGGGGGTCCGAAGGCTGAGGTCAAGGTAAGGACAGACACTGCCCACCACCAAGGGGGTGCAGATACCCTAAGCCTGGGGGGACGTACGGGTCTCCGTGGGCCTCAACAAACTTCTCTGAAGTCCTCACACGGAAACTTCTAGAGGAGACCTGCCAGCATCAGTTCGCCCCAGCCCCACGATGACTCCAACAGCCTGGGGTGTGGGTGCCTGCCAAGAACCCACTTTCCAATCTCTCTCCAGCTTGGGTGGAGAATTCAGAGTTGGGGGGCTGGGGCCAAGGCTGCCCTAGGAGGCAGACGCCCTCCCTCTATGCAGACCTGTCACTCGAACAACAGAAGGAAAAGGGATTCCACTCTGCCTGAGGGCCCGGCAGGGTCGCCCAGGTGGGACCCTCGCAGGGGGGAGGGGGCGCCCCAAGCAACGCCGGCGGCAGGACCGAGGCCCAGGCTGGGCGCACGGCTGAGGTTGGCCAGGGAATGCACACCTGGAGGCTGGCCCCGCCACCCACCTGTCACCTGCGGCCAGAGTGCGGGCCCCGGCGTGGCCCCGAAAGGGCCCGATCGCGGGGGGGGGGCGAAGGAGGGGGGGCGAAGCAGTGAACCAAAATGGCGACTTTTTCTGGAGAAGGAGGAGGCAGGAGCGCGGCGCCGGCGCGGGGCGCGGCGCGCGGCGGGGGGTGGGGGGTGGGGCGGGGGTGTCCGGGCGCGGCGTGGGGGGCGGCGGGCGGGGGCTCCGGGCCCGGCCCCCCTCCCCCCCGACCTACGCGCGGGGTCGGGGTCGGGGACGCGGCCGAGCGAGGGCTGCTCCGGGGTCCGGCCGGGGCGCGGCCGGGTGCTTACCTGCGGCGCCCAGCGGGACGGCGGCCGGGGCGGGGGCCGGGGCCGGGGCGCGGGGCGCGGGGCGCGGGGTCCGGGCGGCGCAGGCTGCGCGCCGCGCTGCGCACATGCGCGCTCCCGCCCCTCCCACCTTTGACAGTTTTACTGTGGGGGGGAGGGGGCGAACTCTCGCGGTATTCCAGCAGCCGCTCCGCGACGCGCAGGGACGGGTTGGGGGGAGGGGGCCCGTGGGCCCGTGGGCCCGGCCCCCCCCTCCCCGCTCCCCGCTCCCCGCTCCCCGCTCCCCCCTCCGTCGCCGCCGTCGGCTGGGGCTCCAGAGCCAAGTGACCACTTATGCTGCCCGTAGGGCAAGGGGCGTTTTTCAGGCAGTGGGGTAAACTGAGGCACCATAGGGGCGCTGGGGGCTGCCCGCAGCCCAGCGTCCCCGGATCGAAGCGACCGGATGCCTCTAGGTGCTGGCTCTGGGAAGCTGCCGCCGTGGAGACTGCCGTCCTCCGGGAGCCGAACTCCCGGCCCCTGGGAGTGCTGCGCCTGCAGAGCAGGATCTGGGGGGCTTCCAGCGAGCCCTGGGACCACCTCTGTCTGTGGCCACACTCGGGGGTTCGCCCGGCTCCTAGCAGTGCCGCGGCAGCTCGAGGCCACGGGCCCTACTGGGGCTACTGACCACTGGGCCAGCCTCTGTCTGCTTCGGGTTAGGGGGTGATTCTAGACCAGCCGTGCTTTGCCCGGCGGGGCCCCAGAACCCGGGCCTGTGAGGGCGCCCCAGTATCAGATCTGGGGGAATGGGGATAAAGGAAGGGAATAAAGGGAGCAGGGAAAGCGGTCCTAGGTGGGAACCAGTTACAATGCGCACCACCTTCTCTGAAGCCTCTCCCACCCCTACTCCTATCCCCACTTCAGCCCTCTGTCTACCCTGGAACAGGTTGGGTGCATTGCTTGGGGCCAGGGCACAGAAGGTCAGACTGGGGTCTGCCTCTTCTCACAGGACTCTTGAGACCCGCTTCTTTAATGGCTGGCACAAAATGCTCACAGAGAGAGGGGTGGGGGCCCTCTGTGGAGGGTTCAGGGGGTTGGACCTTCTCTGGGAAATCAGAGCCAGAGAAAAGCCCACGTGACCCCAGGAGGAAGAGGGAGGGTCCTGTCCCTCCCTTACTGAGTGTGCCCACACTGGGGGCAGGACATGCAGGATTTGGGGAGGGGGCAGTCAGTGCAGGCGATGCAGACAGCTCTCTCGCCGTCTTTCCCCATGTAAGTTCGCACGCCCACGTGTGTAACCATGCCCATTGGTAGTTGTGGGTCTGAGGGACCGCGTGTGCTGGGCTGGTCCTGGGTGGACATCTGATGTCAGCATAGGTCTGTGCGTCCTGTACTAGGGGAAAAGGATGCCTGTCTGTAGGGTAATATCCCGATGACCAGATGCAAGGTGTGTGCGGGTGGAGGGACTCCTGCATCTTAGCACACGCGTGTCTAGGCTACAGCGTGTCTGGATGTCAGGGCACCATGTGCTGTGCCGCCTGTGTTCTTTGTATGTTAGGGGATCGTTGTGTGTCAGGGCCCACTGTGGGTCTGGATGCCAGCATCCCTGTGTCTCTGTGTGTCCGGACTCCGGTGGTCGGTTTATGCCTCTGTGTGCCGTGTGGGTTCCTGTGTTGGGGGTGTCTTGGCCTATGTGTTTCTTATGTCAGAGTGTTACCCCGTGTGGGGCGCTTAATGGGGGCCCTCAAAGGTTGCCATGTCAAATCCCTGGAACCCACGAATGGGACCTTATTTGGAAAAAAAGGTCTTTGCGGATCTGCTTAAGTGAAGGGTCTTGAGAAGATCATCCTGGATTGTCCAGGTGGGCCTCAAATCCGGTTACAGGCTTCCTCGGAGGAGGAAGATCTGACACAGACAGAAGGTGATGTGGGCACCGAGGCTGGGATGCAGTGACACGCCACGAGCCCAGGAATCCCTGGGGCAGCCACCAGAAGCTGGGAGAGGCAAGGGAGGTTCTACCCTGTGCTCTGGGAGGCAGGGTGACCCTGCTGGGTTTCAGACCGGTGGCCCGCATTACCGGAACAGAATCCGCTTGTGTTGTGTTAAGCCTCCCGGTTGTGGTCATTTGTTATGGCAGCCCCAGGCAAGTAACGCACCGGTGTCCTTGCGTCCGAGTGCAGTCCACAGGGCTGAGCCCAGGATTCCAGCCTCTGCCTCTCAGCCCCACCTGGTCTTGGGGTAAACAGGTGCCTGTCAAGGTGCGACACCACTGCCCCCTAGTGGCCCTGTGGAGGCACCTGAACTGGCCATGGACACTCCCCGCCTCCCCCCAGCCAGTCCCCCCCCCCCCCCCCCCCAGCTCTCAAACTCCCGCTTGGCTGGAGCTGGACACACACTTGGGGCACTTGAGAACCAGGTTTATTTCTGGTCTTTTTGTCAGAATATAAAAAAGTGCAAAACAAAGAAGACAAGACAAGAGCATGGGGGCGTGGGGAGCAAGACAAAGGAGGGAGAAGGTGGGGGCAGTGATAGGAAGGACCCTCCGGAAAAGACAACGTTGTGATGGCACAAGGTGGGCTGGGACAATCAGGGTGGCCAGACAGGACATGGGGGCCTCCTGTACGGTCCTACAGGAGGGGGGGGCACCAGGCCAGTCGTCCAAATTCCACTCAGGACCTGCAACAACCAGCCTCCCACCTGGAGGCCAGCTCAGGGCACAGAGAAGAGGCTGGAGGCTCAGCCTCGTCTGTCCCTGAGATTTTCAGAGTTCCCGAGGGGAGTGGGAAGGCAGAGGAGCCAGAGGGCGGGGGCTACCCGGACCATCCTCCCTGCCCCTCTGCCGGGCAGCACCAGGCCCAAACCTTGGGCCCCCTGGCCCCCGGAGTGGTGGCTCAGGTGCTGGCTGGGTCTCTGGCGGGTGTGGGGGACGCAGCCCTCAGGACAGTCTCTTCTGTGAATTCAGATTTTCCTGGGAAAGGAGCAGTGAGAATACACATGCCCCCAAATGTGGGAGTAGTGGGAGCCGGGCTCCCAAACTCAAGGCCACGACCCGGCTGAGCCTAATCCTGGCTACGGGGTCCTCATGGTGCTGTGTTAGGTCCCGGGTGCCTGAGCGCTCCCCAGACCTCTCTCGCTTCGGTTCCTGGGAACGGATGGGGGTGGGTGAGGGTCTCAGAAATCATGAGGGAGAGTTCTTGGCTGCTGCTGCTGCTATTTGGGTGGGTGGGTGGGGTTGGCACGTGCCAAAGGGAGCCTCCACAGTTTATCCCACTTGTGCCGGCAATCCTCTAGGTGCTGGGTGAGGGTGTAGAACAAACGGGCAGACACACAGACCTCTTGCCCTGGGGGAGGGCAGGATGCCCAGAG
>CM052885.1:121496962-121513944 GCA_028534135.1 Potos flavus
CCCCCCCCCCCCCCCCCCCCCCCCCCCCCCCCCGCTCACAGCCCGGAACGCACAACCAGAGATGGCAATCCTGGTCCCACCTGTCCACTGGGCTGGGCTCAGCCCCTGGCGCCTCTGGCGGGGTCCGAGAGGGGCTGTGGGCCAGCTCTGCATCGCCCTCGCCACAGGCTCTGGTCACAGTGCTGGGGTCTGGGGTTCAAGCCTCAGGCAGTGGCTAGGATGCGTTTCCGAAGGAGGCTACAGGGCGGACGGGGGTGAGGAGCAGATTGCTGGCACCCCCCCTTCTGCCCTGGGCACAGGACGGCCCTACTGGCGTCCTACCGCTGCCCCCCAGGCGAGCCCCCCCAGCGCACGCGAGGGCCTCCCCCCACCCCACGCCTCCCTGGCCCTCCTGGCTCCCCCCACTGACCTTGGCTGAGCAGCTGCAGGCTCCGCCCCTCCTCGCGCACCTGCAGGCGCAGCAGCTGCTGCAGCACCTCTTGCCGCTGGGCCTCCTGCGCGAGCCCCATGCGCTGCAGCTTCTCCCCGTTCAGCCGCAGCAGCGCCCGGCCTGAGAGCCCGGGGGGAGGGGGCGAGCCAAGGTCAGAGAGAGAGAAAGGGGAGGGGGACGCTGACAGACCCAAGGACGGAGAAAGAGAGCTAGAGAGACAGGGGAGGAGGCTGAGAGGCAGCGGGAAGGCGGGCGGGACCCGGGCAGAGGGAAGCCGGGAGAACGGAGAAGCAACAGCCCTGGAAGGAGAGGTTGGCTCCGCAGGAAACAGAGGAGAGAGGAAACAGGGGCCGGCCCCCCCCCCCAGCCCCCGAGGGCACCTGTGATGGCGTGCTGGGAGAAGGCCTCCACGTAGACGAGGTAGTTGTGGGGACAGTGCTTCTTGAGCCACTTGCACACGTCCTGCTGACTCCACAGGACCACCGGCCTCGTCAGGCCGCCCAGGGAGGGGCTCGTGTGGTACAGACCGTAGTGGTCGGAGTGCAGCCGGCCCTGCGGACGAGACGGGCGGCAGCTGCGGTGAGGGGGTGGGAAGGGCAGGGGCCGAGGTGGGTACGGTCGGTGGGTACCTGGGGGGCCTCCGTGCCGGGCTGCTGCAGGAGCTTGACCGGCCGGCCGCCGGCGGCCCTCTGGCTACGGGAGTCATGCCACGTGAGGCTGGTGCCTGGCGTCCGAGGCAGGTGGCAGGGGATGCTCTCGGCGGACACCGTGTGCTCCAGGAGGGTTCGGCAGAAGCTCAAGTGGGCAGCGGCTGCAGAGCATGGTGCCTGATCAGAGTGGTCAGGGCAGGGCGAGACGTCCACCTCTCTGCACACCAGCTCCCCGCTCAACCCACCCTCCCTCCAACGGAGGAGAGCCGCTTTCCCAATTAGAGGGTCCCAAGCCCCCAAAGGTGGAAAGGAAGTGTGCAAGAGCTGTCTTGAGTACCCCACCCAGTCCACACATGACAAACTGGGAATGTCTTTCCTCTTCTGAGTGCACTGTCCATACTCTGAGAAGCCGGCTGGATTCTGCTTCGATTAGGGAGCCAGTGTGCCCACCAGGGAGCATAAGCCCCACAGCCTGGGGAGGGGCTATCCTGAGACAGGCCTCATGTCACCCTTGCTTTGGGCTGACGCATGCCGAACCGGACCAGGGTTCAGGGAACCAGACCAGGCCCCTGTGCATGATGGTGCCCCTCTGAGCATGCTGCCTGCCCATCGCCGCGAAGGCACGCAGTCTCTGCAGCCACACCTGGCATTGGAGGCTCGCTCCTGCCCTGCTGTGCTCATCCGCCAACCCACGGACAGGAAGCCTGAGTGAACTCTGGGCAAGCTGGCAACCAGGATTCCCAGGACGGCTCCTGTGCATGTGGGCGTGCAGCAGGCATGGGCTGCTCCGTGCAGGGGTGCAGGGCCCAGCCGCAGGCTCAGGGAGCCACAGTGACACCTTGCGCCCTCTCTTCCCACACGCACTTGGTGACACTCCTCAAGTTGTAGTTTCCCCGTCATTCCTGCGCTTGTTGCTCACACGGGTCGCAGGAGGGCAGACACCCAAATGGTCGCCTCCCAGCCCTTGCACAGGTCTTGGCACACAGGAGGTGCCCAGAAACATTGTGGATGGATGGGTGGTTGGAGAAAGGGTCTGTGTGGTGTCCGCAAGTCAGTGGAGCCCTGGGCAGAGGGCAGAAGCTGGGCCCAGGCTTGCCCTCATCTCTACGGCTTCTAGGTCCCAACTCAGCAGGCAGAAGCAGGTTCCTGGCCAGGGTCCTTGCCTCACTGGCTCTCAGCAGTGGAATGAGAGACTTCCATCCCATGGACACACCCCAAACCCCAACTGAGGCCAGGGTTTGGGGATGTGCCCAGGAGGTCTCAGTAATGGGGAAACCCCTTAACTCCCCCTCCTTTACCCCTTAAGATTCCTTGGATTTAGCACCCCTCTTCATTCTTGCAACTTCCCGGACTTGAATGACCCCAAGTGACTCTAAATTTGAGGCCCAGGGTCAAACGGTGGGTGTGGCTGGTGTGGTCGTTGCTCCTATATGGTTTCTAAAATCGTGAGAAAAGGGGCACCTGGGTGGCTCAGTGGGTTAAAGCCTCTGCCTTCGGCTCAGGTCATGATCTCAGGGTCCTGGGATCGAGCCCCGCATCGGGCTCTCTGCTTCCCTGTCTCCCTCTGCCTGACTCTCTGACTACTTGTGATCTCTCTCTCTCTGTCAAATAAATGAGTAAAATCTTTAAAAAAAAAATCGTGGGAAAAGACTTATTCTAAGCTGGCATCTTTCAGGGCACAGGTTCCTGAGCCACTTGGCCTCACATCGCAGGGCCTCGCGGAGCCGGGCCAGGGCAGGAGCGTGAAGCTCTGGGTGAACCAGTAGGACGCCACCGCGCGCGCTGCACCTGTACGGGTCCAGCCGAGCCCCGCCCATTTCCTGCCCGCGCCGGGGTAAGGATCTCCGTCTTTCCGTCTGTCGGCCCATCGTTCTGTCCCTCCCTCTTAGCCCCAACGTCAGAATTCCAGCATAAAATGGGGCGGGGGCGCCCAAGCCTGGCTGTGGCCTCGACCCTCTCTCGGCCCCACTGCAAGAGCTAGGGAAGGAAGGGCGCGCAAAGGAAAAGGTGACCGCGGGATGGTGCCAGTCTACGGAGAGGAGCCTCAGCCAGTAACCTCCTCCAAGCCAAGGGTGCACTGATCCCCAAGGCCTGAGGCCACCCCCCCAGCTCAGGACAAAGACACCAGGGACCCCGTTCGGCCAGGACGCGCCCCCCGCTCCGCGCCAAGCCGCAGCTTGGAATCCACCAGATCCCGCCCCCGCCCCTCTCCGTCCCCGAGCCCCCAACCCGCGATATCCCCGCGCCCTGGTCCAGCCCTGCTCACCGTCCACATCCCGGCGCTCCCCGAAGCCGGCACGCACAGCCCCGGCGCGGCCTCGCGGGGGGCTCAGCTTGGTCCTTAGCTCCGTGAACATGGGGCCCAAGGATCCCAGGCCCGTGCACACGCCCCTCGCCGGGCGCAAGGCGGCCCGTGTGGCCGGCGGGGAGCGCGCGCCGCTGCCCCGCCCCAGCCGGCCCCGCGCCCGAGCCGGTCCCCGCGCCCGGCGAGTCTGCGCGGCGAGGCACCTGCCTGTGAGCCTTGAGTGCCGGGCGCGCTCCGGGAGCTGCGAGGTGTGTCGGCGGCGCGCAGGTCTGCGTATGCCAAGGGTGTCTGCCCGGATCCGGGGCGATCTCGCGCACCTGGGCATGGCTTCAAGGACGAGTGACTCTGGGCACCTTTAGGGGGTCCAAACGCCTGGAGGAGCCTCTGAGGCAAGAAAATAAGGAAGCGATCTTCCCCGCGGAGAGGGAGGGGGCAGGAGGGGAGCATCCCACCTGCTCCTGGGATCGTCTGTCCACTGGGGCCCAGGGTCAAGGGCCAGACCAACCCCTCTCAACCATTTCTCTCCATTCTCCTACCTCAATTTACTGACTCCTTTATTCACGCGTTCTCTAGAGGTCTCTCCCTCAAATGGGCACTTGCTTCCCTAGACCCTATCCTAACCCCCACCGCAATGTAAACTCCAGGAAGACAGCCAGCCAGGGTCTCTCCCTTCCCTCTGTGGCCCCAGAATCTGAATCAGTGCCCAGGATGTGGCGCTGAAAGCCGTTTGGCTGGGAATAGGGAGGAGAGAGGAACCCCAAGGAGGCTGCAGCAGGCAAGAGGGAGGTGTTCGTTCCGGGACCCCACCGGGAGGTGCTAGGGTGGGCTGGGGGCTGCCCGGTTCAGAAGGCCAGACTTGCTACCTAACCCAGGTGTGTGTGTGTGGGGGGGGGGGGGGCAGAGGCAGTCCCACAGTAGAAGGAGCAAAGGTGCACACAGAGGTACAGAGGTGTAGGCAGAGTAGTCCCGTGTGTCCACCCGAAACACGAGCGCAGGTCATCTGACTGGTACCCAAGCCCACGACACAGTCACGTAGAGACTTGCACGGAATTCACCCACGTGGGGTGGCCAGGCACGCCCACATACCAAAACTGGGGGCCGGCCTATCTCCCGCATTTATTTATTTTCGCCAATTAGCCTTCTAGGGTCTGCGTCTCCACCCTCCCTGCCACGTTGTTCAGGGTACGGTGGGGCTGGCGGCGGAGCCTGGACCGGGGCCGGCGCCCGAGCTGCG
Source organism: Potos flavus (assembly GCA_028534135.1). Classification (NCBI taxonomy): domain Eukaryota; kingdom Metazoa; phylum Chordata; class Mammalia; order Carnivora; family Procyonidae; genus Potos; species Potos flavus. Next base: position 121,501,582 of record CM052885.1, read on the forward strand.
GCTCCGGATTCGGAGCGCTGAGAGCTCGAGCCTGCACACCGAGGGACACGCAGACGGGTGTGCCCACAGTCACGACGCACACACCGCACAGCAGCTGTCCACAGCCGGACGGCTCCGCTCAGATGGGTTACGGTCGGCCCCGGGGCCAGCACCGCTGAGGGGAGAGGCGAGCGGCTAGGCCTGACTCCGAGGGGGCCCCGGGCGGCTGGGCTGCCTCAGAGAGGGGGGCCCACGCGTCCCGCTCGTACAGGCGGGTGCCCTCGGAAATGCGTCGAAAGCACGCAGTAAGGAAAGCGGCCCCAGGCTCCGTTTTGAGGTCCTGCACGGTTTCTCCAGGAGGCTGTCGCGCCTGCACATCTGCAGCTGGGCCGCCAGCACTCCTCCCTCCCCAAGGGCAGGCGCCTGGCGCATGCGCCTGTCACACCCCCTCGCCACCGACGCGGCCGGAAGTCGCTCTTCAGGAACTTCCGCCCGGGGCAGGCAGGGTAGGCGGGGCTTCGTGCGGCTCTGCTTCCGGGGCGCGGGTGACGCAGGTCCCGCCAGCTCCTCTTCCTGCTGAGAAGCCGGGGTCGTCCGCGGTCTCTTTAGCCTCCGGCCGCGGCTTCTGTCCCGTCCCTTCCCGGCCCCTCGTCATCACCGGCGCCATGAACAAGAAGAAGAAGCCGTTCTTGGGCATGCCCGCGCCGCTCGGCTACGTGCCGGGGCTGGGCCGGGGGTGAGGCCTGGGGCGAGCCGCGCTCGGGGGGCGGGAGCGCGCGGCGCGGGGCCCGGGGCCCGGGGCCGGGCCGGGCCGGGGTCGCTCCCCGCGCGAGTTCCGGGGAGGCCGTGCGTGCCACGGGGAGGACGAGAAGCACAGGTGCGGGTCTGTGGCCGCGCTGTCTGCGGCGTTACGGCGCTTGGGTTACTGCGCGGAGAAGGAGTGCTTTGGGGCCAGGGCCGAGCCGAGCGCCGGTGCCGCTTGCTCCCGAGGAGATGGGAGGCTCGGCCTTCAGCCGTGCGTTGGCCGCGAGCCCGTGTTTGGTCTCTTGAGATGCGGAGTGGGCGACTCCTCAAGCTGTGGGGGGAACTCCGGACCCCCACCCTCGTCCGAAGCGCGAGCGGTCCTTTCCCTGTGCTGCTGCTCGTGTTGCAGTAGGGACGGCCTGTGCGAGGCTCGGGACCGGGTCTCCCGTGCCTGGCGCGCACATGAGTACCATAAACTGTCGAATAAATGAGCAGTCACCGTCATTCTGTCTGTCGGGTCGTTCGTTTAGGGCAAGTATCGGGTTTCCTCGTGGGGGTGTGGTGTTAGCACCTGTGGGGAACACACAGTCTTACTTACAGACGCCTTCTTCCGAGGACCTGCAGTTTACCAGGAGATGCGAGAGGTTTGCATTATTAAGTACATAAAAAGACAGCTAAAAAAGATTTAGCAGTCTGAGATTGGCCGCCATCAGGGAATCCTCTGTGAAACGGTAGCGTTTGAGCCCCATTTGGTAGAAGAGCTGCATTTAGGGATGTAGAAATGTGGTAGGGTTACAGGAGAAACTGACGTTTTGTGTGTTGGGTAGTTAAGAAAGAAGGCCCAGCATGGAGGAAGAGGAGGGACTTGGAAAGAGTCTATGTGAATGGAGTGTTCTGTGAGTGGGGTCAGAGGGGCCAGGGCTGTAGGAGAGACTGAGGCTTCCGAGTGCCGTGGTCAGAGCTGGGTCGAAGCAACAGGAAGGCTGGAGGCAGCGTGGCTGACTTGGTTCCCAGCTGTGATGGGAGTCGGGGTTTGGGGAGGACGGAGTCCACAGGTGGACTCCGTAGAACTTGATGACTGATAGGGTGGAGAAGGAGGGCGAGGGAGCTGGTGCTGTCGTGCCCGCCGTGGCTCTTGGGATGGCCCTGCAGCCATCAGCGGAGACAGCCTAGGGCCGATGCGGGATGAACACAGAAAAGGAATTCCGAGTGGGTCGGGCTGGGTTTGAGGGCCGGGTTGGATGTGGGCTGGGGGAGATGATCAGCAGGTTGTTAGAAATGCGAGGCTGGAAGTTGGGAGGAGGGAGGGCGATGCTCTGGTGAATCTCTCAAGGGGAATGTGGGGTGGGGACCTCCTCAGGGTAGGTCAGAAGGTTTCTCACCTGAAGAGAACAGACCAGTAATGTTCAGGAGCACAGCGTGCCTCGTTCGTTGCTCCCTGGATCCTCCGCGGTTTCTCAGAGATGTTAGAAAAAAAGGTGTTGTTAAGTGAGGACTGTGGAGGGAAGAACAAAGGAACAAGGTCACCCAGGTGAATGGGTGTCTTGGGGTCTCCTGCAGTGCCACTGGCTTTACCACCCGGTCAGACATTGGGCCTGCCCGAGATGCAAATGACCCTGTGGATGACCGCCACGCGCCCCCAGGCAAGAGGACCGTCGGGGACCAGATGAAGAAAAGCCAGGCTGCGGATGACGATGACGAGGATCTGAATGACACCAACTACGATGAGGTGACTTGTAGTGCGCCCGCAGCCAGGCTCTGGGACGGCTGACCAGCTTCTTAACCCAGTGTGCTCAGGGAGGCAGGCGCGTCTAGGGTTTCGGCCTGTTTCCGGGGTGTCTTTAGCAGAGTGTGAGGGGGGAGCAGGGGGTCAGGGAAAGAAATGTGCATTTTGTTTCTTCAGGAGAGATGCGCTTGCATTAGGGTTTTGTCTCAGCTGGTCCTTGATGAAAATTCTAAGTGGCATTGGTGATGATACTTGATTTATTTTGTCTCAGTGCACACTCTCTTACTTCATTAGTATTTGGTCAGTTGAAGTCTTCTCCAGACGTGTTCCGACAGATAGAATTTTTGCTCAGAGAGAAAGATTTTTAGAATTTCAATTCTGAAATGATTTAAAACTTCCAAGGAGCTTGCAAAAATAGTATAGACAATTCCTGCATGCCCTCCACAAGCTTCTTCTCATCTCTGTGACTTTAGTACAGTTGCCGACACAGCAACGTCAACTGCTCTGTAGGTCTTACTGAATTCCACCAGTTTTTCGCTGGCGTCCTATTCTGATCCAGGACCCTGCATTGCATTTAGTTGTGTCTCTTGGTGTCTTCCCATTGGGGTAGCCCCTCCATCTTTTATGCCCATGACACCTTTTTTTTTAAGGTTCATTTTTATTATTTTTTAGAGAAAGAGAGAGTGTACGTACACACTGTTGGCAGGGGCAGAGGGAGGAGGAGAGAGAATTTTTTTTTTTTTAATGTTTTTTATTATATTAGTCACCATACAGTACATCTTAGTTTTTGATGTAGTGTTCATGATTCATTGTTTGCATATTGCATGGACCCAGTGCTCCATGCAATATGTGCCCTCCTTAATGCCCACCACCGGGCTCACCCATCCCCCCACCCCCCTCCCCTCTAAAACCCTCCTTTTGATTCCCAGAGTCCACAGTCTCTCATGGTTTGTCTCCCTCTGATTTCCCCCCCCTTCAGTTTTCCCTCCCTTCTCCTAATGTCCTCCATGCCATTCCTTATGTTACACAAATAAGTGAAACCATATGATAATTGTTTTTCTCTGCTTGACTTATTTCACTCAGCATAATCCCCTCCAGTTCCATCCATGTTGATGTAGAAGTTGGGTATTCATCCTTTCTGATGGCTGGGTAACATTCCCTTGTATATGGACCACATCTTCTTTATCCATTTATCTGTTGAAGGGCATCTCAGCTCCTTCCACAGTTTGGCTATTGTGGAAAGCTGCTATGAACACTGGGGTGCATGTCCCCTTCTTTTCACTACATCTGTATCTTTGAAGTAAATACCCAGGAGTGCAATTGCTGGGTCATAGGGTAGCTCTATTTTTAACGTTTGGAGGAACCTCCACACTGTTTTCCAAAGTGGCTGCACCAGCTTGCATTCCCACCAGCAGTGTAAGAGGGTTCCCCTTTCAGGGAGAGAGAATCGTAAGCAGACTCCCTGCTGATCCCAGAGCCTGACGTGGGGCTCCATCTCATGATCCTGAGATCATGACCTGAGCCAAAATCAAGAGACGCTCCACCAGCTGAGCCACCCAGGTGCCCCCACCCCCCCTCCCTCCCCTGTGACGCATCTGAAGAGTCCTGGTGAGTTATTTTGTTTTCCCTCATTTTGGGATTGTCTGAAAAAAATTGTTCAGCAAGCATTTTCCATCTAGAAATGTTCTCTGTTTCTGCTCGACGGGGTTGTGTTGGAGGAGAAGCTGACCCTCTGTGTTGTTTTGTACTTAGTTTAATGGCTATGCTGGGAGCCTCTTCTCAAGTGGGCCCTATGAAAAAGATGATGAGGAAGCAGATGCTATTTACGCGGCTCTGGATAAAAGGATGGATGAAAGAAGAAAAGAAAGAAGGTAAGAGAAATTATTGTCCTTCACACTGTAATTACCCAACTTTATTTATTTATCATTTTGTTTATTTACTTAATTTAAAAAAAGATTTTGGGGCGCCTGGGTGGCTCAGTGGGTTAAGGCCTCTGCCTTTGGCTCCGGTCATGATCTCAGGGTCCTGGGATCGAGCCCCGCATCGGGCTCTCTGCTCAGCAGGGAGCCTGCTTCCTCCTCTCTCTCTGCCTGCCTCTCTGCCTACTTGTGATCTCTCTCTCTCTGTCAAATAAGTAAATAAAACCTTTAAAAAAAAAAAGATTTTATTTATTTTGAGAGTGAGAGTGAACATGAGAGAGAGAGTACAAGTAAGGCAGAGCGAGAAGGAGAAGCAGGCTCCCCGCTGAGCAGGGAGCTTGGTGCGGGGCTCAAACCCAAGATTTTATTTTATTATTTTATTATTTTATTTTTTTAAAGATTTTATTCATTTATTCGACAGAGAGAGAGATTACAAGTAGGCAGAGAGGCAGGCAGAGAGAGAGGAGGAAGCAGGCTCCCTGCCGAGCAGAGAGCCCAATGCGGGGCTCGATCCCAGGATCCTGAGATCATGACCTGAGCCGAAGGCAGAGGCTTTAACCCACTGAGCCACCCGGGCGCCCCAAGATTTTATTTTTAAGCGATTTCTCTACCTGTGGGGCTCAAACTCACAACCTCAAGATCAGGAGCCACACGTTCTCCTGATGAGCCCGCCAGGTGCCCCTGTATTTATCCAACTTTAAAAGAAAGTTTTGCTTTGGCACATTTTAGACATGGACAAAAGCTGTAAGCACAGTGCCGGTGTCTGCTCAGCTCTGAGGCAGCCCGGGTCTCGGTTTACGGCAGCCGCGCTCAAAAAAACACCCGGCTGTTGGAGAGTGATCTTAGGGCCTGGGGACTGGAGTGGAGAGCTTAAGATTTCTGTGGCTTTCCAGAAAGCGGTGGAGTTTGGGGGATTATTCTGACTACAAGCGAGGATTACTGTCTTTGAAATGGGTATAGTCGTGTTGATTAATGTATATTAAATAATTTGGAAGTTAACTGAAGGTGACAAATGAACGCGTAAATCCTCACAGGCAGGGGTTGTGTCTTGAGAATGTCGTTCCACACATCCACGTTGGGACACGACTGTGCGGAGTTGGGCTGGGCTGGTGGGGACAGACTATGGTGAGTCTGGAGGGGGCACGTGTGCTCTGTCCTTGGGGGGCCTGTTGAAGAGAAGACTATTCAGCAGGGCTCTCACGTTTTATCTTTGCGGCTCTCAGGTGGGTGTCTTGCACTGAACTTCGGTCTAGCAAATTTTTTTTTAAAGATTATTTATTTACTTACTTAAGCGAGAGAGCACATGCAGAAGGGGGAGTTGAGGGGTGGGGCAGAGGGAGAGGGAGAAGCAGACTCCCCATCGATCAGGGAGCCCGACGCGGGCTTGATTCCAGGACCCCGAGATCATGACCTGAGCCAAAGGCAGATGCTTAACTGACTGAGCCCCCCAGAGGCCCCGAGGTTTAGCAGATTTGTTTATTGATGTTACCTCAGCTCCTGGAGCGGCGTTTGTCTTTTCCAAGCATGTCATTTGTCCTAATACGTTCGCATTCCTGATATTTTCCTTTTACCTTATGGAAGAAAATGTAAATCCTGGTGTTAGGAAGTATTAGCTATGTGGGTCACGTTAACTCTGGTTTGCTTAACTTAGTTGATGCTTTGTCACAGTAACCCACAGATTTCTTCTGAGTGCTAGACCTGGTCCTCTGTCACCAGAGTGCGGTAGCTCTCCATCCCTGAAGACCACAGTCACATGGGTGATGAGACAGCCCGTTAGTTGTGGCACAAGGAGCAGAGAGCTGTCTTGAGAGGCACGCTGGCTGCTTGGAAGCGAGGGAGGCAGTGACAAGCAGAAAGTCAGATGAGCCGCTGGGACAGTGGGTCAGCTTTCCTGAGTCTTCACAGGGTGGCCCTACTTTTGGAATTCTGTAGAAGTTTAAAACTGTAAATATACTTATGGTCAAATACAAGTATTTATATCAGTAAGACAACTTGTTTTTTTTTTTAAGATTTTATTTATTTGACAGAGAGAGATCACAAGTAGGCAGAGAGGCAGGCAGAGAGAGAGGGGGAAGCAGGCTCCCCGCTGAGCAGAGAGCCTGATGCGGGGCTCGATCCTAGGACCCCGGGATCATGACCTGAGCCGAAGGCAGAGGCTTTAACCCACTGAGCCACCCAGGCGCCCCAAGACAACTTGTTTTTATTTTAGTGAGTTTCTGCCTCTTTTCATTTGGTAAATAATGGAGTCAGTATGTTTGTGGATGTGTTCATCGCTGCCTTTGGCGTAGCTGCTGAGTGTGTGGGATCAGGCTTCTAGCGATTTAATTACGTACGACAGAATAACTTTGTCCCAGAACGGGTTTCCGGTACTTCTAATGCGTGCACACACTTTACTCCCCAGGGAGCAAAGGGAGAAAGAAGAAATTGAGAAATACCGCATGGAGCGCCCCAAAATCCAACAGCAGTTCTCAGATCTCAAAGTAAGTGGGTGGTTGGCGCGCACCTCGCGTGCTCAGCGGGGAGTCGGGTGGGGTTGGTGAGCCCGTACTGACTTGGCTGCTTCCCTTGACTAAAGTCAGACGGTACAGGAAGGTCCCTGCTGTAGTGTGTTTACTTTCACGTGTTCTGTGTGCAAGAAAAGTCCCTTCTCCCTCCACTGAAAAAAGTGGGGCATGTGAACTTATTTTCTTAGTAACTTGAACTCTGTACATAAAGTTCTCCACACCGTATCTTCTGGGCTCTGATAAAGCAATTTACATTTGAGTGAAGTAGAGCAGATCCAACAAATTGAATTTTCTAAGTGAAGTAGATAATTTCTGCATCAAAATTCTTTCTAAACCATGATGATTTGGGGGTTAGGGGTCAGGGAGAGCATAGTTTTTCTTGTGCATATGAAATTTTGCCAGAGAATAAATGTTTTTTGGCGGGGGCAAATGTTTCCAGAGGAAGTTGGCAGAAGTCACAGAAGAAGAGTGGCTGAGCATTCCCGAGGTTGGCGATGCCAGAAACAAACGTCAGCGGAACCCACGCTATGAGAAGCTGACTCCTGTTCCCGACAGTTTCTTTGCCAAACATTTACAGACTGGAGAGAACCATACTTCAGTGGATCCCCGACAAACCGTGAGCAACAGAAAAGGGGGCGAAGAGGTCTTCAGTTTGGTCGGGTGGGTCGGTCGTCGGAGCCCTGGGCGGTGGTAGAGTGCGCGCTTCTGTAATCAGGAGCGGGGCTGTGCTGAGTCCGGACGGCCGCGTGTCTATCAGGCTACGTTGGAAAGATGGCAGAGTTGATAGGATTCTTCCGCATGAAAATGCAATCCAGTGTTTTTTGTCCTCCTCACCCCCGCCCCCAGCAATTTGGAGGTCTTAACACACCCTATCCAGGCGGACTGAACACTCCGTACCCAGGCGGAATGACACCTGGACTGATGACACCAGGCACAGGTGAGCTGGACATGAGGAAGATAGGCCAAGCAAGGAACACGCTGATGGACATGAGGCTGAGCCAGGTGAGTCTGTGTCGTGCAGCATTTTCCTACAGATTGGGAAAATGGTTTTCTGATTATAAAACTGATCTATGCCGTTGGAAAGTTCATCTTTCCAAGTACCTTATCACAAGATAGCAGACCTGTGACGATGTAGTTTCCTGTCCCATCATAAAGAGCGGCAGGACCCTGCACGCAGACTGGTCTGTGCATCCGCCCACAGGGCCTGCGTCGGTGCGGTGCAGCCGGGTGGCACTCCCGCCCCCACCTAGGGGCCTGAGGACTGCTGCAGCTGACAGAGGGCAGCCTGGCAGGCAGGCTGAACGAAGGCCCTGAGGACAGGCTGTGTGCTTGCCGTTGCTGACGCTTAGTCGTTCCGTCCTTATGCAGAAATCAAGGGCATGTGTACGTCCGCAGTGGAATATCACTCAGTTGTACAGAAGAATGAGATCTTGTCATTTACAACAATATGGGTAGGCCTAGAAGGTGTTATGCTAAGTGAAATAAGTCAGAAAAAGACAAATACCGTATGACTTGATTTATGCGTAGCCTTTAAAAAACAAAACGAACAAACCCACCATCCAAAAACCAGACTCTGAAACACAGAACAGATTGGTGATTGCCGGAGGGAAGGGGGTGTTGGGTGAAGTAAAGGGGGTTAAGAGGGACAAACCTTTGGTTATAAAACAGTCATGAAGATGAAAAGGGCAGCGTAGGGAATCTGGTCAGTAACATGGTAACGTGTGGTGACCGCGTTTATGGGGTGAACACCGAGTGATGTATGAAGTTGTCGAATCATTGTTACGTACCTGTTATTCATTGTATGTTAATTTCACTTCAGTAAAACAATGTTAAGGGCGTGTATTTTCTGCGTGCACTTGAGTGAGTTGTTCAGTTCTCTAGAAGACCTTTTTTAAAAAAAATTTTTTTTTACGATTTTATTTATTTATTTATTTGACAGAGAGAGAGAGAGAGATCACAAGTAGGCAGAGAGGCAGGCAGAGAGAGAGGGGGAGGGCTGCACGCTCGCACCACCAGGCCGTGAAACAGGTGTGGATGGGAGCTTTGCGTTAAATTATTTTAAGGAAAACTTTCACATGGACGTGGAAAGATAGTGTAGTATTCAACCATTACTGTTTGAGGCAGTGGGAAACTTGTACATTTTAACTGAGCTTTTACTACAATTCTTTATGGTGAGCAAATATTTTATAATAAAAACCAGTAGCTCGTAAATTTAAAAAATGCACGTTTTTATGTTCCTGGCTGTGTACTTTATAAATTGGAAAGTAGTTCACTGTTTGCGGGTATCATGATTTAATCTTCGAGGGACTTTTGGGTTTTTACTTTATTTGCTATGACAACGTTTTGGCGAACCTCTCGAGATTCTACCATTTAAGTAAATATTGTTGTAGTATCTTTAAAGTGGATTAATAGATTTTTTTTCACTCAAATACTAAATTGTCTCTCCAGCATGTGGCGTTTCAGTCTGCAGGCTCTGGGTTGAGGGCATCGCTTCTGTTGTCATCACTGATTTGAGGGCAGACACCGCCACCCGCCCCCACCCCTCTAACAAGCAAGTCTCGGTTTAGTTTTGGGTTTTATTCGTGGTGAGGTCGGGCGTCTCTCCCGGTGTGTCAGTCAGTCTTTGGCAGTTCTTCCGTGACAAGCTTTTTTTTGTCCTTTGCTCTGTCCATTTCCCTCCTAAGTTTATTTTGATGTGAATTATCATTTCTTTTGTATGTGTCTTCGTAGTTGTTACTCGTCTAGACTTGTTTGTGGGATATAGAAAGAACTTCTTTTTTTTTTAAGATTTTATTTATGATAGAGACAGCGAGACGGAGGGGGGAGCTGGAGAGGGAGAAGCAGGGAGTCCAACGCGGGGCTCGATCCCGGGACACTGAACTCATGACCTGAGCCGAAGGCAGACACCCAACGACGGAGCCACCCAGGCGCCCCTAGAAATAACTTCTTAAAAAAACTTCGTATGGCAACTTTTTGGGGTAAAATATATACGATGAAAGTTACCGTTTTAATAACTTGTGCGCGTGCCGACTGTGACATTGGAGTGTTTATGCTACTGCACAGCTCTCACCACCGCTGGTCTCCGGCACTGTTTCATCCTCCCGAACTGAAGCTGGTGCCCGTGAACTTCCCGTTTCCCACCCCGGACTGTGTTAACTCCTGCCCTGTCGGTCTCTCTGAGTGACACCGGTCTAGGTCCGTCCTGTGACTGTACCCGTACGGTCTTTGTCCCTCTGGGCCCGGCTTGTTTCCCTCGGCACAACAGTCTCCAGGGACATCGCGTTGTAGTTGTGTGTGTCTGTACTTCCTTTCTTTTTCAAGCTGAAAACTGTTCCGTGGTGTGGCTGGAAGGATCCCGTTTTATCGTCTGGTCTGTCAGCAGACGCTCGGGCGGCTGCCACCTTTAGGCCGTGGTGCATAGTGGACACGAGTGCGCCGATAGCTTTTTGAGTCCCTGCTTCTAACTCTTTGGGTAGAAACCCGAAAGTGGAATTATGGCTCATGTGCTGAGTCTGCGTGTAATGTTCTGAGGAGCCTCCGTCCTGTTTCCCACGGCAGCCGCACTGTTTTGAGGTCCCCAGCAGAGCAGCACTGCGTAAGGGTTCCGGTTCCCCCACGGACGGGCAACATTTGTTATTTTGGAAATAGCCATTGTGATGGGTGTGGAGGAGTATCGCGCTGTGTTTCTCCTTCATGTTTCCCTGATTAGTGTGATTGAGTGTCTTTTCCTTGGAGATATGTCTACTCCAGTCCTTTACCCGTTTTTTTGGATAGTTTTATGGTTTTATTCACAGACACGACATGCACATAAGCTGACCTTTCATTTTCTGTGCTGCGCAGCCTGCCGTCGAGATGGGCGACGCTGAGGGCCAGCCGGGCTGCTCTGTCCACGGTGGTTCCGTGGTTCTTGGAGGGGAGTCGTGAGCAGTCTCTGCACACGAGACACATCAGCAGCCCCTGTTGCACATCAGCAGCCCCTCGGGCTCCCTGACGTTGTGGACCAGGGACCTCCGCAGCCAGCGGGCAGCGTGTGCGATGTCTTCTTGTTTCTCCCGTAAGCGCTGCTGGGCATCACGATCTTGGGCTCGCAGCTAGCGTGCACCCTCCTGCCAGTGCCTCTGGGTTTCTACCAGTTGCACTGACTTTTGACATGCTGGTGTCAAAACAGGCGCCGGATGAACGTCTCGGTCCACTTTCTCTTTTTTTTTTTTTTTAAACATTTTATTTATTTATTTGACAGAGAGAGAGAGAAAGAGAGCACAAGCAGGGGGAGCGGCAGGCAGAGGGAGAGGGAGAAGCAGACTCCCTGCTGGGCGGGGAGCCCGATATGGGACTCGATCCCAGGACGCTGGGATCATGACCTGAGCCGAAGGCAGAGGCTTAACCAACTGAGCCACCCAGGCACCCTCGGTCCACTTTCTAATGATCTTGGGCTTCCCCAGAGGTCTGAGGGCGGCCTTGGTGCTGAACAAGAGACGGCTGCCACCTCTGCAGGCAGTGCTGGGGGAGAGCTACCTGTTGTTTTGGTTTTTTGTTTTTAAGATTTTTATTTATACATTTGAGAGAGAGAGCGAGAGCACAAGCGGGAGAGGCAGAGGGAGGGGAGAAGCAGATTCCCCACTGAGCTGGGAGCCCGACGTGGAGCTCAGTCCTGGGACCCCCAGATCATGACCCGAGCCAAAGGCAAACCAACCATATGAGCCACCCAGGTCCCCCCCCTCCCTTTTTTAAAAGCGGTTTTAGATTCACAGCAAAGTTGAGAGGAAAAGGACAGAGATTTCCCACATACCCTCTGTTCCTGTTTATGCGTAGTTTCTTCTGTTACCCACGTCCCCCCTATAGTGGGCCTACATTTACGTATCGTCACCCAAATCTGTAGTTTATGTTAGGATTCCTTCTTGGTGTTGTACATTTTATGGGTTTGAACAGATGCGTAATGACACGTATCCATCATTACGTAGTCGACTTTTGAACAATGCAGGGTTAGAGGCCCTGACTTCCTGCTCGGTTGGAAATCTGCATATAACTTTTTACTTCCCAAAAACTTAACTGCTAAAGCCCGTTGTTGACTGGAAGGCTCACTGATAACACCAGCAGTTGGTGAACGCACTCATACGTTACGCATATCACATACTGTAGCCTGGCAATAACATAATAACATAAGCGCAAGGAAAGAAAAGGTTATTGAGAAAATCGTAAGGGAAACTATATCTGCGGTATCATACTGTACTGAAAAAGGTCTGTGTGGACCCATGTAGTTGGCCCGGTGCCGTTCACGGGTTAGCTACAGCATCACACAGAATAGTCTCACTGCCGCGAGGACGCTCGGCGCTCTGCCTTCTCACCGCTCCTCACCCCCGGCCCCGGCAACCACTGGTCTTTTACTGTCTCCATAGTTCTGCCTTTTCCAGAAGGTCACGGACTTGGAGCCGTACGCTGGAGCGTTCTCAGATTGCTTCTGTCACTTGGTAACTTACATCGAAGGTTTCTC
>CM052885.1:121514444-121528111 GCA_028534135.1 Potos flavus
CTGAAGTGCCGTTGACACCCAGCGTTCGGTGAATTTCACGTGTCCTCCTGGATGTCTTCTCATGGCCGGACAGCTCATTTCTTTTATCACTGACGGTTGCTCCGTCTTCTGGGTCTACCACAGTTCACTCCTCCACCACTTCCTGGAGGATGTGGTCGCTTCCAAGTTCTGGCAATTACGAATCCAGCTGCTCCAAACATCTGTGTGCAGTGTCTTTTTTGGGTGTAGATGTAAGTTTTCAACTCCCTTGGGTAAATATCAAGGAGGGTGTTTCGCTTGGTAAGAAACCACCAAACTGTCTGCCAAGGCGGCGGCGCCACGTTGCATCCCCAGCAGCGGCCGTGGGAGTTGCTGCCGCGCGGCGCGCTCGCCGGCCTGTGCTGTCCGCGCCGGGTTCTGCCCGCTGCGGGAGGGTTGGGGGGCTCCCTGTGGTTCTAATTTGCACTTTTCTGGTGACATGTACAGCATCTTTTCATATGCTTATTTGTCATCTGTATATCTTTTTTGGAGAGGTGTCTCTTAGAGTCTTTGACCATTTTTTTTTTTTTAAAGATTCTATTTATTTATTCGTCAGTGCACACAAGCAGCAGGGAGGGGAGAGGGAGAAGCAGGCTTCCCGCTGAGCAAGGAGCCCGATGCTGGACTAGGGATCCTGAGCTGAGCCAAAGACGCTTACCCGACTGAGCCATCCAGTCGCCCCTGACCCATTTTTTAGTTGGATTGTTTTCTTACTGTTGAATTTCAGTAGTTCTTTGTATGTTTTGGACCAAGCCTTCTCAAGTTTTCGCTCCCAGTCTGTGGCTTGTCTTTTTATTCCCTCGACAGTACCTTTCACAGAGATTTTTTAATTTAATGAGGTCTAGTTTTCTTGTTTTTGTGGATTGTGCCTTTGGTGTCGTATCTAAACAGTCATCCCCAGGTGTAAGGTCTGTGTCTAGACTTGTTTTTCTGCATGTGGACGTCCAGTGGGTCCAGCAGCGTTTGTGGAAGAGACTGTCCTTGCTTCATCACGTCGCCTTTGCTCCTTTGTCCAGTAACAGTTGACTGGATTTCTGGGCTCTCTTCCTGCCCCCCCAAAGTAAGTTCTGTGCCCAACATGGGGCTTGAACTCACGACCCTTAGATCAAGAGTTACAGGCTCTAGCGACGGAGCCAGCCAGGCGCCCCGGCTCTGTTCTGTCCCACCGATGTGTGTGTCTAGCTTTTCAACATTACACACTTGTCTTCGTTACCGTGGCTCCGCAGCAGGCCTCGAAGTCGGGTGGTCGCGGCCCTCTGACTTTGTTCTGCTTCGGTGTTGTGGCGGCTCCTGTAGGTCTTTGTTTTTCTATATAAGCGTTAGAATCAGTGTGTCCATATCCGCAGAAGAGCTTGCTGGAATTTTACTGGGATTGCATGGACTTTGCAAATGAAGATGGGAAGAACGGACATGTTAATGATGTGAGGTCTTCCTATCCAGGAACATGGACTGTCTCTCCATTCATCTAGTTCTTTGATTTCTTTCGTCAGAGTTTTGTAGATCTCCTCATAGAGATCCTGTATGTGTTTGTTAGACGAATACGTAAGTATTTTACGTTTTTGGTGTTAACGTAAATGATACTGTGTTTTTAATTTCAGATTCCTTTTGTTCATTGCTGGCATATAAAAAAATGACTTTGGTATATCAACCCTGTATCCTATAACCTTGCTAAAATTGTTTTTATATCGATTCTTTGGGTTTTCTACGTCAGCAGTTACCTGCAGACAGAACTTTATCTTTTCCGTCCCAGTCTGTGCTGCTTTCCTCCTTTTCTTGTCTTGCTCTATTCCCTAGCACTCTCTGCCCATGTTCCGTTCGTGCATTTTTAAAAATTTTTTATCATGATGATTTTAAGACTCACAGCCGGAGGGAATGGTATAATGAATTGCTGTTTGCGAATTTAAAGAAAGTTAGCTGAAATAATCTTTTATTGTATAATTTCTAGGTTTCACTCATTTTTAAGTAGACTTAAGTTTTTTTATGGGACTTTTATTTTCTTTTTTTCTTTTTTTTTTCTTTTTCATGGGACTTTTATGATTTTTTTAATTTCTTTAATATTTTTTAAAGATTTTATCTACTTGGCAGAGAGAGGGAAATCACAAGTAGGCAGAGAGGCAGGCAGAGAGAGAGAGGGGGAAGCAGGCTCCCTGCTGAGCCGAGAGCCCGATGTGGGGCTCGATCCCAGAACCCTGAGATCATGACCTGAGCCGAAGGCAGAGGCTTTAACCCACTGAGCCACCCAGGCACCCCTGATTTCTTTTTTTTTTTTTTTAATATATACTTTTGTTTTGTAGAAGTGAAATGTGTTTGTGATCATCACAAACTATTGTTTAAATTAAGTTTTTCCTGCTTTTACAGTTCCATGTTCACTGGTGGTCAGGGTCGCGGGAGGGGCTCCAGGGGCCTCTGGGTACTTGGTTTTGGGCATCTGTGACTCTCTGCGGTGCTCTTAGCCTGGCCTGTGTTGTAGGTGTCTGACTCGGTGAGTGGGCAGACTGTGGTCGACCCCAAAGGCTATCTGACGGACTTAAACTCCATGATCCCGACCCACGGAGGGGATATCAAGTGAGTGCTCTGTGGAACTGGTGGCGTGGGGTGGGACTTAGGTTGCCTAGAATATTTTGGATTTTATTTGAAAGATATGCAGCCAAAATGAGATGTGGGTATTCTAAGAAGTACACAGTGAAATAGGTTGATTTTGCACTTATCTCTGTTTGCATTGTGGGTACTAAACGTGTTAGCAATAATAGTCCAAATCTGTGTGCATGCTGAGCTGGAAAGCACCTTGCCAACCGTGTTCTCCACTGCTACTTCTGTCACCTGGGACATCAGATTTGACAGTTGCTATGTTGGTGCCTGTGTTCGGGGGCTGGACACGTCCTCAGCAGTGTGGCGGCTGACCCTGTCTGCTTTCTCACCCCTGCAGTGACATCAAGAAGGCACGGCTGCTCCTCAAGTCTGTTCGGGAGACGAACCCTCATCACCCCCCAGCGTGGATTGCGTCAGCCCGCCTGGAAGAAGTCACTGGGAAGCTGCAGGTAGCACGAAACCTGATCATGAAGGGGACAGAGATGTGCCCCAAGGTAAGGCCCGAGTTAGGGGCATTTTCCTGGAAGGCTGCACGATGCCAGCCGCGGAGGGACTCTGGGTGGCTGTAGTAGGTGGGACATCCATGGGACGTGAACTTGAGGTAGACTGACCTGCGTGCCTTTTGGTGTTGGAACTGCAGGCAGTAGGAGAGGCAAGAGGGAAGAGTGGGAAAAGTGGGAAAGGC
This sequence comes from Potos flavus, assembly GCA_028534135.1. NCBI lineage: Eukaryota > Metazoa > Chordata > Mammalia > Carnivora > Procyonidae > Potos > Potos flavus. Next base: position 121,517,737 of record CM052885.1, read on the forward strand.
TTTTCCTGCTTATTTTCACTTAGAGTGAAGGTCCACCTACGATTAGTTTAATGGCAGGATGACCTTAACAAGCAGGCTAAATTGATCAGCTTTTCCGGCCCACCTAACGTAGGAAACGTAAAGATTAACGTAGCTCTCAGCCGACTATTCCAGCACTTTCTTGGGAGGTAGAGTGACTAGACAAGCTTTGAAAAGTTCTGTGAGAACCTCTAAAGGTCCCTCTCTATTGTGCAGACTGGGGTGTCCTTGGCAGTGGAAGATACCCTGTCCAAGTACTTATGCCAGGACACCAGGCGCAAATGAGGACTTCCCAGGCCATCACACAGCCACATGCTGATAAGTCTCCATTTTGTCGTTGGTTGACCTGTCACCCTGCAGGGCAGACTGTGTTCTTCTCTCACGGTGCTGTTGCGTGTCTCCCCGACTCGGGGACACAGCGGTGCTCTAACCACGCTGCCAGGCAGTGACGTTACAGGGGTGTCCGGTGCAGGCGTACCTGAGGCCAAGCTGATGGACTTCGGTGTGGTCATAACCCTGGGGCCGAGGGTCTGATGAGCCCAGCCCCTCCCATTCCCGAGGCTCCGTCTCCGATTCCAAGCTGCATGTACACTTCCTGCTCTTTGGTTTCGCCCCACAGAGTGAAGATGTCTGGCTCGAAGCAGCCAGATTGCAGCCCGGGGACACAGCCAAAGCTGTGGTAGCCCAAGCCGTGCGTCACCTCCCACAGTCTGTTAGGATCTACATCCGAGCAGCGGAGCTAGAAACGGACATTCGTGCCAAGAAGCGGGTTCTTCGGAAAGGTGAGCCTCCCTGGGGCTGCCGTCGCCAGCAGGTGCACTTGGGGCCGTGGGCCGCCCAGGGGAGGGGCTGTCTCCTCTGCTCCTGGCGCCCATGCTCTCAGAGAGCAGACTTTTTTGCTGCTTTGCTCAGTTTTTTGGTGGTGATGGTTAAGGACTGGGTAACATTTTCAGGCCTTTTTCCGGGCTGGGTTGCCTCTGCTCTTGGACTGTCTGGGATTGGGAGGTAGTCTCCTTTCTGGATGAGGCACTCAGGGTTAGATCCCACTCCTGCCTTTTCCTTTGTGTGAGCTTGAGTGAGGGGAGCAGGCACTCTGCTCCCAGGTTTTCCTTATCTGCAAGACGAGAACAGTACTCATTCGGAACCTGCTTCTTAGGGCTCGATGTGGGGGTGTATTTGAAGGGCAAGCCGAGCCCCCCAAGGCAGGTCTCGGGGTATTAGTCTTTTCCACTGGGAGGAGCCTGATGCTGCGGCAGCTAGCAGCGCATCATCGGATTTTAAGGCTGAAGGACCTGGGTGGTCACAGCAGAGCCGTGCAGTGCCCGAGCCCCTCCCATCTCGGGAAGCCCTTGCAAGGTCACGTGACAGCACCGCGTCGGCTCGGCTGGTGCTCCCAGCGCGGTGGTGGCGTGTGCCGCCAGCTCCTGTCACAGGGAACGGTCTGCGCGCGGCGGAAGCTGATTGCATCCAGGAGTCGTGGCCGAGATGGAGCTTTTGTAGCTCTTTGTTTATCATTGTTGCGGAGTTGGCGTGAAGAGTGGCATCTCTCCCTCCTCCAGGACCGTGTAGTAGATGCTGCTCTTGATTTCGTTCTAGAGCAGATGCGAGTCAGAGGGTTGGTGAGGAGGAAACCTGTGCAGGTGGCATATTCTGCTTGAACTTGGGGTGCGGGTCAGATAAGGTACATCATGCGGGATCGAGGGCAGTCTCCAGTGAGGGTTCCAGCTCTAGTTTGTAAGTTGTGTGTTTGAGTAAGACGTTAGAGGTGTGTGCCATCAGGCCACGCGAGTGTTATCACACACAGAGTCCCCCTTGTGTGCGACCCTGGCCACGTGTGCTTGTGTGCATTCATTCAAGTGTGTTTTTCACTCTTGTGTCTGGTTTCCTGACTGCAGCCCTACTACCCATTAAATGCTCAGAGCCAGTCTCTTAAAATGAGGCCAGGAACAGAAAGTTAGCACCTGTCTTGGTTTATAGAAATCATCTTATCTTGGGGCACCTGGCTGGCTCAGCCGGTTGGGCATCCAACTCTTGGTTTTGACTCAGGTCATGATCTTGTGATCGTGGGATCCAGGCCTGCCTCGCGTGGGGCTCTGCCCTCAGCGGGAGTCTGCCTCAGATTCGTTCTCCCTCTCCCTCCGCCTCTGCTCTTTTCCCCCCTTCCCCCCTCCTCTCTCCCTCTCCAATAGATGCAGAGATAAAATCTTAAAAAAAACCACAACGAAATCAACTTCTCTTTTTTCAGCCAGAAAAATAGTTCTTTAATGACAAACACATTAAACTCTGGGTAATTAGCATTATTTATTTAGGAAAGCTCTCCTGAATCTCGCCTGCCACAATCTCGTGATGAATGGTCAGAATGTCTTTGTGGCCACTCCTTTTTCACCACCAGGTTACCTGGCTTCGTTTCCAGCTGGCTTCAGATTTGGAGAGGGAAGTGGGCTTGGAGGTGGGGCCTGCAGCCGGTGTTGAGTGATGGCTCTTCCAGGACGTCCCGGGTCTCTAGGGCAGTGGCTGTCAGGCTCTGCTTCCCCCGGAGAGCTGTGCTGAGGTGGGAAGAACACTGAGTCCCCAAGCCGGGCTCTGCCGCTGCTCCCCGGTCTTAGTCCTGGCCTGCCCCGGCCCTTAGAGTACTTCCAAAGACAGCATTCTTTTTTCAGGTGCCTGGGGCAAAGCCAGGTTCTAATTCATTTAGTTCTTGGTGAAAATCAGGATGACAGCTACTTCTATTGGAGACTTGGGACACCCTGCCAGCCCTTAGTCCCCGGCATGTGAGCTCTGGGTCTCGGTAGGATGCAGCTGACACCTTAGTCCTTTGTTGGGAGAACCTGACCTTGGAATGCTAGTCTGACACCTGAAGAGGCCGAGTGACCTTGAGCGTGATACTCGACCTCTGAGCTGCGGTGTCCTTACCTGTGAGGGCACACGTGGGCCTGTGGCCGGGCCGTGGGCTGCTTCCTGTCAGTCCAGCTCCCTGTGACAGGCACGGCGCTCTGTGGTACCCTGTAACCGATACAGTCCCGTAAAAGCGAGGTTATTTTACCCCAGAGCCCCATATTGTGGTGCGTAAAGCACAGCAGCCTCTGGTGGCTGTCCTTGCTGGGTCACCGTGAGCACAGGGCCAGAGCTGGAGGTCGTGTGTGTTCTAGTTCAGGCTGGTCTTTTCCCAGCTGGGCTGCCCCTTACGCACCGGTGGGTGTAGCCTCTCGAGGTGGCTTTACAACCCAGTAGCTGCCCCTGGGAAGACCCTTGGTCGGAGCTGGACCGCCCGCAGCCGTCGGCTTCGCTCTAGTCCCCGGATTGCCGGTGGGACGCCAGTGGAGGAGTTCCCACTGTTTCCCAAAAAGTGGAGACACAGGTTCCTTGGTGTCACGCCCGTCTCTGGGTGAAGTCAGTGACGCTGTAAGCTCAGTCCCACGTGGAAGTTCTGTGCCAGACTGAATTAGAAGTTCCCTTCCACTGATAACCTAGCATGGCGGGGAGAAGGAAGGCAGAGGCAGGGCAGCGCACGCGTCTGCAGAAGCAGCAGAGTGTGGTTCCGGGCCCTCGCTTCTCTGGCTCTTGCCGGACTGGAGACTAGGACTTTACCGTGCCCTCTGCTGGCACCTCACCTGACCAGGGACTCAGACGGTTATTCCTGAGGGGGCTCAATCCTCGGCGGTCTCGCTTTCTTGGGCTCCTGTACTCCCATGAGCTGACTCTTGGAAATGGGAATCCGGAGCCAGTCCTTAGGACTGTGTGGGCTCCCGTCCCCCAGGACAGCGACCGTGGGAGCTCAGTCTCACCTTGGGCGTCAGGGCTCCTCTCTGCAGCCGGGGCCGGTGCGCTGGCGTCAGAAGGCGGAGAGGTGGGTGCCTGCCTTGGTGTTCAGTGTGGGACAGCTGGGGCCGTGCGCCTTGGTGGGCGCACCTTCCCTCGGGAGGAGCCCTCCTGACAGCAGAGCTCCCAGGTGTGGAGGCGGGAACCAGGCTCTCCCAGTGGGTTATGCTGCGTGGCCTGGGGAGCGCTTGGATGTCCCTGCTTTTTTCTGGACCTGTGCGTTTTGGCCGTGTGAGAACCACCGCTGTAGGGGTTTTTTTTTGCATCCTATGAGGTTGAGGCCTGCTGCTTCAGGGCGTTTCTCCCAGCCAGGGTTGTGGCTGCTCGGGAGCGTCCCAGTGTCCCGCTGGGCCTTGGCTCTGAATGACGGGGGTGTGTAAGGCCAGGGGATCCACGGCCTGAGCCCTTAGCTGCATGTCTTCTGCCGTGAGGAAAGTTTCTTGAACTCGATGGGTGTGTGGTGCTGGCATCCAGCTCTGTGGACGGGGTGCTGGCAGAGTTCTGTAGGCAGGGAAGGCACCTCCAACCCAGGGAAGGCCAGTCCCTGCCCCTCCAGGTGGAAGGGGTCCAGGATACCAGCCTAGTCCGGGGGCTGGCTAGGGAACGGTTCTCTGGGAGGGGACTCGGCTCAGCGGCATCGTCGTGTCACCCTCGGGAGGGGCTCCATGAACCCCGAATGGCTGTCCGATCCTGCTCCATGTGCACAGCCCCGTGGAGCGGGGTGGGGGCGGGGGAGGATGGCCGCCAGCTGCTGCTGCCGGAGAGGGAGGCTCGGAGGATCACACCCTGGCCTCATCCAGGTGTCCTAACAGGCCCCGGTCTGTCCCTAAAGTCATGCGAGAAGCTCTGTGGGTCTGCAGACTCCGCACTATGAAATCTTAGGTCTGTTTTCCATATGCTTTCTGAGAAACTTCCCGCGCGTCTCTGAGAGACGGGCCCTTTGGGATCTGCCGTGAAGGTGCTGCCGGGGGCTCACCGGGGGCTCACCGGGGGCATGGCCTCGCTCTCCCCTAACGCCCCGCAGAGCTCTGTGTGTGCGCGCCTTCTCTTCGGGCTTTGTGGCAAACCGCACGTGAAGCAAGGGCGCTGCTGCTTAAACTAAGGGTTGGAAGTCTCCGGACTGCAGGAAGTGGTGGCTTCTCTGGGAGTCTGTCCCTCTCCCTGACGTCCCTCCGCGTGCTGGCTGCCTGTGGGCCACCAAGGGAGCCCGCCTGCTGCAGAGCTTGTGAGGCTTGGCTGCCACGGGCACGATGTCCCCACACGGTGCGCCTCGGGGGCCAGGGAGGGGCTCGCGACCTGGAGAGACCTGTGCCCCAGGGCCACTTCTGCTTTCTTTTTTTTTTTGTTAAAGATTTTATTTATTTGTTTAACGGAGAGAGATCACATGTTGGCAGAAAGAGAGAGGGGGAAGCAGGCTCCCCGCTGAGCAGAGAACCCGATGCGGGGCTCGATCCCAGGACCCTGAGATCATGACCTGAGCTGAAGGCAGAGGCTTTAACCCACTGAGCCACCCAGGCGCCCCTCACTTCTGCTTTCTTTTCCCACGATTTCTACACCCACACACAACCTGCCTGGCTGAGCCCTTCACGAGAAGGAGATTGTTTTCTTGTGGTTGCATGGCTTTGTTTTGTAATGTTGGTTTTCAAGCGTGAATGGGAGCAGAGACAGTGCACAGTCCCCTGTGCCACCCCCTGTCGTCTGCGGAGTCCTTGCTTGTGTTTTCCACCTTGGTCTTGGCTGTGTCTGCCCCACACTTGAGAGGACCCATATAAAGGGCAGGTGGACGACCCTGGCCTGCCACCAAGGAAAGGGTCTTCTGACCCTGCTGGCCGGAGTGTCCTCTGGGACACGAGCGTCCTGCTTCTGCTTTTCTGTGACCTGGCTTCTTGTCTGACCTTTGCCAGCCCTTGAACATGTTCCAAACTCCGTTCGCTTGTGGAAGGCGGCCGTCGAGCTGGAGGAGCCTGAAGATGCTAGAATCATGCTCAGTCGAGCTGTGGAGTGCTGCCCCACCAGCGTGGAGGTGAGTCTGCCAGGCGCGGCCTGAGTCCAAGTGCGGCGTCCGGAGCGGCAGCAGCTGAGCCCCGAACCGTGATTTCTGGGACTGCGAGGCAGCGCGAAGTCACAGGAGGCCGCGTGTACCACGGCCGCCCAGCACCGGGACTGGGACCGGCCAGCTGCGGCCGTCGCGCTCCTGGCGGACGCGCAGAACAGAAGCTTGCCTGCCTTGGGCCGCTCCAGAGAACTCCGTGCGGGGCAGTGTTTTTCAGGGGCCAGTCCTAAATCAGCTCAGAGTTTGCAAATGGGCCCTGCCCAGTGATCTTTTTCCCAGCCCAGCGTGAGCTTGGCTCGTTGCCTCAAAGCTAGTTGGGTTTCTTTAGTTTCAAACATTCGGGTTCACGACATTGTGTGCAGTGATTTTTAGTCTTGGTTTTATGATATCCAATATGGCCTTAATTATCCTAAGAGGTATTGTGAAATTCTCCCAGCAAAATTAATCTTAATTTATTGATGTAAAAGTAAATAGAGCCCATACACATCTTTGGTGCTGAGATGTTGCAGAATCAACAGCCGGGGTGTGGGAACCCCACAAGGCTGAGCGCCCGTGTGTCCTTCGTGAAGTCAGCAGTCACGTCCTGCTCATCCTCCGCCCGGCACCTGGAGCGGGTCTGACGTACCGCGTACATGTCACTGCTGTTTGCAACGTGTGCCTGAGAATCTGTCAGCGCCTCACGTTCACCAGAGAGTCCCTGAGTCAGATACATAACTGAAGTTAATTAGAGCGGGTGAAAATGTTGTACACATTTGTGGGTTCTGTGTAAAGGATCCATGAGAGCTGTTAGAAAGGGGTGCCTGGGCGGTTCAGTCGGTTAGCCGTCCGACTCCTGGTTTCAGCTCAGGTCATGATTTCAGGGTTGTGAGATCGAGCCCCATGTCGGGCTCTGTGCTCAGCGTGGAGTCTGCTCGAGGTTTTTCCCTTCTCCTTCTGCCCCTCCCACCCCACTTTCTTTCTTGCTGTCTCTCAAGTAAGTACGTAAGGTCTGAGAGAGAGGAGGGAAGGAGGGAGGGTTTTGTGGAAGTGCCGCAGGCCGGTACGGGTGGCTCACCGTTCGACCCGGCAGGCTGTGCTGAGTACTGTCTTCTTGCTCGCCGGCGCTCTCCCCACACAGCTTTGGCTCGCTCTGGCAAGGCTAGAGACCTATGAGAATGCCCGCAAGGTCTTGAATAAGGCCCGTGAGAACATCCCTACAGACCGGCACATCTGGATCACGGCTGCCAAGCTGGAGGAAGCCAACGGGAACACGCAGATGGTAGAGAAGATCATTGACCGAGCCATCACCTCTCTGCGGGCCAACGGCGTGGAGATCAACCGTGAGCAGTGGATCCAGGTGAGGGCAGCAGGAGGGGCTCCCCGCTGCGAGCAGGTGCCCCGGCGTCTGCTGTAAAAATGCACGTTGGAGTCTCTCGTAGGGTCGGGGCTGCCGGGTGGTACCTGAGGGTCTTCATGCTGAGGAAGCAGGCATGTGTGGCTTTTCCTTACGTGATCGTGACCTAGGTTTTGGTAGAGTTGGCCCTTTGAGTACATCTTGGGGTTGGATACTCTGAAGAATTTTTTGTGTATGGACACTGGTGAGTAGTACCACTTTGCAAATAGAAATAATACGATGTAAGGAGAACGAAAGGCCCGTGGCTAGTGAAGTGTCTGAAGATCTTCTGATCCAGCCTCCAGGACAGGCGACCTCTCCTACCTTCCACTTCCACCACGCGAGCTCTCTGGACCTGGGCCCCCCATCTCCTGGGGGCGCCCTGCCTGAAGTGTAGTCCGCCTGGGGTTATCTTCACAGTTATCTGCTCCCTACCACGAAGGGCCCTACAGAGCAAGGCTCCTTGCTTCACCGACTGCCCGTTGGCACCGGAGGATGGCCCCAGGCCTCCCACGCCCTCCCTTCTGCTCCTGCTGCCACACAACTGATTACCGTTCTCAGAACAGCCCCCGAGCTGAACTGTCCCCGGTATGGCCAGGAGGGCCTCAAGTGGTGCTGCCCTATTCCCGGGGTCCCTCTGGATCAGAGCCCCTGCTCTTTCCTCTTTCTCACATGGGTATTAAGCCATGTGGCCCCTTTCTGTGTTTGGGCAATTTTTTTTTTTTTATCCTGAATGCAAGGCCTTGCCTGTTCCTCTAAAATTGAATCATCGAAATTCAGTCCCTTTATTTCTTAGGTGTTTTTAGCCACGTTGCTACAGTTTCGATGCCTCATCCCTTTGTGCAGACCCACCTGTCCAGCCAGTGTCTTCTTCCTTCTGCCTAAGAGACTCTGTTTCTCGCACTGCAGGTCTGATGGTGGATTCTTCCAGCTCTTACATGTCTGCAAACAGTCTGTGTTTCACCTTCGTCGTCTTGGGTTTTTAAAGATTTTATTGATTTACTTGAGAGAGAGAGAGAGAGCACGAGCAGCGGGGAGGGAGAGAGGGAGAAGCAGACTCCCCACCGAGCAGGGAGCCCGATGTGGGGCTGGATCCCAGGACCCTGGGATCATGACCTGAGCCGAAGGCAGAGGCTTAACCCACTGAGCCACCCAGGCGCCGCTTCTTTTGTTTTCTTCTCATTTCTCGTGTGTGGAGTTTGTTTAGCTTCTTGGATCGGTTGGATTTGTAGATTTCATCAAATCTGGAAAATTTGTGGGTCTACTGTTTCTTCATCTACCTTCCTCCCACTTCATGAATATGCCTCACACATTCATCAGGCCACTTGAATTTGACCCACAGCTCATTATGAGCTATTCATTTTTAAGTCATTCTTTGTTTCATCTTTTAACAATTTATAAGCTGTAGTTCTTGTTTCGTAGTTCGCCCAGTGAGAGCCTGCGAGGCAGTGGCTTTAGTCTATTCAGAGGCATGCAGTCATCAGCTCTGCTGTAGAACTTTCTCTCTGCCCCACACACAGAGCCCTGCCTGGGAGCTGCCGTGCCCTCCCCCAGTCGCAGGCACCTGCACCCTTCCTCTGTGGACTTCTGTGGGAACAGAATTGTACAATATGTGGTCTTTTGTGATTGGCTTTCACTTAGGATAACGTGTTCAAAGTTCCTAGGGATGTGTTGAAATCTTGTCCTTTTGTTTGTTTGTTTTAAAGATTTACGTGAGAGAGAGGGGGAGAGCGCAGAGGGAGAGTTGAGAGGAAGAACTTCACGGGCTGTCAACTTCACGTACTGAGCCACCCAGGCGCCCCATCTTGTCATTTTAAAATTGGGTCGTGTGTCTTTATTAGTGTTATTTTCCATTTTACTATCAAGTTGAGTTGTGAGGGTTTTTATGTATATATTCTGGATATAAGTCCCTTTCAGCTTATATGACTTACAAATATTTGCTCCCATTTTGTGAGTCACCTTTTCACTTTCTTGATTGTACTGCTTGTAGCACAAATGTTTGTAATTTTTGTAGAGTCCAGCTTATTCCTTTTTTTCTTTTTTGTTGCTCCTGCTTTAGGTGTCATAGCTAAGGATCTTCCTTAGCCCAAGATCATGGAGATTTGCTCCTGTATTTTTTAAGATTTTTATTGTTTTATTTTTTTTAATGATTTTTTTTTTTTTTTTTTTTAAGATTTTACCCACTTATTTGACAGACACAGCAAGAGAGGGAATCCAAGCAGGGGAGCAGCAGAGGGAGAAGCAGGTTTTCCGCAGAGTAGGGAGCCCGATGCAGGGTTCGATCCCAGGATCTTGGGATTGTCACCTGAGCTGAAGGCATACGCTTCACTGACTGAGCCCCCCAGGCGCCCTGATTTTTATTGTTTTAGCTTTTATATTTAGATCTATGATCCATTGCAGCTAGTTTCTGTATATGGTGTGAGGGAAGAGTTTCATTTCATTCTTCTACACGTGCGTGGTTTTGGTGCTGTTGTAGGAGCCGGTGGTCATCAGTGCCCGAGTTTATTTCTGCACTCTGTCTGTCCCTTAGACTGTGTCCTTACGCCAGCACGGTGCCATTCCGATTGCCGGAGCTCTGTAGAGGGCTTCGAGGTCAGGAAGCGGGAGTCCGCCTCTTCTCTTGTTTCCAAGATTACTGTAGCCATGCTTGGTGCTTTGTGATTCCACATACATTTTAGGATCAACTTAGGTCTGCAAAAAAGGAACTTGGACCATCTGGGATTTTGATAGGGATCACATGGGACCTGCAGATTGCTCTGCGACTGTTGCCGTCCTCGTAGTGTTAAGCCTTCTGATCCATGAATATGGGATGTCTTTCCATGTATTTAGGTCTTCAGTTTTTTTCAGCAATATTTCAGTGTATTAGTATTGCACTTCTTTTGTTTTATTTCAAGGTATTTTATTATTTTTGATGCTATTATAAGTGGAATTTTAATATCATTTTCAGGTAGTTCATTGTCGGTGTATAGAAATACAGTTGTTTTCTGAATATTGAGCTTGTATTGTATAAACTTGATGAAATTTAAATCATAATAGATTCATGGATTCTCTAGGATTTTCTGTATACGAGATCATGCCATCTGCCTGTATAATCTTACTTCTTCCCGCCGGGG
>CM052885.1:121528211-121591901 GCA_028534135.1 Potos flavus
GACTAATTCTTTTTCCTCCCCATTTTATTTTGGATCACTTCTATGGCTTTGTCCTCAAAGTCTATTCTTTTGTAACGTCTGATCTGCTATTTATGTCGTCGAGGGGGTTTTCCACATCAGATCTTGTCATTTTCATTTCTAGGAATTTAATTTTGGTCTTTTAAAAATGTCTCTCACGGGGCGCCTGGGTGGCTCAGTCAGCTGAGTGTTGGACTCTTGGTTTTGGCTCAGGTCATGATCTCAGGTTCGTGGGATCGAGCCTCACCTTGGCCTCTGTGCTCAGTGAGGAGTCTGCTTGATTTTCTCTCTTCGTCTGCCCCTCCTCCCACTCAACGCTGTCTTGCTCATGCTCGCTTTCTCTAAAAATAACAAATCTTTAAAAAAAACTCATTCTCATTTTTAATGTGAAATGTTAGATTTTCTGCTGCCTCCGCTTGGTAATTTGAACACGGAATGCAGTGATCGCAGCTGTTCTAGTGCCCTTGTCTCCTGACTCTTGCCATCTTTGTCAGTTTGGGATTGATTCTGATAGATATAGTTCCTTTCATTACAAGTTGCGTTTTCTTGTTTCTTTGCATCACTGGTAGTCTCTGATTTGCTGCCAGGTGTGGTGAATTTTCCCTCGTTGGGTGCTGGGTATTCTTGCACCGCTAGAAACACCCTAGACGTTCCTGCTGGAGCGCAGCTGTGTTTGTGGGCCCTTTGGTCCTTTGGCTCTTGCTTTGCTGGGTTCGACCCCCGCAGTAGTGGGTTTGGGACAGGCAGGGCTAATCGGCCGATGGAGGTGAGACCTCTGTGCACTCTGCCCAGTGACCTGTTTCTCCTGGGGGTTTCCAGTCAGGCTGGTGGAAACAGGCAGTGTTCCTGGTCCCGTGTGAGCTCCGAGGATTGCTCTGACCCTTTTGGATGGTTCTTTCCAAACACTCATGCCGCGTATGGTGCTCAGTGAAAACTCCCAGGCGGCCCTCTGCAGAGCCCAGCGCCAGGGTCCTCGCTCTGTGCTGCGCTGCTCCTCTCTGGGGCTTGTCCTTTCTACTGCCTCCTTCTCGATCTTCTGGGCTTGGCTCTGCCTCCTCCACCGGCCCCGCCTGGGTTCCCCTCCCTGCACCGTGGCCCGGAAAGTCTCCAGGCAGTGAGCCGGAACGACAAGGGGTTCCCCTTGTCTGTTTCTGCGCCTCAGTCCTCACACCACATCCAGTGTCTTGACAACCCCCGTTTCAGGATTGTTGTCTGGGCTCGTGGTTGTCTCAGGAGCAGGGGATTCCAGCTGGGTCCGCAGTGTTTCCCCGGTCCTCCGAGGGCTTTTGGAGGCTGACGGTGTCCCTGCCGGGGCCTGCTGGTCCAGCTCTCTGAGCGCCTTCTCGGTCTCCCTCGAGCCCTGGGGGCTGTGTTGCACACGGTAGAGCTGAGAGTCCTGTGCTCCCAGAGATGCCCACCTGTCGGTTCCCAGTCCTGCCGCCCCTTTGGGGACGCACTTGCTTGGCCGCAGCGAGTCCATTTCTTGTGCCATCTGTGTTTCCATCCCGTCAGGACAGACGATTGCAAGAGGTGACGGTGGGTGTCCTCCCTGTCCCCTTGCTGGTTCTCAGACCAGCCCCCTACAAACCCTTCATTAGGACACTGCCAGGGTGCAGAAAAAGACAGCACGAGCTAGAGGTTTTTTAAACTTTCTTCCGATTTCATGTTTTGCTTCTACTTGGTTCTACTAGAATGTGATGAAAAGGATTTGTCTGAATGTACATTAGTTTTACTTCAGTCGTTTTAAGGTTAACACATACTTTTTATTCTGTTTTCTCTGTGGTGTCCTGCAGAGCCTTGTGACTTTCTGGTGTTTCACTTCCTGAGCAAGTCACCGTTTACTGAGCAACCACTGCGTACCAGACTCTGCTAAATGCATTGAATCCTTGCCTTCTCTCTTCCCATTTCCCGTTGTTTGCGGAGCCCAGTCCAGGCCCACAGCCGCGCCGCAGGCAGGAGCCTCCACGCAGGACCTGCCCAGCCTGCCTGTGCCCTCGAGCCCCGTCTGCGCGGCTCCCTCTCGTCTCGGGGTGCCTGTCCTTCCACCTCCTGTGCTGGTTCTCCTTCCTTTCTCGTAATCTTTTTTTTTTTTTTTTTAAAGATTTCATTTATTTACTTGACAGAGATAGGAAGAGAGGGAACACAAGCAGGGGGAGTGCGAGAGGGGGAAGCCGGCTCCCCGCCGAGCAGGGAGCCCGATGCGGGGCTCGATCCGAGGACCCCAGGATCCTGACCTGAGCCGAAGGCAGACGCCTCACCGACAGAGACGCCCAGACGCCCCTCTTCTCATAATCTGAATCGCTTGGTGGTTTGGCCCTCAGCCCCCTTTTGTGACTTCTGTGCTTGCTTCTGTGGTAATCTCATCTTTCCACATTGTCAGAGACGTAGCTTCCGTGCCAGGAACCCCCAAATGTGGCCCTGTGCTCTGGGCGCTCCCTGTGTCCTGGATCACTCCCCTGCTGCCTGGCGTCCCCCTGGGACATGTGATGGCACCACAGCCTGGCGTGTCCGGGATGCATCCCCTGCCTTGCCCACAAAATCTGCCAGTCCCGGCCGAGCTCAGCTCGGTGAGCAGTTTGCATCTGCCTTCCTCTCTGTCCCTGCTCCAGGTACTGCTTGTCACCTGGCTGCGGCCGTCCTCGGCCAGATACAGCCTCCTCTGAACGCGGCAGTGACTCCTGATGCATATTCCTGCTGATGCTACACACGACAGGGCCGTCCTTTTATTTTTTTTATTTTTTCAAAGATCTTGTTTTACTTATTTGAGAGAGAGAGAGCGCACGCGCGCACAAGCAGGGGAGCGGCAGGCAGAGGCAGAGGGAGAAGCAGACTCCCCTCTGAGCAGGGAGCCTGATGAGGGACTCCATCCCAGGACCCCAAGATCATGACCTGAGCCAAAGGCACACAACCAACTGAGCCACCCAGACACTCCTGGGGCGGTCCTTTTAAAATAAGATTGATTATATGACTCATTCTCTAGTTTAAAAGCCTCCGGGTGCCTTCCGGCCACACTGCAGAGCCCAGAGCTCTTCTTACGGCCTGCAAGGGCCTGAGGTCCGGGCTCAGGGCCAGCGCCCCACGAATTTGCCACTAGGCTTCCTTGCTCATTATTGGCCTTCTCATCATGCCTTCTCCTGAGGGCTTCGCCGTTGGCTCTGCTCTCTGCTTAGGGTGCTTCTCTGAGGCCTGTGGGGCCCCAAGGACCTCTGGCTGGGGCTTCTCTGGCTCCTTTCACATGGGGGTCTGACCAGGGTCGCCTCTGGGTCAGCATGTCCAGCACGTCTCCTGAACTCCTGCACGTATCATAAGTCTCTTGTCGGGAGGTAGAAGAGGGTGGTTTCTACCCTTTCTTGCTGCAGAGAGTATTATAAAAGTGTCTTGGTGTGGAGGTTGTTTTGCACGTATGGAAACGTATTTGTTTTTTTTTTTTTTTTTTTGGAAACGTATTTGTAAGATGAATTACTTAAAGTGGAATTGTTGGGTCAATGTGTATACTTTTTATTTTGATGGCAAACATGAAATTGCCCTCTGGGGGGTTGTCCACGTGTGCTCCTCTGCCGCGTACACGTGTCTGTGTCCCCATCTTGGCCCTGCACGTGTTTCATGTTGCTGATCTGATGTGTATAAAATGGTACTTAAGAAAAATAGAATGGCTTCTTCTCCAGTGTTTAAAAGTCACTTGTAGTTTTGTTTTCTGGAGAACTGTGTGTTTTATGTCCTTTGCTCAATTGCATTTTGGTCCTTCCCTGACTGATGTGCACGAGACTTCAGTGACACATTTCTGCGTCTCAGCCGTAGAACCATGGCTGTCTTCTGTCTGCACAACCTGAGATCTGCCCCCTGGAGTCCAGTGCTTTCCTGGGTCCACCCGCCCACCTGCCTGACGGGACGCCCTTGTCGTGGGTCCTTCCTCTGGGTTTCTCTCTTACCTTCTGTGCGCCAGGCTCGTCCACTCCCACCCCCCTCTGTTTTAGTTTGGCTGTCTCTTTCTTTTGTCCATTTTGAATCCTGAGTTCAGACCAACAGATACAAATGTGTGAGCTTGTCTTGATTCCTCTTACTTTGGGAGTTTCTTTTTTGTGTAAGAACCTCTTACAGCCACTGAGCCGTCTACTACGGTACTTTGTACGCAGGAGGTGCCAATGTGACGTTTGTTGAGTGGATAGATGCAGTCCTTAGGTATTAGTCTGGCATTTATCTGCTGGGTGGCAGGGATGGGTACGCAGTGGCCGAGCAGACCCAGCCGGGTGGGCTGTGGCAGGACCTGACAGGCATCAGAGCCTTGTGTGCGCACCCCGTCTGCAAGGCAGAGGCTCTCTGGGTCCTCAGCCCGTCGGAATAGCGTGCCCCCCACCCCCCCACGCCCCCCACCCCCCGTCAGGCACCTGCGGCTCTGGACTACAGTTCTGTGTCCCCCTTTCAGGATGCCGAGGAGTGTGACAAGGCTGGGAGTGTGGCCACCTGCCAGGCCGTCATGCGCGCTGTGATTGGCATTGGGATTGAGGAGGAAGACCGGAAGCACACGTGGATGGAGGATGCTGACAGCGTGAGTCCGGCCGACGGGCCTTCAGTCCGCGTGTGGGGCGCTAGGCCGCCGGAAGTGCCGTTGATGCCGGGGTTTGGAGGTAGCCGCAGTGGTAGGACTCCAGTCTTCTCGTCACCTGGCTTTACCTGGGGAGCTACTGTTTGCGCACCCCAGATCTGTAGTGGTCTGGGGGAGCGGCCGGGGTGCCGCAAACCGGGAGCCCGCAGAGCCCTCGCAGCTGTTTCCCACCCACCCCCCGCCCCCTGGGGTTTCTGTCGTAAATTGCGGTTGAGAGAACAGTTTGCATACAAAGCTTTTGCCTACTTTGAGATTATTTCCTTAGAATAGGCTTCCAGAGAAGAGAACTTGGGGTCAAAATCGATACATATTTTAGGTATTTAATGCCTTAATCGAGGTCCTCCTTATTTTTTACCTTGTTATTTTGAAATAATTTTAGATTTACATAAAAGTCGCGAAACTGTACAAAGAATTCTTCCATGCCCTTCACCCGGACTCCCCAACTTGTCTGCCTTCTCCTCCAGCCACACTCACACGCCCCCCTCTCTCACCTGAGTGTGTGAGAGTATGCTGCAGAGGGCAAGGCCCCTTTCCTCTAAGCCCTGCAGTGTGTGTTAGAGAACGTTTTCTCACACGGTCTCAGCATAGCTGTCAGAATCGGGAAATCATGTGGATACCGTACTATTACGTAGTTTGCAGACCTCCTCCAAATGCCACCCATCGCCTCCCCGAGCATCCCGTTAGCAGAAGGGAAGGCCCCGCTGTGCTGCCCGGGGGGACACTCAGGCCTCCGCCGCCCCAATACCTGCAGGGGGCTCTGGTCTGCCTTTGTTTCTCATGAGGCTGGCTTTTGTGGGGACAGGCCGGTGACGCCATGGGGCCCCCTGGATTCGGGTGTCCGTGATGTTTCCGTGCCGCGGGGTTGAGGCTCTGCGTCTCGGCGGGATTTGGGGCCTCCTGGCTGTGCTGGAAGGTTAGGTGCCCCTTCAGCACCCACCAGCTCACGTGGGACCTGCCCGGTTTCTCCACTAGAAGGTTGCTCTTCTTGTGCTGTGTAATTAGTAAGCGCTTTGTGGGGAGGCACTCTGAGAGCAAACATTCTGTTTCTTGTCAAACTCTGACCTGCTAGTTTGCAGGTCTGTTACTGAGGGTTCTGGCCTGTGTCGGTTACTACTGTGGATTCGCCAAACGGCGCTCTTCTAAGGTATCGTTTCTTTTTCATAGTGTTAGAGTTTATCCGTTGGAATTCTCCAGTAACGAAGGCCTTTCCTCTGTCCCTTACTCACCGGGTATTTGCTTCCCTACGTCAGCAGAGACTGAGGATCCTGGCTCTGTCCTGCGGCTTGGCCCCCCTGCCGGCCTCCACTGTGTGGAGCTCCCCTAACCTCTCGAAGGCCCCAACCACAGGGGCCGGCCACGCCACCCTTTGCCAGGGGCCTGCGGCCGACACGCGGCCTTGCGCACAGTGCATATACTCTTGGTTCTTTAGGGGAGCGCAGGACACAGGCCCACCACGATGATTTTTAAAAGCTTCTCGTGATGTAACAGTCAAGGTGGAAAGTATAAAGAATAACTTAACAAATACGTTCAGTCTCTGTATTGGAAGAAAATTCCTAAATACGCAAAAGAATCCCAGTGTCTGGTTGTCGAGATCCTTTTTATTCTGGATGTGAAACACTTCACTTCTTTTATTTTCCTCGTTGTCTTTGACAGCGTCGGAGGCCCTGGGAGTCAGGGGTGGGGGGCATTGCCCTACGGACCACGGATTGTGAGAGCGGAAACCCACGAGCCGTTGCCAGTTTCTGTTTCGGTCTTTGTTGCCTCTCGCACGTGTCCCGGAGCGAGCCGTCCCCGAGCTGCGCACTTCTGGACGGAGAGCTGGAGTCTCTGTGCTTAGAAGCTCGGGTGTTTTTCTAGTACTTCCACCCCTCAGGGACCGGCCCGGGTCACCCACACCGGAGACCCCGGGCTGGCTGTCACATGATCCTGGGGGGCCAGGCTAACTGCCCCCAGGACCTGGGTCAGAAGCCACGGAGAGGAGTGCAGACCAGTCTGTATGGGGTCTAACCCTCACTTTTCCAGGCGCTGCTGGTCAGGACACGCCCGAGGCAGGGCCCTTCCTGGTTTCTGTGGTGGTTGAGTCAGCTCGAGGCCATGTGACCAAGCAGGAACCCGGTCTGAACAAGGAGGTCTTAGCTGCGTCCCTGCTCCTCTGACTCCACACCCGTGTCCACGCGGGTGGTCTTTGAACAGCAGGAGGCTCGCTAGCGATTCTCCTGGGGAACGCGGCTGTCGATCTGGGAGAGGGCCGCGGGGGGGCTGCCTGTCTGCTTCCATCCGTGCCATTTTGATGATCACTGTTGCAAAACTTCGTTTCTCACCCACTTCCTAGTGGCTTTTCACTTACCTCAAGATACAAAACTCCTTTCGGTACGAGAGTGCTCCTGAGTCCGCAGTGTGTGGGAGAGCCGCACGTTTTCTCGGGGGTCCGCGCGGGCCGCATGCTGGCCTTTCTCCTGGGCGAGGCTCCGTGACAACAGCTGTCAGCCTGTCCCAGTGAGTGTCCCTGGGTCATGACCCTTTTAGAGACGGGATCACCACGGACAGCGACTGCTTTTCTTGTGCTGCTTGATGCTAACTGGGGAGTAAAGTCATTCTTGAGTGACACGTGTTTATCGTAGGTCTATTTGAGTGGATGGGTTCTTTCGTTTTTAAGCTGCATTTTTTTTTTTTAAGATTTTATTTATGTATTTGACAGAGAGAGACACAGTGAGAGAGGGAACACAGCAGGGGCAGTGAGAGAGGGAGAAGCAGGCTTCCCGCCGAGCAGAGAGCCCGATGCGGGGCTTGATCCCAGGACCCTGGGATCAGGACCTGAGCTGAAGGCAGACGCTTAACCCACTGAGCCCCCCAGGCGCCCCTAAGCTGCATTTTTTATTGTGGTAAAATACACGTCATGGGGCGCCTGGGGGGCTTGGTGGGTTAAGCCTCTGCCTTCGGCTCAGGTCTTGATCCCAGGGTCCTGGGATCGAGTCCTGCATCGGACTCCCTGCTTAGGGGGCAGCCTGCTTCTCCCTCTGCTTCTGTCCCCCACACCCCGCTCATTTGCTCTCTCTCCCAAATAAATAAGCAAAATCTTTAAAAAAAAGAATACACCTATCCTCAAAGTTGCCTCTCCAGCCCCCGGCAGCGTGTGACTCGGTGCCTCCACGGTGTCGTGCAAGCAGCCCCGCCGCCCGGCCAGAGCTGCTGCGCCCCTCGCACGGGGACCCACGCCCGTTCACACTCCCGTGCGCGGGGCTGGCTTTCTCGTCTCTGTGTTCACCTGTTTTCCAGGAGTGTGTGTTTTACCCCGGAAACCCCGTGCTACACCCTCATTCTGACGAAGGAGCCCCGCGTGTGGTTTATGGTCACACGCGGTGGCCCCATGTGTTTCCCGGGCCGTCCCTCTCCTGGCCGGGGCTTCTCGTGGGGTCACCCTGCCGTGTGGCTCCGAGCGGCCGCCCGCGCCGGCGGCCCGGCCTCACACGTGTCTCTCTGCTCTAGTGCGTGGCCCACAGCGCGCTGGAGTGCGCGCGCGCCATCTACGCCTACGCCCTGCAGGTCTTCCCCAGCAAGAAGAGCGTGTGGCTGCGAGCCGCCTACTTCGAGAAGAACCACGGCACCAGGTACGCGGGGGCCCCCTGCGCCCTGTGCGCGCCTCGACCCTCCGGCCCCGGCCCGGGCGGAGCCAAACCTGACCCTCACGTCCGCACAGGTGGGCGAGGGCCTCTCTCCGGGAGCCCGTTCCCCGTGATGGGGGGCGGAGGCTTCTACGACACTTGAGACCGGGAGATCTGTCTTTGTGGCCCCTTCTGGGACAGGGTCCTCACCGCTCTGTAGCCGAGGGGCCGAGCCGCCGGCGTGTCTCTCTGTGGCAGCGCCTACAGCCCAGCCGGCGGGTGCCCGGTGGCCGAAGGGGCGGCTGGGGCAAGGGGGGGGCCCGAAGCCCCGCGTGCGTGCCAGCGCCGGCTCCAGCAGGGTGGGCGGCGCGGCATCTGGGCCCAGGCAGGCATGGTTTTCATTTAAAGCTGTGCTGACTGGGGGTTTGGGCTCGTTCTGTGCTCTGAGGAGGTCCCTGACAGTTTTCTCTAATTGTGTCCCTTAATTGAAAAAAGCTTTGGGTCTGCCTTCTTGGCTGTAGCTGCTGATTAAATTAGATGTTGCAATTTCTGGTGTTCAGGGGGTGCCTCTCTGGGGCAGCAGGCCCACGTCGCTGTGTGCACCCTGCCCGGGGCCGCGTGAGACGACGGGGGCAGGCCTTGCTGATTTCCGCTGGCTTCTGCTGGGAGCACACCAGGGTCCCGTTCTTCCCTTTTCTGGCGCTGCTGAATCTCGGTCTGGTCAGGGCGTGGGTCCCCGGGTGTTGCTGGGGTTCTGTCCCCTCCCTGCCCCCACCACCTGGTTTGGCGTCCGGGAGTGAACTCGTCTGGGGATGCGCCGAGGTGACTGCCGGCTCACCCCCGTGCAGGTTCAGCTGCGACAGGCCAGCTCCGGAGCAGGGCCTGTGCTGGCCCTGTGGTTTGGGACAGTGCCCCTGGCATCCGGCTGCGGCGTTCCCGATCTGGGGGCCCGGTTCCGGTGTTGTCTGGGACGCACGGTGTGCGTTCTCGGGCTTCACTGCACACGCAGCGAGCCCTTCGTCCTGCTCTTGAGGCCCAGAGAGGTCCCCGGTGCCAGGCGCTGCAGCGGAGGGCTGCGGGCTTCACACCGGATGCCCAGCCTGGCGGGCGTCTTGCTCAGTAGCGACCAGAGAAACTTCTTTCCAGTAAGACAGTTTCTTCGGATAGCGAAGAATGGGTTCGGGGTCATAATCTTTATCGGCGGATCTGTGGTTACAGATGAAAAGAGGTCTCCTGTCACCCAGACTGTGAAGTTATCATTTCCCTCAGGACACGCGGCCATAAAAGGGCCCCCGAGAAGTCCCTCTGTCAGGCTTAGCCATGTAACAATGCCTTGCTTTGTAGCACCCTCTTCAGTAGTTGCTTTCAGAACCTTTATGAAGAGAAAAGATCTCCCCACACTCTCCCCATTGTAAAACCTGGTAAATCATTGACCGCGCCGAACTTTGGAGCAGTAACTGTCTTCTCAGCACCCTCGCTGAGGCCGTGAGCGCCCCGCGTGCCCTGGTGGTGACTGTGGCCCCCTCTCTTCCAGGGAGTCCCTGGAGGCGCTGCTGCAGAGGGCCGTGGCCCATTGCCCCAAGGCGGAGGTGCTGTGGCTTATGGGCGCCAAGTCCAAGTGGCTGGCAGGGGACGTGCCCGCGGCGAGGAGCATCCTGGCTCTGGCCTTCCAGGTTAGGGCGCCAGCTGGGCTGCAGCGGGCGTGTGCACTTGAACCCCGACCCCGGGCCTGAGAGGGACTGAGGGCTCCAGAGTGCACATGCCCTCAAACCCTCCCCTGCCAGTGACGGGAGCTGACCTAAGAGAGGCGATGTGTGTGGTCAGGATGCACCCAACTTGGGGTGCTCTACTTGGGCAGCTGGGGTCCCTGGGGTCCCGAAAGTGGGAGAATGGCCAGCTGGTGGAGCTACGTCTTGGTCGTGGCCACTCACTGTAACCACAGGCCAAACGTTCCAGAACGGAGAACGTAGGGCCAACAGGTGAGTGAGCCGTCGCCAGAGACCACCGAGCCCCCAGAAGAGCACCGTGACAGCCTCTCTCCGCTGTGGAGATTCGATTGTCAGTCCCTGCGCTCTGCCCCCGGGCCGCCGGGGGCAGCCGGGCCCCTCGGGTGGGTGTAGCCGCGCGCCGGCAGCGGCGGCCGACGGCACGAGCACGGGTGTCAGCGGTCGGCGGCGTACCGGAGTTCTTGGAAGTTTCATCCCAGGGGAGCTCACTTGCGTTACATTAGTTTCAGAGAGCGTGCGATTCAGCGCTGCTGGGGCTCGATCGGTGCTCGCAGCATGCGTTTTTATAAAGTGTCGAGCGCAGCGGGAACGCCAGTCTGTCGCAGTCCTGACGAGCATAAGGATAACATTTGTCCTGCCTTGAGTAAATGCCATGAGAGGGGACGGGCCTGTGTCTGGCCTTTGGCTTTCTGCTGTCCGTTGGAGGACAGCCACATGTTGAGGACGCTGCTCCTGTCTGGCTCACAGCTTCTGCTGCCTTCCACCTGGACGCTGCCGCTTGTCCCCAACACCCCCCTCCAGGTGGCTCGCCTCTCCCTGCCGGTCACCCTGGGGCTGCCTGCCGGGTCTGTGATGCAGCCAGGCAAGTGTGGCCAGTGGGTGGCTGTGCTTTCAGGAGGCCGTGAGGATACCACCCCTGGGTCCGCTGGATTCTGGGTTGCATGTGGCCCAGTCCTAGCCCGTGGAGCCCTCCACACCGTCCGTGATGCCCTGGGCATCCTTCCTTCCTGCTCCCGTGGACACACTGAGATGGCCAGCGCCCTATCACCAGGCTTGGGAGAGGGTTGGATGTGGCAGAGCCACACCAGTTGTTTTGAGAGGCCCCTGGGGCTTAGGGTAGGCTCTGGGGAAGACGGCTCTGCCACCGCCAGCGTTGTTGCCTGGGCGCCTAGAAAGTGGACTGGCTTGTTTTTAGGTTAGCATTCTTGGGCCGTACTCGACTTATTATCTGTTAGCCCTGGAGATGGTTGGATCAGACTGTCCTGCGGCAGAGCGAGGCCCGGCCCCATGCCCAGGGTGGCTGCTTTTGATTAAGTGTAACCTAGCCCTGGCCCCTTTGTTCTGATTCCTCCTGACGCAGCCGCACTCTCCCTCCAGGCCAACCCCAACAGCGAGGAGATCTGGCTGGCCGCCGTGAAGCTGGAGTCTGAGAACAACGAGTATGAGCGAGCCCGGCGGCTGCTGGCCAAGGCGCGGAGCAGTGCGCCCACCGCCCGGGTGAGCGGGCTGCCCGGGCCCCACGGGGTCCCCGGGGCCTGTGGCCTCAGGAAGGCATGAGGTGCCCGCTGAGGCCACGGCACTCTAGGCTTGTTGGTTCACCCTTGACTTTGAGATGCGTTTGTGTATTTAGACCCCCGCCTCGTTGCAGGGCATGTGAAACAGCTTACAGAAGTCTGTGGAACACGGCGGGGCAGGTGGCACTGGAGGGGAGCTGTGCTGGGAAGCCTGTGTCATCCCGGTGGGGGTGCCCGTCCTGGCCGGGCCCGGTGCTGGAGGTGGCCGTGGCCGTGCTGCCCGGGCGGGGGCGGCCTGACAGCGGGGCTGTCTCGCAGGTGTTCATGAAGTCTGTGAAGCTGGAGTGGGTGCTGGGGAACATCGCGGCGGCCCAGGAGCTGTGCGAGGAGGCACTGAGGCACTACGAGGACTTCCCCAAGCTGTGGATGATGAAGGGGCAGATCGAGGAGCAGGGGGAGCTGACGGAGGGGGCTCGGGAAGCCTACAACCAGGGGGTGAGCCCGTGTCCTCGGCCGCCGCTCAGGGGTGGCCCTCGCGGACGGGGCACCGGGCTCCAGGGTGCCGCTCGCCTCGCCTCCTCTGGGAATGGGAGGCCCAGGGCTCAGCGACTTGCTTGGGCCCCAGCTGGGGGAGTGGTAGCAGGGCCAGACCCACCCCCTCACTCAGGCCTGTGCTTTTCCTTCTGCGAAACCGGGTGTCCTGCACACTCAACGGAAGGGCTGCTGTGCACGCTTCCCGTATGCACGTGCACACGGCACAGCCGCACGGCACGCATGCTCCCCGCGCACACAGCCGCACGCATAAAGCCCCACGCGCCGACGTGAAACGGGCAGGTCTCTGTGGACACAAGCATCCCCCGCTCTCCCGGCCTTAGAGGCCGGCCACAGCTGTCCCAACCCCTCCCTGACACCAGCCGAGCCCGCTCTTACTTGTCTGTTGGCTGCAGTTAAAGAAATGTCCCCACTCCACGCCTCTGTGGCTTTTGCTTTCTCGGCTGGAGGAGAAAGTTGGGCAGCTGACCCGAGCTCGGGCCATCCTGGAGAAGTCTCGCCTGAAGAACCCAAAGAACCCAGGCCTGTGGTGAGTCCTGGCGGGCCCCGCTCCCCCTCCGATGGGCCGTCCTGCCTCGGTGGCTCTTGCGGAGTCCTGTGCACAGCGGCGTTTCCAGCTCGGGCCCCGCGGGAAGGGGGGCAGGCGCTGGCCGTGAGGAGGCTCAGTTCCTGCTTTGGGAGGGCTCAGCCCGGACTCTCAGACGGGCTTGTAGATAGTGGGGTGCGCAGGGGAGCCAGGAGCTTACGATGGGGGAGCGGGGCACGTGAAGCCAAGGTAGACCCCACAGAAGGGGCAACGCTAGATGAGGCTCTGAGGAACGAACCGGAGGTCATCAGGTGAGGATGACCTTCTGTCCGTGGGAAACAGCTTGCGGAGAGGGGCCGCGTAGGGCTCACAGTGTCGGCTGGGGCCTGGTTGCCAGAGGAGACCCTAGAAGGATGGGCGGGTTCTGGACGCCGCCGACGTGGCGCTCCCGTCCCAGCGGGACGGCACGCCGGCCGGCCCTCGCCCTGCACGTGTTTACTCGCACCCGCGTGATGTCGGGCTCCCAGGCCTCAGCCGTGGGGGCCGCTGCCAGGGGCCCTTGTGGCGGGGTGGGCACCTGCGCTCGCTTCTCTGGCGGAAGAGCGGCGCCTGGCCGAGCAGGGAGCGCCAACCCCGGGGGCGTCCTGGGGACTTCCGGGACTGCAGCTGGGCTAGTCCTCGGGCTCCGGGTGCCAGATCTGCCCTGTGGGCCCCGTTCCTCAGGCTGGAGTCCGTGCGGCTGGAGTACCGTGCGGGGCTGAAGAACATCGCCAACACGCTCATGGCCAAGGCGCTGCAGGAGTGCCCCAACTCCGGTAAGTGGCTCCCCGGCTTCCAGACGTTCTGGGGGGGGCGGGGCTCAGGCTCGCACGTGCCCGTGGAGTGTGTCATCGGTCGGAGCCTCGGCTCTCCTTGGTCTTTCAGGCATTGGAGCCACGTCACCAGTCTCGGCGTGCGTCCTGTTCTGAGGTGCCCTGTTACTTTTTTTTCTGAAACCGAATTTTCATTATCTCACCCTGCATCTACACGTACCTGCAGCATGAACACATTTGGAGTTTAAGACAAAAGGGGGGGATATTAAAAATCACCTGTAGGGGCGCCTGGCTCCGTCAGGTTCGCGCCCGACTCCGTCTCGGCTCGTGAGTCCGAGCCCCACGGGGGGTGGAGAGAGTGCTCCCAAGTGGTAGGAAAATCACCTGTAAGCCCGCTACTGAGAAATTGTCTTTTTGAGCTTATTTGTACCATTACAGCTTGTGTTACTGCACCCAGCGGAAGTTCTTTTATGTTTAGCATTGTGCTTATTTTAAAGCTCAAAGTTTTAAGGTTTTATTTATTTGAAACAGCGAGAGAGAAAGAGAGCACAAGCAGGAGGGAGAGTTGGAAGGAGAGGGAGAAGCAGACTCCCCAACTTGGGGCTTAATCCCAGGACCCTGAGATCATGATCTGAGCTGAAGGCAGATGCTTAACTGACTGAGCCCCCCCAGGCGCCCCTAAAGCTGAAAGTTTTGTGAGAATTTTCCACGATCATCAAATCTTCAAGAAAGTAAATTTTTAGTGGCTTCCTAAGGTGTACCAGTGTGCATGTACCAGAAGTGTACACCCCTGTCGGCCAGTTTGAATCTTTACTAGCGTTTCTGCTTGTTTTGGTGTGGTACGCCCTTGGATGTGGGATTAAAGAGCTGGCGGGAGCGAGCCTCACGGGTTTGGGGTTCGTCCAGCCCAGTCACCGCTGGAGAGTTGTGCGGCCTGTGCCATCAGGGCGGCCGCTGTGGCTCTCTCTAGGCAGGCCCCGTGGGCAGACACGCGGCAGGCCCTGGCCACGGGCTGGGGGCGCCCCGGGTTAGGGGCAGCCTGCACACGGACCGGCAACTCCGGAAAGCAGAGGGGGGTCTGAGTTGTGCTCTCCTGGGTCTGAGTCGCAGGTGTCCTGTGGTCCGAAGCCATCTTCCTTGAGGCGAGGCCCCAGAGGAAGACCAAGAGTGTCGACGCCCTGAAGAAGTGCGAGCATGACCCCCACGTCCTCCTGGCCGTGGCCAAGTGAGTGCGGGCATCCTCGTGGGCTTGCTGACCCTGGGGACCTGGTGGGGCCTCTTAGCGCCCTTGGCCACCAGAGCTCCGTGATAAAGCACTCTTGCTTTGAACCAGAGCAGGCCTGTCTGCAGGCAGAGGCCGTGCAGCCCCGTGCTGCCCCGATGGCCTAGGCCGACCTGACCACGGACGCGTCGCTTCCTCTGGGCCCGGCCCGCCTTCCCTCCGTCCTCGGCTCCTTCTGATGGGATTGGCACTTTACAGTTTACGCCGGCATGTGTCCTGAGTTGTAGGGGACAAACTTGCTGACGTCGGTCCACATAGAAGAAGTAATAAGCAAAGCAGAGGGCTCTAAGCAAGAAAGCAGTCTTGTGAGGGAGTGAGAAAGCAGACAGCGTCACCTCGGTGACCTCGAGGACAGCCCAGGGCCTGTGTGTCAGGCCCGGTGAGCCCGCGTGGGGGTGCAGAGATGCACAGGCCGGAGACCATCGTTCCTCCAGGGCGCGTGAGCCCGAGAGCAGGGGGTCAGCCAGTGACCTCACGCCGTCAGCTCGAGTGTCCAGGGCTGGGTCCCGGGCTCCCTGGGGAGGCGTGTGGTGTGCGCGGCCTGAGAGCCGGGTGGGGGTCGGGTGTGTTCACAGGAGGCTGGGAGGTGACCGGCAGGTTTGAGGTGGAGGGTCATCAGGAGGAGCCTTGGCTGGGCTCCCAGGACTGCTGCTCAGGCCTCACCTCGGGGAGGCGGCATGTGTGGCCCCGAGCTCCCGTGCGCTGCCGTCGCCGCCTGAGCCGGAGTCTGGCCCGCCCCGGAGGGACGCGCGGTGGCGCGGGCCCCAGCCCCTCGGGTCTTGCAGGACATCTGGTCGCCAGCTGCCGTGAGGCTGAGGGCACTGCGCGTGGAGACTTCCCACCCACTGGCTCCTGAGGCCCAGCCTGCGCCCGGCCGGGGTCCCCTCCGGCCTGCCTGCGCTTCCGCCTCCCAGAATGACTGTTCTGTGCGCTCTGATAGGCCGGCCATAAACCCTCGTCAAAGGCTTTGCCAAAGTAAACAAGTCACTCCTTGCCGTTCCCAGGTTGGGGTTCTGTGTGGCTGCTATCTGGGTTTGTGCTCTTTAAGTCATAGTTTATCTAACACCGAGCAATTAAGAATAACACAGGGCTTAAAAAACAATCAAGCTATCAGGGCACGAAATCAGGCCGTGGCGTAACTGAGGCCGGTCCAAGCAGCTGCCCTGAACGGCGGGTGCGTGGTGCGGGGGCCGCTCTGGGGCCTGTGGCTGTGCGGCCGGAGGAGCTCGAGGAATAGCCCCCGGGAGCCCCAGGCCGCCAGGGGGTCACCCCGCTGCCCCTCCCACCTCCTGCTGGCACCGGTGTGTCGGGGGGCCACACGGGTCCTTCATTTGGTCTGACCGTCCTCACTCGTGGCTTCCAACCCGGGTCTGGTTTTCGGGTGTCTATGTCTGCTGCGGGTCCGGGCTCCTGGGGCTGACCCGCGGCCCATCTCGTCTGTGTCGGCTGGGCCGTGCTGGAGGCGGCCCGGGGCAGGCACAATGACCCAGAATATGCCCATTGAGAAGGTTGAAACTTCACTTTCTCTGCTCAAAGTCTTAATTTAGGTTTTTGTCAGGTTTATTTTCATCCTCTTGTATTTTATCGAGAGGAAAATAATAACTTAAAGGACTTTGAAGGTTTTGCTCTGTGTGGACTTCTTAAGAATCTGCTGGTTAGACCCTGGAAGGACAGTTGAGGGTTAGTGACCTGGGGCGACACCCAGGGAGCCAAGGCCCCATTCCTTGGCCCTCCTGTTGGGAGCCTAGGGGCTCGCCAGGGAGAGGAGGGAACTCTGCTCTGTGCCGGCCGCAGCACGGCCTCAGCTCACCGTCCGCCTCCGCATGGGCAAGCTGCCGCCGGAGGAGGCCAGGGCTGGGCCCCGGCCGGGCCCCTGCGGCTCGTGGTAGCCGGCACCCCTCAGGCACCTAGACGGGGCCGCTTACTCGGGGTCCCTGCACCGACGTGTCCGCACAGGCTCTTCTGGAGTGAGCGGAAGATCACCAAGGCCAGGGAGTGGTTCCACCGCACGGTCAAGATCGACTCAGACCTGGGGGACGCGTGGGCCTTCTTCTACAAGTTTGAGCTGCAGCACGGCACAGAGGTGAGGCGCCGCACACGGTGGCCGGGGACTGGGGCGTGGCATCACAATAGGAACGGAGGTGGTGGTCAGGCCCTAAGGACTAACCTTGTGCCCCAGGGAGTTTTGTCCTACACGTGAGCCCAGGGGCGGCATGTGGGGGAGCCTGGGCACCAGCCACCCGTCCCCCCTCCCAGCCAGTGCTAAACATTGTCAGAGTTGTGCTCGTGGGGGTCGGGGATGGCCCGGGCTGTCCTGGGGTCCCCACGGGAGGTGGGAGCTGTGCCACGTGGGATCTGGGCAGCTCCTTGTGCAGAGAAGGCAGGCTCGGGGCACTCGTGCATGGCACAGACGTGGCGCTTGGACTCGTGGACCGAAGCGAGCTCCGGGGAGGGTCCGTGCGTGGGGCCTGCCCCCGCCCCGCCAGGCCCGAGTGTGGTGGGCTGAGCAGGGGGCCGCCAGGGAGGAGCCAAGCGCCCGCCGTTCTGTGCCCAGGAGCAGCGGGAGGAGGTGCGGAGGCGCTGTGAGAATGCCGAGCCCCGGCACGGGGAGCTGTGGTGTGCTGTGTCCAAGGACATCGCCAACTGGCAGCGGAAGATCGGGGAGATCCTCGTGCTGGTGGCGGCCCACATCAGGAACACCTTCTGACAGCCCTGTCCCTGTGGGGCGCGGTCCTCGGGGCCGCACGTGGAGGGGTGCAAGGGGCCCCGAGCTGTCCAGCCTGCTCTTTCATTAAAAGTTTTCCCGGTAGCGTGTCCGGGCTGGTGCCCTGCTGGTTTTCTCCGCGCCCCTCCCCGCCACAGGCAGACTCAGGTTCGCGGCCCCAGTCGGCTCACCGGGGTTCCTGTTTTCACGGGGGCCGCTTGCCGACGGCCTCTGTCCCTCAGAGGAAGCTGTGTGTGTCCCTGGGACAAGCTCTCCTGGTGACTCATTTGTCCCCTCTGGCTGGGGGACGTCTCACAGGTCTGCCCACCAGCGCAGAGGACTTTCCTGAGTGAGTGCAGACAGCAGGCTCAGCGTCCTAAGCTGCCCGCCACAGTGTTGCTAAGGGGTCACCGTGAGGCCCCTCGGGTGTGTGTGGAAGGGAAATGTGACCAGGAAGAGATTTTCTCACATTTGCACGTGAATTTATTTTTGCTAGTTTATAATCCGCGGCTTTGTCCTAAAGCACTTGTAACTGTCCTTATTTCTGGATCAAAAGGTGCACGCGACCTGGGAGTCGTAGCGTGTTCTCACTGCAGATGCCCTGTGAGGACGAAGGCCTTCCTCACGCTCTGGACCCTGTGCGCGTGTCCAGCTGGAAACCAGCGGGCTCTCTCACAAGGGCCGCGGACATGTGGCCAGAGGCCGTGGGTTGCGGGGAGGCCGCGGCCCGGGGAGAAGAGATGCTGATTGTTCCGCACGGTGCGGGGAGAGGAGCTGGCAGCTGCTCCCACACGTTCGTGGACAAGAAGGTTCCAGAGTGGTCCCGGGTGACACGGATGAGGGGGCCTGTGCTGGGGCTCAGTCACTGACCCTCGGCTCGGCCCTCCCCAGGCAGCCCGGGTTGGGGAGCGCTTGCCTCGACGGCAGCTCCTGAGGCACGGGCACCTTTGCCTGGAGAGTGCAGGCCTTGCTGGGTCCGCCTCTGACATGCCGGGAGCCCCAGGGACGCCGCCGGCCCAGAGTCGGCGGCAGACCACCCGTGTGGTGTGGGTCCCGCTCAGACCGGAGGTCGGGACGCGCCCGTCCTCTGCTTCTCACCCCGAGGAGGGCCAGGCCTGAGCAGCGGTGCGGGGAGGCTCACAGGGTCTTCCCAGAGACTTAGGCGGCTCCTTCGATCTCCCAGAGAAGGCGAGGGGGCTCCTGCCTGTTGCACTGGAGAGGGGGTCCTGAGGCTTTGCAGACCAGACCTAGAAACCAGGGCCCTGGCAGGAACAGTGACTCGGCCGCGGTCGCAGGGTGGCCGGCAGCCTTCTGTGCCCTGAGCTGGACGTGGCTTCTCCCCCCCCCCCCCCACTCCTCTGACCTCGCTGTCAGGTGAACCCTTCTACAGAGCCCTTGGGGAGTTCCACCGCGTCTGGACCATCCGGTGTGACGTCTTCCCCTTTGCACGGGGGGCGCTTGCTCTGAGGTGGTGAAAGCACTTTCCTCCCTGGGAAAAATGGACCTGAGCTTTTCTGCAGCTGATGTTTCTTCAGTTCGAGCTCCAGGCAAGTTGGCTTCCGGAGGCTGCCCTCGTTCCGAGGTGCTGGCTGCAGGGGTGACCCCCCGGGCACCGCCAGGCAGGGGTGTGGTGGCCCGGCTCCTGGAGAGGCTGTTTGGGCCAGCGGCCATGACCGCCCCCAGCAGAAGACCCCCTCAGCCTGGGAGGGCTGGGCGGCAGGAGGAGCCTGGGAAGTCCCACACCTGGGACCTGCTGGGGCAGGACCCCCTGGGTGTCAGGGTGTGGGGGCTGGTGGCTGTGAGGGGGCTCGGGGCTCAGGTCCAGCTCCCCCGGTTCTGCCAGCAGCCAGGTTCCCAGAAGAGGCAGCACCTACTGACCACTGAGGAAGGCCCCGTGGAGGGGTGCATAGGCCCTTGGCCTCTTCTGGCCCCCCCCCCCCCACCAGCTGGGCCCTGCCCTGCCCACCAGACAGCCCGCCACCGCCTCAGCAGTACGTATCTTCCTGGGGCTGATGGCTCAGTCTGAGACCCACTGGATGGGAAGAGAGCCCGCAGCTGCTGGGCTCCAGGGTCAGGTTAATTGAAGAAGGGATTGGATAGGAGGTGGGGAGAGGGAGGGGGTAGGGCTGGGATCCTGGGGCCTCCCTCCTGCTCCCTCCCTCCTTTGCTCAGAGGAGCCAACTTCAAAAGCCTTGTCTGCCTGCCGCCAGCCCGCCCTGCTGCAGCCTGTCCTGGGGAGACCTGCTGGCCAGGCTTGGAGCAGGGGGCCCTGCAGTGGCAGCCACACTTGCTACCCGAGGACCCAGGATCATGTGCAAGGCCCACTGGCGGGAGTGAGGGAGGGCCTCGCCCTGAGAGGCCCATGGTGAGCGGCGTTGGGCCATTGGGGAGGGGGCTCACCCACGGCCGTGGAGGGTTTGGGAGTGAGCATAGCCCCGGGGAGGCTCTGCGACCTTCTGGGCCCTACTGGGAAATCCCCCTTGGTTCCCGTCACCTCAGCCTGCCAGGCCTGGCAGTGGGCGCTCTTGCCCGTTGTTCCCGGCAGGGGCGGGGGGTGGGGGGTGCGGGGCAGGACGGGGGTCTGCTGGGCCGCCCAGGTCAGCCTCCTGGTGCCCACGCTGCCCCGTTCTCCTTGGCTGGGCTGGGAGGCGGCCAGCCTGCCCCACGTGGCTCTCCAGCACCCACAGCTCTTTGGCTGGGACCTCTGACCTGCTGGGCATGCCCAGGGGCAGCTTTGCATCTGCTCCTCCCGCCGGGGCTGGGAAGCCGAGTCGAGTCCTGCGTCTCGCTGGCTTCACATGATTAATTTTCCAGGGGCTGTTTGACTCCCGCCTGTGGGCCTGAGGGTGGGCGTGTGGCCCAGGGTCCGGGAACTAGCTGGGTGGGGGTGGGCTTCTCCCCGAGCCAGTCCCTTCTGGAGGGGGAGGCCTGGAGAAAGAATGGTGGGGCCACAATGCGGCCCCTTCCTCCCTCGCCTCTGGGGGTTTCCCCAAGCCTTCCCCTCCCAAAGGGGTGTGCCCTTGAGCTCTGAGCCCTCAGCCCTGTCCTGATTGGGCTGGAGGTGCAGGGGTACCCCATTTCCCACGGCTTGTGGCACATCTGTTGATGAGTGGGAGCAGGTCAGTTCTGCCCCTGCTGTGGGGACCCACAAGTGAGCCGTGTTCTGGGGAGCAGGGGGTGCGCAGAGGAGAGCCTGGCTCTGCTGGGGGTTGTGTCGGGAAGTGTGGGGATGAGTTCAGGCATGGCCTGGGGAGAGGCCGTGCCCCTAGACCCAGGTCAGCCCTGCCCCCCAGGACTCCGGGCTCCCGGCCCCGTGCTCCTGCCTCTGGAGCCCCTGCCCCTCCTGGCTCGGTGGGCCTGCCTTCCCAGCCCCCTGCCCCGCGCCCCTATCATCCACCCCACAGATCTCTGCATGAGCGTTGAGCTGTCTGGTTCGCAGGCCCCCCGTCTGCCCTCCTGCTAGACCCATGCCTAGGCCCTGAATGGCACAGCGATCGCTCCACTGGGTGCCTGCTCAGAGGTTCCCGGCTGGCTGTCCTGGGGCACTATCCAAAGCCAACTGCCTGAGGGCTGCCTAGAGGGGAGGCGCCCTGCACAGGCCGGGGCACCCCACCCTGACGCCGTGTCCCTTCCAGGTGCCTCCTAAGCCTGCGCTCTGGGCGCTCCTGCTGGCTCTGCTGGGGATGGCGCCGGGCCAGGCGGGGCTCCGCGCCTGCAGTGTCCCTGACGTGCTCCGCCACTACCGCGCTGTCATCTTTGAGGACCTGCAGGCCGCTGCGAGGCAGGGTGGGCCAGGGGCAGAATGGCGGGGGCCAGGCTCCCGACACCCCCGTTTCATTCACAAGAACCTGACGGGGGCTGCTGGCCCTGGATGGCGGGGGCAGGGGGGAGCTGCCTGCAGCGCCCAGAAGGTACGGAGTCCACGCCCCCACCCATGCCCTCGAGTCGCCTCTCCGGGGCCTCCCCACAGGGCTCTCCCCCAGCCCCCACTTTCCTCCTTCCTTCCCCAGGAGCACAGTATCCTACTGTCCATCGCGTCCCTGGGTCGGACCCTGCGCAGGGTGGTGGCCCGGGGCCGTCGCGGGGCCCTGGAGAAGGCAGCGTGGACCGTCGCCTTGCGCACGGAGGCGGTGATGCGGCGCCACTGCGGGCTGCTGCTGCGCCAGGTGCGCGGGCCCACAGCCGGGTCCCTCCCCTTCCGCGCGTGCCCCCCACCCCCCGCCGCGCCTCCCGTGGTCCCGCGGCACCGTCTGGGAGCTCCGGGGCCAGACGCCAGCCTGGGGGGGCGGGGGCCGTGGGCGCTCGCTGACCGTCTCGTCCCCAACAGCGGAGCCGGCAGCCCGAGAGGCGCCCTCCCCGGCGTCGCCGCGGCCGGAGGCGGCTCCTCGTGCGCGCCCTGGACACCGTCGCCACCTGCTGGGAGAAACTCTTCGCGCTGCGTGCGGCGGCCACCGAGGGTCCCTAGCGCGCGTCCTGCGCGGGCCCGGGAGCCGCCGGCGGGGCCGCGGGGCCTGGGCACGGGCTTCGGTTGGGGCCGCACGCGGTCTCTCCCTCTGGGTGGCTCACCGCGGGGTCCCGGCCCCTTCCCCGCCGCGGCCCGCGCTCCTCGGAGGGCGCGAGACCTGGAGATGATGCTCCAGGCGCCAAGCCAGGACTCAATAAACTGCCGGTGCTGCGCTCTGGTCTTCTTCCCTTCGCCCGCCGGCGGATCTGCGACCGGGCCGGGAGCGCGCGTGGGGCCCCCGCCGCACCTGCCGCGGGAGCCGCCCGACCCGCCGCCACACCTGGCTGAGGACCGCGGCGCGGCGCTCCCGGCCTCGGGCGGCAGGGGGCGGCTCGGGGCGCTGCGTGGACTCCCCTTCTCCGCGGGCAGCCCCGGGCTGAGGGCGGGGTGGGGGCGGGGGGCTCTGGCGGGCCCTGAAATGTCCGGTGTCGGTCCTGCTCCGCTCTGGAAGGGGGGAAGGGGTGGAAATGGAGGGGAAGGGAAGGTTGAGCTTTGTGAATTTAGAGCAAAACAACCGGATAAAGGAAACGGGCCTGAAGGGAAGCCAGAGTCGCTGGCCCTGGCTGCAAGTGGGGCCAGGCCATTTCCTGCGGCCCTGGGAGGGGCGGCCACGGTCCCCTCTGTGGACCCGGACAGGCTGGCCAGGGATCCACTCTCGTGCTCCGGGACTGAATGTTTGCTTGGCAGGGTGTGGGGCTGATCCTGGACTCCCCAGCCCACAGCCGCATAGACCTGGGTCCGTGGCCCCCTCCCCAATCACAGCCGATGGAGGAGGGAGGGGGGCAGCTGGAGCCCCTGGCCAAGGAGGACGCCTGGCGGGCTCCACACCCACACTCTTCTGTGCCAGGCGGACGGACCCAGCAGGCGGCACAGAAGGCCTTGCCTCTGGGGTACGCTGGCACAGCACAGGGCCTTGGCGGTGGGGCAGTCCACTGCCACTGAACTGGACAAGCAGGCCCGGGGCCAGCTCCCCGCTGCACACGCGTCAGCACGTTCAGTCTGTGCAACAGGAACGAGTGTCCCCGATGAGACCCAGGCCCCGGGCGGTCATCCCTGCTCCCAAAGCGCACAGCCCAGAAGTGTAAGAGCTGGGCTCAGACCCAGGCCCTGAGCACGGCTACAAGCCCCTGTGCGCCCCGTGCACGGGGTGGGGAACCAAGCCTCCCGGACCTCAGCGTGCCGTCAGCCGCCTGCTGCCACAGGGCGCGGCTGCCCTGGGGGCCCCGTCGTGGGGCGAGGTGCAGGTACCGCGTGCCCCATGGAGCGTCCCACGGCTCTGGCGTCTGCAGCCCGTCCTCCGTGCCGTGGTCTGGAGCTGGCGGGCGCAGGGGCTCCAGCTGGGGCTAACGGCCTCAGGAGGAGGCTCAGTCGGGCTGA
Source organism: Potos flavus (assembly GCA_028534135.1). NCBI lineage: Eukaryota > Metazoa > Chordata > Mammalia > Carnivora > Procyonidae > Potos > Potos flavus. The sequence continues at coordinate 121,551,433 of CM052885.1, forward strand.
GGAGGCGGCCCGGGCGTGGGGGGCCCAAGCGGAGGAGGGGTGCTGGGGTCAGATCAGGAAAGATGCCCATGCCTTGCATGGAGATGGTATGTGGGGGCTGGGGCTGTGTGCTGGAGGCGAGACTGGAGGAGGTGGGCTGGACCTGGAGGGGGCAATGCCGGGGTCCTGGCCTGAGGGCCTGGATGCGTCCTCGTGTGGGGTTGGAGAGGGCTGGCGGAGGAGCAGACGTGGGTGGTGCGGTTCCTGTCGCTGGGCTTCTCCGCCTGCGCCCTTTCCTGCATTCCTGGTGCGGGGAAAATGCCCAGTTTGGTTGGAATGTAAGGTGGGGGGCCACCAAGTTGACGGCTAAAGGTCAGTAATAGAGTGCGGGGGTGTGAGTGCAGGGACAGGAGGGGGACAGGCTCTCTGTGGAGGCCCCCACCCTGCTCCTGTTTCCCACGGGCTGCTTGCACGGAGGTCTGGCCCAGACCCGGAGCCCCTGGGGACAGCACTCCTCTCCAGGGCTGTCAGGCCTGCTGTCCACCCACAGCGCCCCCTTTCCGCCGCTGAGAGCAGCCAGGCTGTCCTGGGGGGGGTGGCCTAGAGTTTTGGGGACACAATCCCTGGGTCCTAGACCACGACCACGTGAACCGGCACGCTGACCCCACCGTTCCTCCTGGAGGCTCCTGCCAGAGCCCGTGTGATCTGTGTGTGTGTGTGTGTGTGTGCACTCGTGCACACACAGGTGTGCTGGGGGGCTGCCTGTGACGATAGACACACGGGTGCGTGTGTCCTGGACCTGGCCCAGCCCCCTGCCTGGCCGAGCCCCCCTCTTTCAGGCAGCCCTCCTGAAGTCTAACTCTGTCTGCCCTGGCGAGGTGAACTCCTCGGGGCAGGGACTGGAGGCCCGTGGCCTGAGCAGGCAGAACCCAGTACCCCCAGGCTCGCTCCCGACGTGCTCTCGGTGTGAGCCCGATCCCCACCCGACCCTGTCCTCCTGCCCTTTTGCTAGAGTGAGCGGCCTCCACGCAGGGTGGAGGCCCCGCGTGCGTCTTGCCAACCCCCTGATGATAGGCCAGCGTTGTGGGTGCGGAGACCCAGGCCCTTGTCCCCAAATCGCACACCGTCTGTATCAGTGTCCTAGGGCTGCTGGGATGGTCGCAAATGGTGTGGCTCAACACAGTTGAGATTTTTTCCCTCATGGTCCTGAAGACTGGAAGCCCGAAGTCATTGTCACGGGCGGGAAGTCAGGGTGTCGTCGGGCTGTGCTCCCTCCTGCGGCCCGTCCAGCCTGGCCTCCCACAGCCATGGCAGGCTCCTCCCTCCACAGGGCCTTCTCCTGGGTTTGTTTTTTTTGTGAAGATTTTTATTTATTTGACAGAGAGAGACACAGTGAGAGAGGGAACACAAGTGGGGGGAGCAAGAGAAGGAGAAGCAGGCTTCCTGTCGAGCAGGGAGCCCAAAGCGGGGCTCGATCCCAGGACCCCGGGACCATGACCCGAGCCAAAGGCAGACGCTTCACCGACTGAGCCCCCCTGGCGTCCTGGCCTTCTCCTTCTTACGAGGGTCTTTGACCCCGGGCTAAGGGCCACCTGGGTGATCTCCTCCCTCAAGATGCTGAGTCACATCTGCCAAGACCGTTTTTCCTAAATAAGCTCCCACGGGCTCTGGGAAGTGGTCCTCTCTCTCCTGGGGCCACCGTCCCACCACAGCCACGTCGTGGTTCACGCAGGATGGCAGCAAGTTGGGCTCCTGGGACAAAGTCCACTTGTCCAGGGTGGGGATATCCCGACCAGAGCAGGCCTGGGGGCCGGAGGAGAGCCACAGTGACTTGCCAAGACACTGAGAGCAGAGGGAAAGCCGGGGGTGCCCGCTCAGACCCCAGTGTTTGCTTGCGTGTTCGGCACCAAGACCTCCCTTGTGGCTTGTTCACCACCGCACAGAACCGCTGGCTGGATCTGACCGGAGCCAGCAGAGGTGGAGGGACACAGCCAGGGACCGAGCCGTGGGCCTGTGCTGTGCGTCCCTCCTTGCCGGGGTCTGGGGCAGGCGCGTGGTAGGCTTGGGGCCTTCACCCAGTGGCGTCCCGTCCCGACCATGTCCATGTGCCTTCTCAGCTGCTTCCAGGGAGGTGGGGGCTGGGTCCCCGAAGGAGGGGCCGTGCCAGGGTGGGAGATGGGGCCGCGGGGCACGGGCCAGGGTTGTGCAACTTCCCAAAGCCAGGGAGGCAGACCCCCCGTGTGCAGTGCCAGAAGGAGGGGGGCCTGTGTCCCACAGCCTCCCAGACTAGGAGCCTTTGAAAGAACATCTGGAACGCGGGCGACTGGCAGACTCGGCCCTGGATTGGAAAACCAAAAAGTTCATCCGGCTTTGCCACTTGTGTGTTCCCCACCCCTGCCCACATGCTCCTCTCTCCCCACCCCCACTTCCCACCTCTGCCTCTTCGCAGGCTGCCGAAGACCACACTGGGGGTCCACCCAGCCCCGTGTGCTGACCCTTCAGAGGGCCTGGGCTGCCCCTGCCCTGCCCGGCCCCTCCCCCAATGTCCCCTGGGGGGGGGCCTCCCCCCAGCGGCCCCGCGGAGCAAGGGGAGGTGGTGGGAAAGCCGACCCTGGGCTGATGCGGCTCCCGTGCTCCCGGAGCTACGGCCGCGGGACCGGATGGGAGCTCGCCGGGCCCTGCACCTGGCGCTGGGCGCCGAGGGGGTGCGGGGCCGCACTCCGGCCGGGAGGAAGCATCTGCTCCCAGAGCTGAAGGGTGCGCTGGCCTCGCCGGCACTGGGCCCGGCGTGCGAGGCTGCGCGTGGGCCCCCGGCCTGCAGGTGTGCAAGGAGGCGGCCTGGGCCAGCTGCGGTTGGTGCGGGAACAAACAAGGCCCCCGCTCCAGGAAGCAAAGCTGATGCTCGGGGCTGGGGGGGGGGTGCCAGGTGCTGGAGCCCATTGTCCCTGCTGGCGGCCTGCAGGACCCTGGGGGCTCCTAGGGACAGTCCCCATCCTGTCCCCTCCCGAGGAAAAGACCCGGCTTTGTAAACACGGACGCAAACAACCACCATCATCCCCCCAACCTCAGCGAACCCCACCTCCTGGCCTTCCTCCTGAAGAACCAGCAGGGACTCACACTTGTTGGGGGAAGTGAGTCCTTGTTTGGGGGGAAATGGGAAGGTCAGGACCTGGGAAGGGGAGTGTATTGTGGGGGAAGGTAAGCCAGCCTGGGATTGGACACTGGCCCCTCGGTCACCTCTGGGCCGTGGGTTGTTTTTTTTAAAGATCATTTTTTAAAGTAATCACTCCATCCAACGTGGGACTTGAACTCACGACTCGGAGATGGAGAGTCGCAGGCTCTTCCCACTGAGCCGGCCGGGTGCCCCGAGCTGTGTCTCGAGGGGACCTCTGCTCACATCTGTGCAGCAGCACAGCCGGGCTCCATGGGGTCCTGCCCCAAAGCCCACTGGGGACCATCGTCACTTGGGGGGAGGTGGCCGGGGCCGCTCGCCAGGTGCGCAGGCCCCGTCCTCCGGTCCCCCGGGCCTGTGTGGGGCGTGAGGCCAGGGGTCCCCGGCTGGGGCCCAAGATAAGCGCCGCACCCGGCGGCCACTTCCTGCACCTCCTTGCATTGCCGCCACCGTGCACCCCTTCCTGTTTTCTCGAGCGCGCAGGCTGGCAGGAGCATGGGATACGGGGCAGGGTCCTGGGGCGCAGGTTTGGGTAGGGCGGGTTGGGGATGGGGTGGTGGGGCGTGAGGCAGGGTCATGGAGACAGGGCTGGGTCGTGGGGGACAGAGTGGGGCCGCAGGAGACATGTGGAGAGCGGGGAGCTCCCACCATGCTGAGCCGGCCCATTGCACGCTGTCTGGTGTCCACGCAGGCCTAGAGGTGGGGAGGGAACCTGAGCGGACTAGTGGACACAATGAGGAGGAGCCTTGGCGCTCCCACCGCTCTCTCCCCAGTCCTGGGCCACGAATTCCCACACACCTGGCCCAGACCCTCCGTGGACTGGAGCCTGGTCCTTGGGGCCCCTCCCCAGCCTGGGGCAGGACTGGGGTGGCTGTGGGAGGACTGAGCCTTGGGCCGGGCTGTGGGGTTTGCAGGTCAGCTGCTCGGGACCCCCTTGCTGGGGGCAGCCGCTCTAGCGTGGGGCTCTAATGTACTTAAGCCACCTGCTCGCAGTCTGTCATTAGAGGTATAAACGTTTGCAACTTTTTTTAATGAAAACACGTGTCCACAGAAAACCTTTGTGCACAAATGTTCGCTGCAGCATTACTCGCAATCGCACACCAGGGCAACCATCCAAGTGGTCATCGGCTGGCGCAGCCTAGTCACACAGGAATTTCGTTCAGCCTTACAAGGGAATGAAGGACACGACAACGTGGACAAACCTCGGAGACGTTCTGCTCAGTGAACAAAGCCACACTCCAAATCCTCGTGTGCTTTCGTTTCTGTGCAATGTCCAGAGCAGGCGAATCCACAGGGAAGGGGCTGGGGGCAAGGAGGGCGGGCGTGGCCGCTCCCGAGCGAGGGGTTCTTGCTGAGGGGATGGGCGAGGACACAGCCCTGCGCAGCCCTCCCAAGTGCTGACTCTCTCCGGTACAGACCACTGACTGCTGCCCGCATCCTGGGCAGGTCTTGTAGGATGTGGGCTAAGCGGCTGGATCGTCCGGGGTGCTTGTCCGGCTGCGAGGAGCGTGGTTTAGGTGGGTCCTTGGCCGCCCAGCGCGGCCTTGTTGGGGTCGGGCATCCGAGCGCGGCCCGGGCCCTGACGTGTCTCCTGGCCGGCTGTGCGGCTGGAGGTGTGTGTGGTGTCCCCAGGTGAGTCTCGGGGGATGAGCACCTGTACTGAGGAGAGGGGGCCCCTAACCCGCTCCCCGGCCGCCTCCCTGACCTCCTCCCCTGGGCCGTTTGCTGGGGAGGGCGCGACACCTGGGCCCAGGTCCTTCCCGGTCCCGGCCGGGTCCCGGGCGTGGGAGCCGTAGCCCGTGCCAGCGGGGGCTGCTGGGACTTCCCGCCCTGGGCCGCCGGGTCTGTTCCTGGCCAGCCTGACTCAGCGGGGGCCGGGGGTGGGGCCTTCCCTTCTCGGAGCCTCCTGGAAGCCGGTGGGTGGAGCCAGGAGGGCGAGCGGTGGGAAACCTGACCCAGGGCTGGAGCGGCCCAGGCCCCGGGGCTGCAGGGCGCTGGGCAGGGGTGCTTGAGGAGACCCCTGCCCGCCCTCCCGCGCCGGCCCACCACTGGCCCACCACTGGCCCACCACTGCGAGGAGCCGCTATTGGAACCAGCTGCGCTCTGTGGGAGGCCCTCTCCTGTTCGATTCTGCTCCTGGACTCCCCCAGCCCCTGGCCATGGGGACTGCTCCAGATCCGGGTCCCCGCTGGCCTCCTACCCTGCCACTGGGGGAGGGGCTTCTAGGCGTCAAGCTGCTCTGCCTTCTCCCTACTGGGCGACGGTTCCTGGTGTCCCCGGGGGGCACCCTTGAGGCTCCCTGTCCTACTGACCGCGAGGGGCCTGGAAGGGTAGACCCTCTGGGTGGGGTGGGGTGGGGTGATGGGCCCAGAATGGAGGAAGCAGACTATTACTCCAGCCTGTGCCAGAAAACGGGAGACGCAGCGGGCCACGTCCGCTTGTCTGCCGCCTTCCCCTGTGTGTCCACGGGTGTCTCTGCGGTGGGACAACAGGTGGCACGATGCACAGTGCCTCAGCCCAGGCAGGGAGGTCCTCGGTGGGGCCGTTCACATAACAGGACAAGCCGGGCTCGTTCTGCCTCCCCCCTGCCCTGGCCAGTGGGCGCAGCGAGGGGAGGGGAGGTCCACACCTGGGTCAGAGGCTCCTGGGTCCGCCCAGTGGGGCACGCCTTGGGCGCTAGGCGGTGGGTCAACTGTGCCGGCCCTGGGGGGGCGGGCCCAGAGCAGAGCAGGAGTTGGGCCGTGAGAGAGGGTGGCCTACACTCACGGGTCCTGCGCGTCCCTCTCCACGCGCGAGCCCAGGACGCAGCGCTGCGGCCTCAGTGCACCACCCCCAAGCCCGTGACGGACGTGGCTGGGCCGGACCGCCCTTGGTGCCTCCGTGTCCCTGCCGGGCACCATACTTACTACGCACGCTCGGAAGGAGCAGACGGTGTCCTCGGCGTCCTGTGGGCTCTTTCTGTCCCTCCCCCCACCCTCGGGGTCTCTCTCCACTTGCGAGCTCATCCCCTGCCCTCCCCAGCTTGTCCGGTTCTGTTCCTTCATGCCTCCGGCTCTGTCTTTGGGTTTTCTGGACCTGGCTGCTGATGGGGCGGGGCTGGGGGCCTCAGGTTCAGCGACCACCCCGCTCTGCTGGCTCGGGGGAGGGGGAGCTCCTGCCAGTCAATGCAGAGGTGACGTCACTGCCCCTGAGAAGCAGGATACCTGTAAAAACGGCTCCACAGCCAGTCCCCCGGCCCCCACCGCGCTCAGGCAGCAGCCCCGTGTGTGGGGACACACGCACACCCAGCTGCAGGCTCACGGGACAACTGCATACACACAGACGCACAGGGCCACAGGGCGGTCGTCCTCACGGATGCCCCCGCGGTCCCAAGGTCGCTGCCATGCTCGGAGCCCTCTGCGCGCACATGCCCGGGGAGCGGGCTCGCCGGCCATCCCGGAGCACAGGCAGCGTCGAGAGGACCCCACGACTCCCAGACACGCGGGATGCTGAGCTGTGTGCGACCTTTCCACATCAGGTGTCAGAGACCAGCTCCCCAGGGAGGGGTGGGGACCAAGGGGTCTGGAAAGAGGGTGTCCAGTTCTGGGGCAGGTGGGGAAGGGCTCGTGTGGGAGGCCTGAGGCTCCCCGCTCGGGTCATTGACCTTCTGTCACCCAGCCGGCAGAGCCGGCAGAGGCCACTGTGGGGGGCAGCATGGCCGGTGTCGTGCTGCCCCCTCTGGGGACTCTGGGTGAAAAGTGACAGAGGGGGCCCCAGGGAGTCTGTTACGGGTGTCGCCCGCCAATCTCCCTTGGAGAGGACAGACCTGAGCAGCAGCCCCTGGGCTTGAAGAAAGTTTTAGTTATGTATTTACTTATTTTTATTTTATGTATGTATGTTTATTTAGAAGAAAGTTTTAAAGAGGAGACGAGGATGAGGAAACATGGGTGGGGTGTGGGGGGATTTCTGACCCCTATTAGGCTTCAGTTAAAATGGGGGGTGGGACAGGAGGGGAACGGGAGGCCGGGAGGGTGGGAGAGCGCCCACACCTCCTGCGTCTTGCCAGCTCGGTCTGCCGGGTAGCCCGGAAGGACGGAGAAGCTTGGGGCCCAAGCTGGGGGGGAAGGGCACGTCCAGGGTCGTTGGGCGCCCCTCTTCCCCTTCCCCCAATGACCACAGACTCGGGTGTGCAGAGGAGAGAGCGAGTCACTTCATCGTGGCCTCGGCCGGCTCGGGCCGACCCAGCTCCTGCTCCTTCAAGGCAGAGTCAGTGGTGTTCGTCATGTTTAAAAAGCCTCACTAAAGGGGTGCTTTTGGTCACTGAAACCCCTCAGAAGAAAAAGTTTAAAAGTTTAATTAAAAATTAAATATGTCGTATTACGTATATAAAAAAGGTGAAGTAAAAAATACAGCCTGGTTCTAGAAAATACACGGCCAGAAAAGACAGACGCTTCAAGAGCAGCCCTGGCCGGGCCGCCAACGGGTCCTGGGCCCGGGCTTCCTGGAGGAGGCGCAGGACACGTGGGAGCGGCCCTTGCAGGGCGCCCCGGGGCGCCCAGAACCTATGCCTGCGACAGGGACAAGCGGGAGTGCACAGCGAGGCGGGAGCCAGCGGGGCGCAGGCCGGGCCGCCGGCGCCTAGCCCGAGATGCAGGCGCTGTAGTAGACGGCGCTGCTGGCGTCGGACAGCGCGGCGATCAGGCTGCTCTCCTCGGGGCACGACATGGCCCGCGGGCCCAGCTTGGCCAGCGCCACGTGGTACGGGAGCCCGGCGGCGTCGGGCCGAGTCCGGCTGCAGTTGAGGTACTGGTCGAACTCGGTGAGGTCCACGTCGGCCCACAGGTCGGCGGCGGGCCCCAGCGTCTCGGCGCCCTCGGGCGGGGGGGCCTCGGGCGGCGGCGACAGCGGGCCGGGGTACGGGCCCGGGCCGGGCGCGCCCAGGGCGCCGTAGTAGAGGCCGGAGAGCGGCGCGGCGGGCGCGGGCGCGGTCCTGAGCGCCTCGGCCAAGGGCGCACCGTAGCAGCCCGCGGGGTCCCGGGGCAACTCGGAGGGTGCGTAGGGCCCGCGGAAGGCTCGCAGCGCGCAGTCCTCGGGCGCCGCGGGGGGCGGGAAGAAGGCGGCCTCTCCGGGCTCCAGGCCGTCCAGCGGCGAGCGCTCGGGCGTGGGCAGCCCCAGGCCGTCGAACTCGGCGCCCAGCGGGGGCAGCTCGCGGAAGGCGCGCGCCGGGCCAGGCGCCGCGGGGAAGGGCTCGGGCGGCGGCGGCGGCGGCGGCGGGGGCGCCAGGCCCGGGAGCAGGAGGCCGGGCTCCAGCCGCCGGGCCTTGCGCGCCTGCTTCTTGCGGCGCGGCCGGTACTTGTAGTTGGGGTGGTCTCGCAGGTGCTGCACCCGCAGCCGTTCGGCCTCCTCCACGAAGGGCCGCTTCTCCGCCGCGCTCAGCTCCTTCCACGCCTTGCCTGCGGGGCCGGGGGCGCGGGTCAGCGGGCTGTCGTCGGGCGGGCGGCCGGGCCGGGCGCGAGCCCCCGGGGGCGCACCGCGAGGGTGGGGCGCGGCCCCCGCCCGCCCCGGCCCAGCCCTGCTCCGGGTCCCGGCCCGGCCCCCGCCCGCCCCCCGTCGCCCGCCCGCCCGCCCGAGCCCCTCACCCAGCATCTTGCTGAGCACCGCGTTGTGCAGGTCCGGGTTCTGCTGCGCCAGCCGCTTGCGCTCGTCCTTCGCCCACACCATGAAGGCATTCATGGGCCGCCGGATGCGCGACTCGTCGGCCGCCTGGCGCTCCCCGCGGCCGGCCGGGCTGAGGCCATAGCGCCCCGGCTCGGGGCTGCGCGGCGGGCTGCGCGGCGGGCTGGGCGGCGAGGCGGGGGCGGCGGGCGCGGCGAGGGCGGCGGGGGCGGCGGGGAGGCCGCGCGGCTCAGCGGCGGCCCCGGCTCCCGGGGCCCATGCACAGTCGCGGCGGGCGGGCGGGTCGTCCTGTGCGCCGTAGCCGGGCGGCGATCTCTGCATTCCAGCTGGGCGCGGCCTGGGCGGAACGGAGCGCGGGAGCGCGGCGGCCGGACAGCGGACACTCGGCTCGGGCGCGGAGGGCACGGCGGGTGGCGGCGGAGACGGCGGTGGCCTCGAGCCGGGTGGGCGCCCAGATATAGCGGCGCGGGGCCAATCGGCGGCAGGCCGGGCGGGGCGGGGCGGGCCGGGGCCGCCCCCTCCCCGGGGGCTCCCTTTCTTCTCGGGGCCGCCGGATTCCACCGCAGCCTCCTCCGCGCAGCGGCCCCCGCACCCTCTCTGAAGGAGGACCCCCCCAACCGCCTCGCCCCGAGTGGGAACGGGCCGCTGATGTGGGCTGGAGCTTGGAAGGGGGCATCCTCATGGGGGCTGTGAGACTTTGAGAGACCAGCTGCCGTCCCCACCCACGGAGTCAGACCCCCGGACAGTCCCTGGGGGAGGGTGGCTGCCCGCTCATGAAATTACACTGGGAGGAGGAGAGGGGCATATTTTAACCCACGCTCTTCGGAGGCTTCCTAAGAAGCCTTCTTGGGGTCTAGCTGAAAAGGACAGGACATTCTGGAAAAAGTGCCCTGTCTCTCCCGGGAGCGTGTCCTGGGTAACCGCCAGGCATCGTGTCCCCAACCCTCCGCACACATGTGGAATTGTCACCACGGGGGCTTCGAGCCCGGGTCTGTCCATGGGGTTCAAGAAGACGGACTTGGTGTTCCCTGCATCACTCCTGGAGCCCAGTCCAGACAGGGCGAACCTCAGTGTTGGATGCCCTGAACCCGCAGAGGAGTGAAGGGAGATGAGAGGGCAGAGGGACCTCCACCAAAGGTGCAGAGCCCCAGGCCTTGTTCCCCCTCCAGGGGCCTGCTGGGATCGGGGGCTGGGACCAGTGGCCCTGCCGGGCCTGGGCAGTTGCTAGTGCAATAGAGTGAGGCCGGATCCAGGGTTGGGGCAGGGGAGGGCAAGGTGGGGGGGCCTCCCCTGGGCCTGGGAGGGTTTCCAGAGGAGCTTCCGGCCTCCTGGAAGTGCAGGAGGGGACCTGGGGCTGCAGAAACTGAGGGGTCTCCCCCAGGACTGTTTCCCTGCTGAGGATGGGATGAGTGTGCTCAGCGGCTCTGGAGGGCTTTTCCCTTCCGTACATCCACTTACAGCCCGGGAGCTGGGCAGCCCTGCTTCCCCCCACCCCCAAGTGCTGGGAGCTCCGCGGTGTGGGGCCCAGGTTTCGGTGACCCTGGGCTTTGTGGCCAGAGGCTCTCGGTCCCCTGGCCCTTGCGGTGCTTGTGAATGGGGCGGGTCCTCCAGCTCCCCCCCGGCCTGCGGCTCCTGAGCTGCCCCCAGGGGCCCTCGTGGTTTGAGGAAAGGCCAGCACCTCCATGGGGGTCCCTCAACTTGAGGACTGTTGGGTGTCCATCCTGTCTCTGCATGGGGTTTTGTCATGTAGGGCCTTGGCCATCGGCTGGAGGAGCAAAGCCCTGGTTTCCAGATCCCCGAGGCCCCGCAGCCTCATTTGAGACGTGGAACTGGGCCGATGTACTGGGGGCCGTCAAGGCACAAGACGTGGATTCTCTGGGTCTGGGCGAAGCTCAGCTTTTCCTGGGAGGCAGGCAAGGGTGGGGGGCCTGGGGTCAGGTGCACAGTCCTCGCCCAGTGGGGCCAGCTCCGCCTGACCAGTGCTAGTGGGTGGACTGGGCACCCTGCAGGGGTGGGGGGAGAGAAGCGTGAGGAAGACTGCAGGTCGAAGAGAGGGTCCAAGGAGCCAGCACCTGGTAGAGAGTGCCTTTACCCCTCTAGCTGTGCTCTGGGCTTAGCCCCGGTAGCTGGTCTGGGTCGGTGGTCCCTGGGGCTTGGGAGGGAGGCCTCGAGGGTCCTCCGCTGCAACCTCCCCCCACATTAGGGTGGCTCTTCAGTTCCCTTAGAGGCCCGCCTGGCCCCCTGCGGCTCCTGACAGCCCGGAGTCGACCAAGGGCTCCAAATGCGGTCGTGGGCTGATCCGGCATTACCTCACCGCGGCCGCGCCTCCCCCCAACCCCCCCCAGAGCCGCCGCGCCAGGTGTCAGCCAACGACCCTCCCTCTTGGCAGAGCTGTGCTGCTCAGGTGCCCAGCTGTCGTGTCCTGTGGGCAGGGCAAGAGGAGGGCCTCCTGGGGTGGCCCCCTGCCTCTTCGGAGTCAGGCTGTCTTCCCGTGTGTGCGTGTGCGTGCGTGTGGGGGGGGGGGTGTGCTCGGGGTGCGGGGTGAGGACGGTGGCTCTGACCCACTGTCCAGATGGGAAGACAGTGGGGTGGGGACTGCAGTCGGGGTGGCCCTGACCCCAGGCCCCCCGGGGCTGGGGACTCCCCGGGGCTATACTAGGGCTGGTGTGGGTGTGGTCAGCTGTGCCTGGGGGAGGGGTGTCCGATGTGTGTGTCTGTGCGCTCGTGTGTGGTCTGTGTGTGTCTGTGTGACCGGGAAGGTCTGTGTCTGTCTGCCGGAGGATCTAGCGCTGGAGGCTGCCCAAGGCCTCAGGAGCCAGGCGGCGACTGGACTCTGCCGCAAGAGGGGGTCCCACAGGGTAGAACGGGGGTCCTGCTCAGTGAAACCCTCACCCTCAACACCCACCAAGGGAGCGATCCCCGAGGGCACAGCTCCATCCAAAGTGAGGGTGATTCGTGAGTCTGGGGCATTCCTGTGCGTGCAGAACCCACCTCGGGCTGGGCCGGGTTGGCTACTGCCCACCCTTATGGGGGCCCTGGGTGCAGCCCCCGAGCCCCCGGACAGAAAGCTGGAGTAGCGGGGCACGGCTTTCTCTGCAAGTGTGGGGCCGGGCTGAGTGCTGAGTGGACACTGCCCTCCCTGGCCTCCACCCACTCCCTCGCTCAGCCGGGACCAGACCCCCGGGCTCTGGGTGAAACCCGCAAAGGATGCTGGGCAGTCCCCCTCGGTGGCTCTGGGTGGGGGTTGGCTGGGTCTGGGAGTGGCAGACCCCCCAGGCGCTGCCCGGGGCACAGACCTCACAGGCTCCCGCCCACCCGGCCCTGGCTGCTGCTGGAGCAGGAGGCTGGGACCAATTACCGAATCCCGAATCCTCCGGGCCGGCCCCTCCTTCTGCTGGAGGGTGGGGGTGGTGTCCCCGTCAGACACAGGTCCAGGTGGAGGGGAGTCTTCTGTCTCCTGAGACCTTGGCTTTGGAGTCGGGCTGCTCAGTTCGGATCCCACTGGGGCCCTTGAGACTAGGGCTCTGGGCCCAGCCCTCGCCCCAGTGCTCCCCCTTCAGACCCCGCTGCAAGGGCTGGGGTGGGGGGCGGGGAAGGCAAGGCACAGGCTCAGCCTCGACCTCTGTCCAGGGGTCAGGGCTTGGGAGGGAGCTGCCCAACGGCCTAGAGGCATATGCGTGCGTGTCCCTCCCCAAGCGACGGGCGGGCCCAGGTGGACGCTGGGACTCGTGCCCCGCCCGTGCCTTCGCTGGGCCTGGTGTGCGCAGGGCCACCGGGCTTCCCGAACGCTGCGGGGCTTGCTCCTGGGCAAGGGTGGGCGGGGGCAGCAGCCGTCACCAGGGTCGGGCTTGGCGTCCACGGGTAATTGGCCCGTCACGTGGCCGAGCTTGGTGTTTTGGGAACGAGGGTGTCCGTAGGCTCGTGGGGGTGTCAGACCAGCGGAGGGTCTGGAGCAGAGGGGACGCGCTGCGGTCGCCGTGGGCGTTTTGGGTGTGTGTCGAAGACGGGGGCCAGCGGGACGGAGCAGGTGGGGGCTCCTCTGGGAGGAGGGACGCAGGGCCCGGGAGGAGGGTGACACAGGGCCCCGCGGGCGCAGCGGGGGCTCCATGGGAACCGGGCTCTGGGTTTCCATGGCAACGGCCGGGCGGAGCCAGGAAACGGCGGCTCAGGAAGGAAGGCCACAGCTGTGAGAAGGGAGCCGGCAGGCGCCAGACGCCCCGTCTGTCCGTCTGTCCAGTCGTCCGGCGGGCCCGGAGCTCCTGCCCCCAGCCCTGCCTACCCCCCCCACCCCCCGCAGGCCCCCCGATCTGCGCCCGGGGCTGCGCGGCCGTGAATGTCTTTATTCCAGGCAGCGCGCGCGGGGTCTGGGTCGCCAGGTGTCCTGGTCCTGCAGGGGCGGCCCCGCTCCCCTCAGGGGCTCTTGGAGGGGCAGGGGCGGGGCCGTCTGGGTGTCCGGGGCAGTGCCCACCCTGACCTTCCCGGCGGGGCTGGCCCGGCCTCTCTCTCTCTCTCCTGCCAGGCTCTGGTGACAGCCCTCAGCTGCCCTGGGGATGGCGGAGAAGGAGCAGAGGGCGCCCCCGCCCCTTGGGCCCTGCAGCTGTGTTTCTTTTCTGCCGCTGCCCTAGCTTTGTGACAAGCGGCTTTGATGGCCCAACCAGCTGGGACTGCCAAACGGGCTGGGGGGCAGGTCTGTGTTCTCAGGGACCACCCATTCCTTCCCACTCAGGGGCACGGACCCTTCATTCGTGCATTCATTCGTTTGTCTTGAGTGCCTGCTGTGAACGCTGCTCGGTTCTAGGAGACAGAGGACCAAACACACCCAAGTCCTTGCCTGGGGAGCGGGGCTCCTGTGCTGGTGGAGGGGGACGCACAGTCAACAAATCCAGAAACGAGGCAGAGTACGGGGCGCCGGGCTGCGGTGTGTGCTCTGGAGAACGGCGTTGCCGGCTGTGGGGGAGGGAGGGCCGTGTCACGGGTGCTCATGGCCTGCCGCTCCGTGACAGGTTGAGCCAACCCCAGAAGGGAACGTGTACAGGAGATGAGGGAATACCTGGAGAAGAGTGTGGTACGCAGCGGGGGCTGCACATGCAAAGGCCCTGGGGCAGAGAGGTGTGCTGATACAGTGGGAGAGCCGGGAGTGCAGAAGGGAGTGGGCAAGGGGCTGCGTGAGGCCTGGGGGGGTCTCGGTCTTTTTCTCTGAGGGAGAGTTGATGACTTAGGAGGGTTTTGAGCAGAGGAGGGTGTGAGGTGACTTAGCTTTCCACAGTCTCAGCTGAGCTGCTGTGTGGAAATGGGCCTGCACAGCTCAGGAAGCATGAACTCACCACCAGGAAAGGAGGGGAGGGGGTCTGCTCCTGGAGTGGGCCTGGCTGCCCATCGGAAAGCTGCCTCCCTGAGGAGTTTCCAGGAGGGCAGCGGGGTGGTGTGCGCGGACCCCTGGGAGAGGCTACCTCAGGGACCCCTGGATTTGGTGCCCCGGGAGTCGTACCTCCTCCTTTCACCTGGGGCCCTGGACTACCCCCCCCCCGCCCCTGGACCATCCCCACCCCCACCGCCCCCCAACCCCCGCCTAGGGCCCTGGCCCACCTCCCCGCCCCCCACCACCCCCCAGCCCCGCCCGAGGCCCCTCGGGATGGGGAGGGTGGAGTGGCCGCCAGGCTGGCTGGCAGGGCAGGGAGGGCTGCGTTTCTGGGAATTGTGTGGGGGAAGCGCATTGTTCGAGCCCGGAGCAGGCGGCCAGGGCTGCTGCCGGCCTCTAGGGGATGCCTCCTGCCTCCCCCAAGTGCTGCCTCTGGGGGAGGGAGCTGGGACCAGGCCAGGGCTCTGGGCCGGCCTGGGGACTTTCCTGAAGGTGCTACCTACCGTGGGTGGGCAGCTCTTCCCACTCTGCAGACCGAGAGACTGAGGCCCCGAGGAAGGGCTGTGGCAGTGGGGGAGCCGAGGTATCTGCTAACGCCTGGAACGGGGGGCTCCTGCCTGATCTCAGTCCCTGGTCACTGCCCAGGATGAGGGAAGCCGCGGTGGGGTGGGCTGGGGTCACAGCCCTACACAGCCCCTGTGGCGGCCGCCCTGCTGGGCTGAGGGGTCTGGCGGGCGAGGGGCAGAAGCAGCGGGGGGCCGGGGCCGGGGGAGAGCTGCCTAAAGGTAGCACGGGATGGGCGGGGGCTTCTGGGGCGACGGGAAGCGAGGGGGGGCTCCATGTGAGCACGGCAGCTCGGGCCTTCCCACCGAGGCCCCTGCCTCAGCCAGAAAGGAAGCGCCGTTAGGACCGGCTTGGGTCATGGCCGGCTTGGGGCGGGCAGGGGGCGGGGGCCACAAATAGAAAAATAAATGGCCTGAGCTTCCGATGTTTCCGGACCAAGGACGGGGGAGGGGCAGGCCTCTGGGCCAAAGGTGTGGTCCAGCCTGTGGGTCGTGGACCTTGGGGGTGTCGCTGGGGTGTCCCCAGGTCCCTGTCAGGGCTGTCTCCCCCTCAGAGGCCCCAGGGCAGAGCCGGGCTTCCCACAGAGGAGGCTCCTGAGGGCAGGCCTGCCATCTTCCGTCCTCTGGGGGCTGCCCCATGGGACCATCGTGGGTGCCGAGGGAGGGCCCCTGGCAGTGGGCCTGTGGAGTGTCCGGGAGGGCATTCTGGAGTGAGGCAGGGTGGGGGGGGGTCTCCCATTCCCCCGGGGGCTCTGTCTCTGCTCCTTGCTGAACCCTCTTCACCTCTGACCTCCGGTCAGGAGCCGCTGGGCCTCCACCCGCACAACTACATTTTCAGGGCTCGTCTCCCAAGCCGGTGGCAAGGCCCTGCCTTGACTCCCCACCTGACTCCCCACCACCTCCTCAGGGCCCCCTGGCTCTCAGCTCGCTGTCCCCCACCTCCCTTCCTCTTCCGGGACCATCTCAGCAGGGGGAGGCTGCGGGTGGGGGGGTGGGGAGGGCCCCATCTGGTTCCGGGAGGGTCTGTGTGTCAGGCCTTCAGCCCCAAGCAGCGGGGGAGGCCGTCCGGAGCCCGCCTCCCCGGGCGTGGGGGTGGGGCCTGTCTTTGGGGCTCCCTTGCTGGGCGTGGCTGGTAAGCGTGGGTCCCTTCCTGCCTGCCCCCTGCCTGCCCTTGTTTTTTCCTGCCTTCGTGAGACACATATTTACTGAGCAACTCCTGGGTGTCCCAGGCTAGGACCGCAGCAGAGGGTGGATGGGAGGCCTTGTTTTCCCCGCCGAGCCGTCCTTGGGAGACAGACGCCTCGCGGGCAGTCAGGCGTGGCCGCTGTGCGCACCCGTGAGCGTCTGTGTCTCCGCCGGGACTGCGGTTGCGCGTGGGGGTCAGAGAGGAAAGGAAGCTCGTTTGCGGAGGGGCCAGGCCAGGGTCTGGAAGGCCAGAGCCCCGGGGAGGGCCCTAGTGGGGCACAGCGGGTTTACATCGATCCTCTCGGGGAGAAGCCCACGGTTCTGACGCTGCCCTCTGGGAGCAGTTTTCGGAAGGTACCGGCCGGTCGGGGGGCCCCGGCAGCTTCTTGGCGGAGGAAGTTCCCAAGGTCGGGTTAGGGTCCACGAGGGGTCTGGGGTGGGCTGCGAACATCCTGAGCAAGGTTCCCAGGGTCACGAACTCACGGGGGCCCCGGACCAGGACTTTGACGGTGGAATACTGGGTTTCGGGGTTGGCGGGTGCTGCCCCAGCTCGAGCCCTGGAGAGGGTGGGAGCCCCCGCAGCCCCCGCAGATGAGGGCCTCTGTGTCCCACTGGGGCGGCTCACAGCTGTGGCCGGAAGGGACCGCGCCTCCCTGGGCCGAGGCGGTGGATACCTGGCTGGCCAGGGGCTCTGTGGCTCCCGCCTGCCCCCTAGAGGCCACTGCTCCTCACGGGACACACCGGCCACGCAGCAGGGTCACCCGACCCGACCCCCCGCTTCCCATTCATGCTGCATGGGGCCCTACCCCCTCCACGCAGGGCTGGACCTGCGGGCGGTTCAGGGCTCCTGTCGCAGGGGAGCCGCTGTGGCCCCCAGCTCTCCAGCTTGGAAGTACCCTGCCCCCTCTGCCCCCTACTCCCGACCTGTTCCTTCGACTCCCTCTTTCCCATCACCAGCCCTGCCCGGGGCCAGGCTCCTGGGACGCCCGCCCCAGCCCCCCAAGCCCGGCCCCCAGCGGGGCGTCCTCACCCCCTGGCCATCACCCTTCAGAGGCCCCAGTGTCTTGGTCTCCGTTCATACGCAGCCTCAGTGGGCCTCGGCAGAGATCCCTGGAGGAGACTTGCCGGGCTCCTTACGAGCTGTGTCGCCGGAGCCCCCAGAGGTGGACACCATCCGGTTCCTCACGGAGGAGAAAGGGTCCCAGGCAGTCAGGCCAGGATCTGCATTCTGGCGTTGTGGGGGGAGGGCTCTAGTCCTTGGCTGACAGCTCCCCCTCTCCTCCGCGCCCTCACTTTGGGGCCACAGTATGGGGCAGTGCAGGAGGGAAAGCTCCTGGGGCTACAGGGAAACCAGTCATGGTGAAACACAGGTATCAAAATACTCCCTAAAATGTGTGATATAGAAAAACAAAAAAAAGTGTGCTATAGAAACCTAAGCACTTCTTTTTAAATGAAGATTTTATTTATTTGAGAGAGAAAGCCCATGAGAGAGAGGGCACATGCAGGTCAGGAGAGGAAGAAGCAGGCTGAGCAGGGAGCCCGATGTAGGACTCGATCCAGGACCCCGGGATCATGACCTGAGCCAAAGGCATCCTGAGTGAGCCCCCCAGGCATCCGTAAGAGTCTTCATTTTTTTTCTTTTTTTTAAGATTTTATTTATTTATTGGACAGAGAGAGGGAGATCACAAGTAGGCAGAGAGGCAGGCAGAGAGAGAGGGGGAAGCAGGCTCCCCGCTGAGCAGAGAGCGTGATGCGGGGCTCGATCCCAGGACCCTGAGATCATGACCTGAGCTGAAGGCAGAGGCTTTAACCCGCTGAGCCACCCAGGTGCCCCAAGAGTCTTCATTCTTTTTTTTTTTTTTTTTTAAGATTTCACTTATTTATTTGACAGAGAGAGATCACAAGTAGGCAGAGAGGCAGGCGGGGGGGGGGGGGAGTGCAGGCTCCCCGCTGAGCAGAGAGCCCGATGCGGGGTTCGATCCCAGGACCCTGAGATCATGACCTGAGCCGAAGGCAGAGGCTTGAACCCACTGAGCCACTCAGGCGCCCCAAGAGTCTTCATTCTTAAGCAGCTCCCTTGGTCATGCTTTAGTCACACCTTTGTGGCTTAAACCATCCAACCAGCCCCGTACCGAGAGGCGCTCCTGACACTGAGTCCCTTGCACAGCTAGTGGGACAGTCCGTCACCAGCAGGTTCTCCCAGGCAGCGTTTCGCAGGCTGTCTACCTGCCGGCTCTCCTCCCCAGCACCTGGTGCTCATCTGTCCCTCCCGTGGAGATCAGATGGGGACTGACCTTGAGGCTGGGCCTTGACAGTGACCTGCCCCAGGGGGCTGTGCTGATAGCCCAGACCCTGCCCCAATTGGTGCCTTGGCCAAGGTCAGGGGTCTGGCCCAAGCCCTCTTGACAACCAGGCAACGCTTCTGAGAGGACTGTGCTGATCTGACGCCAATCTTAGGGACCTTAAGCTGTTTTGAGTTCTCTCGGACATACACCTGCCTGCTCCAGAGGGTCGAGGCCGAGGGCTCTGTCTGCCCTCCATCCCCTGTGGTCCAGGCTTTGTCAGAAGCCATGGCTGAGCTCAGCAGCCCAGGATGCCCAGTTGTGGTGGTTGGAGGTCTTCAGCACGACCGGGAGTTTGCTCCCTGAGTCGGCTTACCCCCGTCTGTCTCAGAGGCCTGGCTGGGCAGGCTCCGTGGATGCGTCCCTGTGGGCGACGGGGGCCAGGGTGAAGCTCTGATGATGTGTTCTCGGTGGTTCTTGTTGGCGTCTGTCGCACAGGAGCCCAGCGAGCTCCGCTCTTCACCAGTCACTGCTTGCCCAGAGCAGGGCTGCAGGGCGTGTGGCTCCGGCTTCCCCGTGTCCCCAGTGTGACCAGACCCTCAGGGGCTGCACACATGTGCAGACCATGGGATTCCGGCCACAAGGACTTGCCTGGTTGGGAGGGTCAGAGCTATGGCCCCAGCGCACAGCGAGGAGCACGGCCAGAGCTGGTCTGGGAACGAGGTGATGCGCTCACCATCACAGGGCCTCTGTCCTGGAAAACCTTTGCTCCCTCTAAGGAATTCCATGCTTCTTCCTTATGATTACTAAGGAATCTCATAAGTACCCATGTTTTCCTTTTCACTCTGGCTGCTGGGAAGCTCAATCATATAGAATTAATGCCACTGAGAGTCCAAGGCCTGGTCATCCCATCTGCCACCCGGTCTCACAGTTACTTGGCCTGAATTTCAGGGACTGTGGGGCCCCCAGCACTATAGACATCCGTTCCCTGGCTTGTACCCTCCCCGGGAATTGTGCCCGGTCCAGCAAACCACCCAGGATCGCACCACTGAGGGCATGGCACACATCTGGAGGGGATGCTAGATCTGCCCCTTCTGCTGCCCTCCAGCCTTCTACCGGCCAGGGCCAGCCCTCCAACCGAGTGCAGGCTGGCCGTTCCCAGGGACCTCCAGCAGCAAAGGTGACAACTGATTGCTCATGCTGTGTCCCCCCGCCTGTTCCCAGTGCATGGCGTTTATCAACTGACCGCATTCTGATAGGAGCCCTGTGAGGCAGGCAATATTATCGTCTTCATTTCGCAGATGGGGACACTGAGGCACAGAGCGGTCAAGGAACTGTGTGAAGTGCAGAGCCCGGGATCCGCACCCGGCAGGTGACTCTGGGGGCCGGGGCCTTGCCCTCGAGGCCTCTCCGAGTCCCTGGGCTCCTTCGGACCCCGCATCCGGCTACTGCAGGCGCCAGCGCTCGGAGGCCAGAGCGCGCAGGGGGTCGGCGCAGCCTCGGGGCGCGGACTCGGGGGATGGGGGTCGGGGTCGGGCGTTCTCCCGCAGGGTCCCGCGGGGCAGCTGAAGGTGGAAGACGAGGGCTCCAAGCGGGTGGGGACAGGCGACGGACCCGAACGCGCCTCTGCGGGTGCTACGCAGTCGGACCGCCCCCGGGGAGGCAGGGTCAGGGACGGACAAACCCGGGGTCGCGTCGGCCCGGCCAGCACCTTCTGCCTCAGCGCTACCGCAGCGCCCTCCGCCGGCTCCCCGGCTCGCGCGGGGGCTTGTGGGACGGCGAGTCTTTCGGCCCCGTCGGTCTCCGGCGACCGTCCGCGTCAGGACTACACTCCCCAGGAAGCCATGCGACTCGGCGTGTCTTCTGGGAGTTGTGGTCCAGCGCGGGGCGAGCGCGCGCGAGGCGGGCGGCCGCGGGAACTCCATGTCCCACAATGCAGCGCGGCGACCGCGGGGCCGGGGGTTTGAACGGAGGGTCTCCCGCCCGCGGTAGGGCTGCGTCGTCTGCGACGGGTGCGGGCGACGGCCACGACCGGGGCAGGGGTCCAGGTCGGGAGGCTGAGGCTGGCGCGGCGGGCGCTGGGGGCCCTGCCCCCGAGGCGATGATGGGCAAGGAAGAGGAGATTGCGCGGATCGCCCGGAGGCTGGACAAGATGGTGACCAAGAAGAGTGCGGTGAGGGGCGCGGGCCGCCAGGACCCCGGGACCCCCGCCCCGCCGACCCCCGCCGAGCCTGCCGAGCCCCCTGCAGGGTCGGGGAGACCACCCGAGGGGCAGGACGAGACCCCGCCCCAGCAGAGACTCTCGGGACGTGGGGAGACCCCCGTCGGTGGCCGAGACCCCTGCCCTGGGCCAGCCCTGCCCTTCACTCCCGCACCCACGGCAGAGGCCGCAGTCGGGCCTGGACCCGGTCCCGGGAGCCGCCCTCTCCGGACGCAGACCCCAGCTACCAGGCCGAGAGCCCGCAGACCGGAGATCCGTCTCCTTCCTTGCCCCCTAACTCCAGACCACCCCCCGCCCGCAGCCCTGCCGGAGCCCGGCCAGCGGAAGCTCTCCTCGGTCGCCCCTGCCTGTGCAGACCTTTCGTACTGGCTGCCCCGCCCCCCGTGCCTTCTTCCTGCTCCTTCTCCGCCCGGGCATCCTCGCGGTTCACCCCACCCCCGCCCCCAGGACTCTCCGCGGAGCCCCGACCCCGACTCAGAGCCCTCGGTCCCGCCCTAGGCCTCCCTCGTCCTTTCTCAGCCTGCAGGAGTTTGGAGTGTGAGACCCGACCCCCCTGTCCCCCCACCCCGGAGCTGCAGCGCTTCCCTTATCTCCGTTCCCTGGGGCTGTAGCCCTCATCATCCGCCTTCACAAGCAGGCCAGAGGCCTTTCCTGGTGGAGAGGCCCCCTTTTTACCCTGTATCTGTCCCCGCCCTACAAGAACCAGGTTTCCCTAATAAATTCTTTCCCTTCCTAGCCAGGACTCAGCCGGCAGCAACTGGGGAACGGGTAGATACGCAGAGACCCTTGGGATAGAGCCCTGGGAGGTGGGTGAGAGAGCCCCCGGCCAGCCAGCGGTGCTCACGGTGCCGCGTGCATCTGTTGTCCTTGGCCAGCGAGTGTCTGGGGGAGGCTGTACTGTGGTCTCTAAGAGGAACCGGGCAGATGGGGCTCCAATGCCAGCCCCTTTTCAGCTTTGAGGTTCTGACGACTTGCCTGGCCTCGCATGGAAGCACCCTTGGTGGGTGGTACCTACCTTTGGGATGTTGGGAGGGGCCCCGGCCGGCTCCCTGAGAGGCTGGGGAAACAGTCTGCTTCCCCCCCAGACCGTGAGCAAGTGGTTAGGGCGGTGGAGGGGCTCAGTCATGGGCTTGAGATGCCGGGCAGCCCCTCCAGGACTGTCTGCTTGCTCGGGCCTCTGGGTGGTTTTTAGGGTTAAGCAGGCTTGTCCTGGGTCCCTGACGACCGGGTTCTGGACAGGGTTCGGCGCTGGGGCCTCAAAGGGGGCTGGCTCCCACTCATTCGTTCATCCGGCAAACAGCAGCCCCCTCCACACACACACAGGCACTCGCACACGCACGCACACACTGTGTTCATGCCCCGGGGAGGCCGTGGGCAGCACAGAGCAAGGGGGGGGAGCAACAGTGACCAGAGAAAGAAGCTGCTTCCTCTCCTGAAGGAGACGAACGCCCCCCAGGTGGGGTCACACGGGGCTGGGCTGGGCCGGGCCAGGTGGAGCCGGGGGAGGGCGCCTCGAGGCGGAAGCGAGGAGCACCCTCTGGGAGGGAAGGGGACTGCGGTGCGGCCAGTGGGAGCTGGCAGGGTTCCAGTGCCTGGGAGGCTCTTTGGGGATTTGGGACCCGTGACCGGGGAGTCAGGAATGGTGTTTCTGCCTCTGGTCTGGAGCCCACAGAAAACTGGTCAGTGAGCAGCACTGTCTTTGGCTCTGATGACCATCTTTTTTTCTCTGAGGAGGTCGCTTCGGGGCTGGACTCGGCCGCAGCCTGAGGGCAGAGCCTGCTGGGGGTGACCTGGAGCGAGCGGGGGCAGAGCATAGATGTCACCCAGATTGGGAGGCGGGAGTGGGCACGGGCCAGCCCTTCGCACGGCCTGGGCTGCAACACGTGAGGGTCTCACAGCCTTGGGCGGCTGGGTCAGGTTCCTGCTGCCCCCTTCGTGTCAAGGGAAAGACCCACACGTGACAACACCAGTGTGTTAAAAAGTGAACCCTCTGAAGAAGGCAAGGCAGGGGAGGAGAATGGAGGTGTTGCATGGGGTGTGATCACAGCTTTACGTAGAAGGGGCCTTGCCGAGAAGGTGTCCTTTGAATAAACTTTAGAAAGAGGGAGGGTACATACCTGTAGATATTTGGGAGGCGTTTCTGGCAGTGGGGGCAGCAGGTGCAAAGGTCCTGGGGCGAGCAACTTGGCACACTTGAGGAACCTTAGGCTGAGCCCGGAGCAGAGAGGGCAGCCCCTTTGTGCATGGCCTTGGTGTGGGGGAGGGCTTTGAAGAAACAGATGTGGGGTGGGAGGGGGCAAGGAGGGGAAGGTGGCTGGCCTGAGGGTTAAGGCAAGGCCTGGAGGGATTGATGAAGGGGGCTGGGGCCATGAGACGTGAATCTGGGTGTCGGTGTGATGGGAGTAGTGTTTGGCCTCTGCAGGGAACACTGACCTTGCCAGGTTGGCCCCGCTCAGCTGGTGGGTGAGCCACTTCGGGGAGAAGCTGCCCAACCCACCGCAGGGGACAGGAGACTGGACGGGGGAGTGAGCACCCCTGGGGCCACACCTTCCCCTGGGTGCGGCCCTCCTGCTGGGAGGGGCTGCGGTGTGGGGCTGTTTCCCGCAGCCTTGGTTCTAGCAGTGACCCAGAGCCCTGGGACTGGGTTTGCCAAGCCTCTTTCTGGCTCATTCTGGCCCTCTCTGCGCGTGCGACCCCAGGGGGGTCTCCATTGTCACTCCTTGTGCTCCCCACCCTCTCGTATAGGAGGCGGGGGCATTGTCCACGGAGACCTGGAAGTCGTTTATGAGGGTCCCCCTTCCCCTTCCAGGAGGGAGCCATGGACCTGCTACGGGAGCTGAAGGCCCTGCCCGTCACGCTGCCCCTGCTGCAGGTAGGGCTCCGCGTGCCTCCTGGGGCGGCTCCCGCGTGCCGGGCAGGGCTTCTGGCCCCTGCCCCGGGGCCTTGGCGCTAAGGTCTGTCCTGGACGGCACCGTCCGTGCCCCTGGCTGTTGCTCAGAAGACAAAGGGGTCTCCAAGGATAACCCACCCTGTTTCTCGCTGGTGCTCCTGGGTGCCGCCGGGGACGGAATCCCTCAGAAAGGGTGTCCACCGCACAAGCTGGTCCCCAGCCCCTGGCCCTCGGGAGCCTTGGAGGGTCTGCGAGGAGGGTGTGATTGCCGCCCCCCAGCCCAGGCCGCTTGCTTTGCAGTCTACACGCGTCGGCATGTCTGTGAACGCCCTGCGGAAGCAGAGCTCTGATGAGGAGGTCATCGCGCTGGCCAAGTCTCTGATCAAGTCCTGGAAGAAGCTTCTGGGTGCGGGTCAGGCGGCACGGGCCGGGAGCCGGGGCCCCTCGCTGGCCGGCACCGTGGAGGGCGGGGCCACCCGGGGGTGCGGTGGTCCAGAGCTGGGCCGGGAAGGCTTGGGGCTGGGATGCCAGGGGATCCATCGAGAGCAAGGAGAAAAGAACTGAAGGTAGCAGCAGGAGTGCGCTCGAGGGCGACCGGGGGCCCTGGAGGGACCTGGTGTGGGTGGGGAGGCCAGACAGAGAGAGGGGGTCAGCACGGCGGGCCGGAGGAGATGCGAGGGGAGAAGGGGGAAGCTGGGGTTGCAGGGATGCCCACCTTGGGACCCTGAGGCCCCCCACCCCTTCCCAGCCTTTCCTGGGTTTGGTCCAGACCCTTGCGAAATAGAGCTTGGTGTCCTGGGTCTGTCTCTAGTCCTGCGGGGCCACCGGCCTACGTGTCGGACAAGTGTGTTTATTCTGCTGGGGAGGGGGGCTGCGCCTCGTCCTATGGGACAGTCCCCCAGCATCGGCTCGGGCTTCAGGAGCCTTGTGGGGGGCGTGCTCAGTGGACGGCGGTTCGCTGTGACCCCCAAGGCCCAGTGGGGAATGACCACGCCGGTCTCTGTCCAGGTCTGTGGGGACTGTCAGGCAGGGGGCTCCGGACGCAAGGGTCACTTCGGGCAGATGGCTGGGCTTTCTGCCGTGATGACAGGCCCCAGAGAGTCCTCACAGGCAGCCCGTTTGACGGGGGTAGGATCGGGGTGTGGGGGCTGTCTTGGGACCCTCTGAGGAGGGAGGACAGAGGGCCCTAGGTGCGGAAGGCTCAACAGAGACGGTCCCGGATGGGGTTGGGGGGGCGGGCTAGGGCTGGTTTGACTAAGGCTGTGCCTCGGTGGTGACCTGCTCCCCCCGCCCCCGGCCTGGCCGTGCCCTCTGGTTCTGCCTCCCCCTTTCCTGGCACCTGCAGATGCTTCAGATGCCAAAGCCAGGGAGCAGAGGAGGGGCGGGCCTCTGCCCACATCGTCCTCGAAGGAGGCCCCCGAGGCCAAGGATCCCAGGTAGTGCCCCTGGAAGACTCGTGCTCGCCCTCATGCCCCCGCCCCTCACCCCAGCCCCCCGCCCCCGTCCCTCCTGCTCAGCAGATGAAAGGGCGGGTTTCCCTGGGGCTGCTGAGGCCGTGAAATGAAAGCATCGGCCCTTCCACTTCCTTGGAGGGGACTTTCCCCGGGAGCCGAGCCTGGCCTGGGGGGCCTCTGGCTGCGCGCTTTTCTTCCAGAGCTCCTCCGGACCCCGTGTCTTTCCGGCCCCAACCCTCTGCAGGGTGAGGCTGCGTCCGCCCTCTGCAGCTGTCCCCCAGCTCCACAGCCGTGTCACTGGCCAGCTCCGGCTGAGCAGCCCCCTTAGCTGGGGTCACACTGCTGCTGAACCCTAACCCCCTTGGGTAGGCTGCAGCAGGATGCGGGTTCTGGGGGCTGTGAGACCTCGCCGCCGCGGCCCCGGGGAGGGCAGTCGTGGAGACCGGGGGTCCTCGTGGGGACAGGCTGTGGCCCATAGGCTGCTTTGCCTTTGACCCCACGGGGCGGAAGTGGCGGGAGGCCAGCCAAGGCTGATCTCTAGACTCAGCGTAGCTGTGCGGGGCTGCGGGCTCATCTGCCCGTCGGCACCTGTTCCCTCCAGGAGGCCCCTGCTCCCCCTGACTTATGTGGGGCTCGCGAGACGCAGGGGTGTGAGGGGAGGGCTGCGTAGGTGCAGCTTCGTCGTGGTCAGGCAGCTTGTGGGGAGTGCCCAGCCCGTCCAGGGGCACCCGTGCCGGATGGGGCCCCCTGCGGTCTTGGGCGACCCTGGATTGGCAGCTGGTCTTGAGCGGTGTGGCCCTGTGTTCTGGCCTCCTGGAGGGCGGGGACCCTTACAGGGCATGCTGCCCGCATCTGGGAAGGAGCCCCCACCCGGTGGGCTTTCCTGCCTCTGGCCAGCTGGGCAGACCCCTGGGGCATGCTGGGGTGGACTGTGGGGGGGCGGGGACACGGGCTACTGTCAAGGTAAGAAGGGACAGGATCTGGGGGATTGTGGCTGTCCCGTTGGCTTTTCTGGGACCCGTGTGTCCCGGTGGCGCACATGGCCTGAGGGGCCTGTCTCTCTCCAGCCGCAAGAGGCCTGAGCTGCCCAGGATGCCATCCGCGCCGAGGATCACCACGTTCCCGCCGGTGCCGGTCACATGCGATGCCGTGCGCAACAAGTGCCGGGAGATGCTGAGCGCCGCCCTGCAGACAGACCGTGAGCGCCCCCGCCGCGCCCCAGGTCCTGTGGTGGCCGGGATGCGGGCTGCCCGCGGAGGCCTGAGCCCAGAGGGTCCTCAGGGACAGCCTTCTCCCCTGGCCCGTTGGCCGCTGAGCCCAGGTGGGGGGCCGCGGGTCTCTGGGGCCAGCAGAGCGCCTGGGTCCTGGGCGTCGGGGGCTGGGCGGCTGGCGGTGGGGGTGCGGCCGGTGGGGCGGCTAGTGCGGGCTGCTTCTTGCAGGTGACCACATGGCCGTCGGTGCGGACTGCGAGGGCCTGTCGGCCCAGATCGAGGAATATATCCTTTACGCAGGGGTTCGAGATCTGGGGCTTCCTGGCAGAGGCAGGAGGACGCCCAGGCCCGGTTTCCCCCGGTGGCCGTGTCAGGCGGTGGGTCAGTTGGCCAGGAGGGCCCTCCCTGGACCTGCTGAGGGCTGAGTCTGCCTGCTCATGGGGCCTGGGGCTGCGGCTGGGCCTCAGCCAGGCGCGGATCCAGGGAGGCCCCACTCCGCAGCCTCTCCCCTCGCGGCCAGGCACGGGCGGGCAGACTGCGTTGCTGGGCTCCCCTTCCCCTCGCTGGCCTCCGTCGGCTGGCCCCATGGGGTGGGCGGAAGGCAGCAGCACTGGCCTCCGGATAGGTCCTTAAACACCTGCACGCATCTTCCGGGACGTGGGGAGCACGGACATGAAGTACAAAAACCGCGTGCGGAGCCGCATCTCCAACCTCAAGGACGCGAAGAACCCCGGCCTTCGACGGAACGTCCTGTGTGGCGCCATCACACCCCAGCAGATCGCGGTCATGACGTCGGAGGTGAGTCCCGCCGGAGGGGCGTGGGCCCCCCCCCCCGCCCCGTGCACAGCGGTAAGCACGTGGCCCCCTGCCCAGGAGATGGCCAGTGACGAGCTGAAGGAGATCCGGAAGGCGATGACCAAGGAGGCCATCCGAGAGCACCAGATGGCCCGCACGGGGGGCACGCAGACGGACCTGTTCACCTGCGGGAAGTGCAGGAGGAAGAACTGCACCTACACGCAGGTGCGCCCGGCCGCGGCCCTCGCGCTCCCTGGGGCTGGGCGCCCGCGCCGGGAAGGGAACCGGGCTCCAGGGTCACCTCGGGGACCTCCTCCTTCGCCCGGCCCCCCCGGTCCCCAGTAAGCGGCATTTCGGGGGGGCTGCTCCGGGCACTAGGACTGGGGGGCCCCCAGGGGTGTTGCCGCTGGCCGGTGGGCGGGTGTGCTGTGCTGCCTGGCGGTGGCCACGGGACGACGCTCGGACCCGTGGAGGTGGACACCGATGTGGGCCTCGAGATACGACAGGGGTCCCCGGCGAGGTCCCTGCTGAGGGAGAAGGGTTGGAGGCGCTGGGGCAGCCTCAGCGGGTCAGCCGGGGGGCCGAGGGTCCACGGTGCCAGCACTGCCCGAGGATACGGGTAGCCTCCCCGCGCCGTGACTCCAGGGAAGACCTGGATCTCGGGGCCTCCTGCTCCAAGTGACGGAGTCCCTGGGGTCGGGGGGCGGCCCCCTCTCACCATTGCCCTCCCCACAGGTGCAGACCCGCAGCTCTGATGAGCCCATGACCACCTTCGTCGTCTGCAACGAGTGTGGAAATCGCTGGAAGGTAGGTGGGCGGGCCTTCTCCGGAGGTGGGTGGCTCCATCCTCCCAGGTGTGGGACCCATGTGACACGGAATGGGGGACAGCCATGCTCAGCCAGCCTCCTGGGGCTCGAGAGCAGCCCTGCCGCTCGCCCTGCGGGGGTTCTGGGGTCCCCGTGGCTGACGCCGCTCATCCGTCCGCTGCAGTTCTGCTGAGCCCCCCTTGAGATGCGCGTGAAGCCTTGGGCTGTGGCCAGCGCATCGCCGCGGCCTCCCCCGTGTCCTCTGTCGACAGACACCGCTTCTCGAGACCCGCCCTGTGGCCCCCCTGAACTTCCCCCGAGGGCCGTGCAGCCCGCTCCCCCACCTTGCCTGCGGTACACCTTTCCTTCTGTTCCCCCAAATTATTACATGTTTCTTTTTGCCATTGTGATGTTTCTGGCGCTTGCTTCTGGTGGACCCTGCAGTCTTGGGCTGTGAGCTGGGTGTCCTGCCCCCACGTCTGGCTCTACCCCTCCCCTGCCCCACGGTGGGGAGGACGGCGACCCTCCTTGAGATCAGGGGACATTTAGGTTTGGTCCCGCTGGAACAGAGATGGAGGGAAGAGCCGGCGGGCCCTCGGAACACCGGGGGCAGACTCTGCCCGTGTGTGCCTGCTGGGGGTACACAGCGCGGGCACGCACAGACGAGGGACTGGGCAGGAGGGGGCCTTAGGCACACAGAGGACCCAGGGTCTCCCAAACCTCCCCAGGCACTATAGCTCCGGGCCCAGGGCTTATGGGCAGGAGGCTGCGTCTGGGTCCCCGAGCCATTCACGACGTGTCCTCACCCTGACCCGCTGCAGCTCTGAATCGCTGTGCCTCCGTGAAATTCTGGCGCTGGGGCGGCAAGCGCGTGGGCCTCGTGGAGGCCGCCCCCGCCAGCGTCCCGCCCTGGCCTTGGCACCCTCAGCGGCCCAGGGCTGAGCGCAGCTGCCCACCTGGTCAGGCCTCCTCTGCTCCCTGCACTGGGTCCCGGACAACCCTTCATTCTTGAATCTCCCCCCCAATGTGGAAAGACAGGAGAGACATTTGCTTGAAAAATATCTTCAATAATATCCTATTTTGGACGAAGAAGGAATGGAGATAAATAGGAAAACATTTTTCTTTTTTTGATAAAATACAGTAAAGACACGTTTCCAGGTTTAAACTTACTGAAAATATAAAAAAGAAACTGGCTCCTGTCGCCTTGAGCCTAGCTCTGAGGTTCTGGGTCTGACGCGGGCGCAGACAGCTTGAGTCGGAGGTCTCCTCCCGTCACAACTACACGACACAGAGGCTCTGCTTCCCATCAGGGGCATTTCCCAAGGTCCCCGGCTGCTGGGGAGGGGGCCCCCGTGAAGCTGCTGGGTCCGCGAGCTCTCCCGGGAGGGCCCCTCTCTCCCAGCAGGAGCCCCAGCAGGAGCACTGGGCCTGCCAGTGGGGAGCCGGTCGGGGAGGGGCCGCGGGGTCCCAGAGGCCCTCACGCCCGCCTCTTGGCAGGACCTCAGGTACCAGGTCCCTTGGGTAGAGAGGAGGCTCCAGGCTGGGACCGCCCCCAGGGGTGCTGGGCCCCCACGGGTGTGCCGGAGACCTGCTGACACACGCTTGTGCAGGTCACCGAGTCCTTGCCCGCCAGAGGGGTCCCGCGTCTGTGCCGCCGGGGTGGGCAGCCTAGGCCTCGCTGGAGGACTGGGAGCTCCCCCGGAGCAGCAGGGCACGGTAGGTGGGGGAGCTGAGGAAGCGGGGGTAGGAGTCCCGGTGCATGAGCGTGTAGATCTGCAGCTGGGCGTCGTCGAACGTGTGTGCCGACGGCTCCTGCATCTTCTTGTTGATGCCCTCCCGCACTCGGGAGTCCAGGCTCACCTGCGGGACCGGCGGCCGGGGTCAGGGGCCCGGGAGGGGTCCCCGCCCGCCGCCCGCCCCGCCCCCCGCCCTGGGTCCCCATGGCCGTGCACCTCCTTGGGGGACAGGATGGACACGTAGTCCTCATAGATGAGCCTGGCCTTCTCGTCCACCACGTGCTGGTTGGCCTCGGCCTTGAGCTCCTCGCAGGCCAGCCAGAAGAGCATGTTCTCCTCGCTGTACTCCGTGCGCAGGAACTCCCGGAACACGCTCCGGCCCGCCGGGCTGTGCATCAGCTTGTCGAACGACTGCGCCCAGCTCCGCACCTCCTCGGGGCTCGGCGTGGCGCTGTGGGCATTCCCCGCCAGGCCGGGTCAGGCCTGCACCCCCGCCACCCACACACGCGCGCGCACACACCCACACGCGCGCGCACACACCCACACACGCACGCGCGCACGCGGCTGGCCACACCTACCATGCCTCGCAACCGGGCAGAGGCCGCAGCTTGTTCTCCCGGGAGACCCGCCACGCTCGCCGCCGCTCTTCAGCCCTACCCGCAGAGAGAGAGGTGGCACTGGCCTCCGCGGCGCCCCGGGCCTGGGTGCGCGCGCGCACGCACGCACCCACGCGCGCGCACCCACGGCACAGGCGCGCGCGGAACACGCACACGCCCATGGCACAAAAACGCACGCGCGCACCCACGGCACAGACGCGCGCGCGCGCACCCACGGCACGGGGGCTCTCAGCTTGTGTGTGAAGCCACTGCAGGAGGGCCGCTCTGGAGTCTGCCCCCGTCCCACCCTCCAGGGAAGGGTTGAGCCTTCAAGTACCATCGTGTTCGCTCAGATGTGTGTGTACGTGTGTCCATAGTACCCATGTGTACATAGCTGGGAAACTCCCTGAAACTACGTTGCGTTTGTTTGTTTATTTATTTAATTTTTAAAAAAGATTTTATTAATTTATTTGAGAGAGAGAGAGAGCACAAGCAGGGCAAAGGAGCAGAAGGAGAGGGGGAAGCAGGCTCCCTGCTGAGCAGGAAGCCCGATGTGGGGCTCGAACCCAGGACCCCCAGGATCATGCCCTGAGCCAAAGGCAGCCGCTTCACCAACTGAGCCCCCCAGGCGCCCCAAAACTACTTTGTGTTTAAAGTGTCCCTAAAGGAATAGCATCTTTCTTTCATTAAGACACAAGTTTTTGTGTGTGTTGTTTCCAAGACATGGCATCAGGGCTGGCCTGCACAGCCATGCCTCCAGCCGGACCTCCCTCCAGGGCCCCCGCGCGTCTAACAGACATCTCCAACCCAAACGGCCAGCCAGACTCCGCTCCTCTGTTGCCCTGCCTGCTACACCCCAAACTCTCCCTCGGCCCCACAGGCAAAGTCTCAGCACGTCCTAATTCTTCGCGGCCACCCCTCTCTTGTCTCAGGCCTGAACTGCTCACTGGTCAGCAGATTCCCCTTTGAGGGGCGCCTGGGGGGCTCAGTTGGTGAAGCGTCTGCCTTCGGCTCAGGTCATGATCCCGGGGTCCTGGGCCCGAGCCCCGATTCAGGCTCCCTGCTCAGTGGGGAGTCTGCTTCTCCCTCTGCCTCCCCCTACTTGTGCTCACGCTCTCTCTTTCAAATAAATAAATAAAACCTTTAAAAAAAAAAAAACCCTTTGAGTCCCCACAGCGCTGTCCACTCAACAGCCATGGGCTGGGAGCCCGAACAGGGCCAGGCCTCTGTCACATGAAAACTCCCAACAGCTTCTCCACAGGCCCACGGAACCCCGTTAGCACCTGGGGCCCCACCCCCGCCCTCCGGCAGGCTGCTCTGGAAGCTCGTCCCCATTGTCCCCAGGCCAGGCCCCTGCTCAGTGTCCCTCCACCTAACAGTGTGTAGGACATGCTTCTGTCTCGTCCCTCTGTGGGACCCCAGGGCCAGCCGAGGCTGCGTCCCAGCGGCGTCCGCACGTGCCGAGCAAACGGACAGATGCGGCACACCTGGCGGGCTGGCCGGGTGCCCGCCTGAAAGCCGCACATGCAGAGGGGTCTGGGCACTGGTCCCCAGTCCGCAGGGCCCGGCGGCCCCTGGATGAAAGCTGTGGGAGGCACAGGCCTCTGCCTTCAGGTCACGCCTCGGAGGCCATCCAAGGGTCTGGGGGCAGGACCCGGAGCCCCGTGTCTGCACAGCCCGTCCCCCCCCGGCCCTGCCCCCTCCCCGCCCAAGTCCCCACGTACCAGGAACAGCCGCACCAGCAGCACCAGCACAAGCAGCAGGGGTTGCGGCTGGGGGCAGCCGGGGGGGCCGCGCCATCACTGGACATCGAGGGGGGCTGGTCTGCCTCCTCCGGCCCTACGTGCTGGCGACATGCGGGCTTCCTCAGCTCCGGGCCCACACACCTCCTCCCTGACTCCCCCGGGTGGCCGCCCCCCGCCCGGCCTCCCAGGCGCTTGAGGGTCTCCCCACTCCTCGCCGCCCCGCTCCCGTTCCCACAAGGGGGGGCAGAGGCAGGGGCGGAGGCGGCGCACCTGCTTCTCAGTCTCATGCGGGGTGGGCATGGGTGGGAGGAGGAGGTCGCCCGGGCTCCGTGGTGCCGGCTCCGGGACCCTCACCACAGCCTGGGAGTCTGAGAAGAGAGGCGGAGGTTCTCACTGAGGACCTGGGACCGCAGCCTCTACTCGTCCCCTGGAAGGGGTCCCGAGGGTCTCTCCCTCCTTCCGAGAGCCCTGGGGGCTTGCTCCCCTGCCCCCCACTCTGTTCAGGCTCCTACCTCCGCCCCAGCCTACACCAGCACCGTGAGCAGGGACAAGGTCAGTGAGGAGGGGGCCCCAGACGAGATCGCCACGGGAGGTTCCGGGACACCCCCATTTGCTCAGTCCCTGGGAAGCCGGAAGTCTGGGTTCCTCTTTCTTGGTTTCCGGCTCCTGGCCCCTCCCAAGGGGGCCGGGGGCCCCAAGAGTCTGGGGCTATCAGGTTAATGCGTAAGGGTGGTGGCCGGACATTTAGACCACCGCCCCCCCGGCTCCCTCCATTCTGGGTTTTCTGCAGCGGGTTTGGGGAGGAGGGTTGCTCCCCACCAGGAGTCCAGACCTGCGGGCCAGAGGATTCCTGCCTGCCTGCAGCTCACTAGGCCTGCAGCGTGGAGGGGAGTGGGCCAGAACTTTCTGAGGGTGTGAGAAATGCAGCAGGGCGCGGGGGGAGGAGGGCCATGAGCCTCCTAGGGACCCAGGACGCCTAGGTCCTAGACCCTGCCTCCAGCACCCCAACCCCCAGCTGGTACCTTACCACACCCAGGGTCTCCCAGACTCCTCACCAGGCTGTGGAAAGCAACGCGACCTGGGGCGCCAGTGGCGGAGGGGCATGGGGGGTAGCAATGGGTTGGGGTGTGCTGCTCCCGGGGTCATAGATGTGGGATCGCTGGAGAGGGTGAGGGTCAGCATTCTTTTCAGGAATCCGTACCCATGTTTCAGGGTGGACGGATGCAGGGCGCCCTGGGCCCTGGAGCTCCAAGACAGGGTGAGGAGAGTCCCCGCCACGGCGGGGGGTGGGGGGGTGGGGGGGCGGGAATCAATGCCCTGGGGGCAGTTTTGAATGCTTTCCCACCACGGCCCCCTGCCTGCACCCACCTTGCCTAGGTGAGGACCCGCAGGGCCTGGGGTGCGCCCCTGCCTGGCTCCCAAGGACCTTCCTGAGCCATCCGGTCCTGCCCCTCACTCCCATCTTGGCGCCGGGAGGCTCATGACTTGGCTTTCACTTTATTTTCTCATGTCATTACCACCCTCCCTGCTGCCCCACCCCTCAGCTTGTGGGCCTGCAAACCCCATTTGGGCCACGTTGGCCCACTGGGCTCTCCCAGGGTAGGAGGGAAGGGGGGAGCTCAGGCCGGGCAGGCCCCGGAGCAGGGATGCCGGGACCGCGTGCACACGGGAGCACCCCTGCCTCCAGGGCCTGGGCGCGCGACGGGTAGAGCGTAGGGTCCTCTGGGGCTGAGGCCCCTGACCGGCTACCTGGCTTCCCCTGAGATCCTGGGGGAGGGGACCCTCAAGCTAGGTCCCAGAGGCTCCGGGCAGGCAGATGGGGAAGCGGCAGCTCACAGCTTGCCTTCCCCTCGGGGGTCAAGCTTCTAGGGAAAGGAAGGGGTGTGGCAACCTCTGAGGTCTGGTAGCCAGGCAGAAAACTGCTCTTCCTCCTCTGCACTCGCACCCACTGTAGTGGGGGCAGGGCCTGTCCCCTCTCCCCTCCCGAGCACCCAAAGACTCAGCTCTGAATCAGAGGAGGGGCCCTGTCTGGGGAGGCAGAGCCCCGGGGGCCCCGGGGCTGGAGGCTGCATTTGGGGTCGGAGTCTTCTGTCCCAGGCGCGGCACCGGACGCGGCGCCCTGCGCCCCCCTCAGGGTGGCTGGGGTCACCTGTCCACCCGCTCGCTCCCGAGGTGCTACAGGGTCTGAACTGGGGTTTCTGCCCCCCATCCCTGCATTTGGGAGGGGACTTGTTCCCCTTTCCCAGCCCCTTAGGGTTTGGCCCCCAAGTCTGGGATGGGAGAGGCTGAACAGGCAGCAATCCTGGCCTCTGGGGACAGAGGTTCCCTTGGGAGCCGCTGCTACTCTGCTCCACAGAAGGAAAAAGAACGTCCCTGAGCCCGCCCAGTCCAAAAAAAGAAGAAGAAAATGTGACAATCCCAGAAAAAAATGCCATGCCCTTTGGGTGGAGGGCTGACGGAGGGGCTCCTTTCCCTGCTTCTGATGGTACTCAGTACCCTTGCTGTCTGCTGCCCCCCATTTGATTGGTGGGGGAGCCCCAGCCTGACTCCTCCAAGGCAGGCCAGGGCTTTCTAACCCTGGTGACCCTTGCCCCGACCCCACCTCTGCGGTGGTGGGGGCAACCTATTTCTCTCTTCCTCTTGCTGCTGGCAACGTCTGGCCTGGGAGAGCTTGTCTCCTTCTTCAGGGGCCCCTTCCTCCAGTCTCTGACGCCCCCACCCCTGTCTCAAGGAACTCACCCTGGCGCCCCACTCACCATCGACCCAAAGGCGAGGTGGGGGCGGGAGGGGCCAGGTTCCTTCCCTCTGGGCCCCACCCTGGCTGCCGAAGGGGCGTGCACCGCAGCAGCAGGGACTCGAGTCGACGGCAGGAGGTACTCCTGCGGCGTTCTGGAGGGAGGCCGGCGCCGGGAGCCCCCCGATCAGCTGGGGCGGGGGGCGCAGCGCCTCCCCTGCGCCTTGCAGGGTGAGTGGCTGCCAGATCCAAGGGGTGGGGGTGGGGGCGGACAGGGTGTCCCGCCTCGGCCCCTCCCCACCAGGCTGGGGGGGGGCGGGAGACGCGGAAACCTAGGTTCTTCCGGCCCCCCCCCCTTTGAGCAATCACTTCCCCAGGCTCTGAGCTGAAGAAAAAGGGGAACCGGGTTGCAGCGCCCCCTCCCCCACGCGCGGGGCACTGGCTCCAGTCCTGCCGCGGCCCAGGGTCCA
The DNA here is from genome assembly GCA_028534135.1 of Potos flavus. Taxonomy (NCBI): domain Eukaryota; kingdom Metazoa; phylum Chordata; class Mammalia; order Carnivora; family Procyonidae; genus Potos; species Potos flavus. The sequence continues at coordinate 121,586,286 of CM052885.1, forward strand.
CGTGGACCCCGCAGCTGGAGTCCTCGGGGTGCGGATCCAGGCGCCAGCTCGCGAGGCTCCCGCCCCGTACGGCCCCCGGGCCCCGGGCCGGGAGGGGCAGAGCCGCCGTCCTCGGCGCCGCGCGCGCGCGCGCACTCACCGGCCGCGCTCCCGAGCCGCTCGCGCCGCCGCCGCTGGCCCGCGCGCCCCGAGGTCCGGCTGGATCGTCGGGGAGGGGGCGCAGGGTGCAGTGCGCAGGCGCCTCGGCTGCACTTCCCCAAAGCGCGGGGCCGGGACTTCCTCGCGCGGGGAGGCGCCCGGCCCGCCCTGCCAGGCGCGCCCCGCCCCGCGCTCGGCTGGCCTCGTGCCCCTCCCGCCCCCTCCCCAGCGCCCCGCACATCTGGCGAGGCGCCCAGTCCCCACCATGGCCTAGGGTAGCCCGTGGAGATGAGGGGCTAATAATGGGGCCGCTGGACCCAGGGCGGCCTGAGCTGGCACTGTAATAGACCGGGGGTGTGGCCGTGTCCCCCGCTCCGTTCAGGGGGGCCAGTCCAGCTTTGCCATTCTTGTGGGCGTTCATGAGACTCTGGTCCAGGGTCTGGTCACAAGAGCCCTCAAGCCCCGGGGGTCCCTCCAGGCCCAGCCCTAAGCGTCTCTGCGACTGTGGGCTCTCGCCGGTAAAGTGGGGTTAGGCGGGTGCTGGCTCCGAGCTGGAGGGGGCTTCCCAAGGAAAGGGGGTCCGACGCGGCGGTGCTGGTGGGTGCTGGGCATGGGTTCTTACATCTGGAGTCACCGGCGTCCCCGCCCGTGGGGCCTGGCTGAGTCTCCCAACGCCTCTGGTTGCCCCACGATGTTAAAGTTTAAAAGCACGCCCTCCCTTTTGCCACGGCGCCCTGTCCCTTCTCTTTGGCTGACTCTCCCGATACTTTACGATGCGCTACAGTTGCCAGTCAGCTTTCTCATCCCAGCATGCTTCGGGCCAGTGGCCAGTGGCAGCGTGGCCGTGACCCTGCTCTGGAAGCGGTCTGCAGAGTGTCTGTGCCCCCCGGCCTTGGACCACGAGCATCTCCTGGCCCCGAGCAGGCCCTCGGCCCGGCGGGCTCCCGATGCCCGAGGACGGCTCACGAAATGCCTTCCAGTTGCACAAGTCGATATGCACACGTTTCTCAGAACTCTTCAAGATGGAAAGGGAAGTGGTTTTCCATGTGCTCCTCATTCGTTCAGCAATTATCTGGGTGTTCCCTGTGCCCCACGGTGGGCCCCAGCAGCGAGGAGACCCACCCGCCCTGGGGCAGACAAGAAACAGACTGGCAGACTGGGTCAGGGTCAGGAGGGCTAAGGAGGACCTCGGGGCCGAGGAGGGAGGCATCCCTCAGCAAAGGAGGGCGCTGGCAGAACGGCAGGGCAGGGGCCTTGGGAGAGGGGAGGCGAAGCTGGAGGACAGTGTGGGACAAGGTCAGAGAGGTGAGGGGGCCCCCGCAGGCTGGGTGCTGCCCGGCGGCGTGTGCCCGGCGGCCTTGGCCGGTGTGACCACAAGGCTGTGTGGCTGCCGAGCCGCCAGCCAGGCCGGAGCAGAGGCCAGAAGCCGGTGCAGCCAGGAGGCGGCTGCTTCTTGTTTAGCCTAGGTCACCGTCCCGAGAGGTAGGTCCCACAGAGCCAGGCCACAACTGTGTCCCGCTGCACAGCCGGGCCGCTCCCAGAGCCTGCCGTGGTGTCTCCGCCCACGTCCCGAGACATGTGTGGCCCAGCCGACGGGTGGGGGTGGGGGGGGCAGCTCAGCATTCTCCTCGGCCCACTCACGCCGTTCCCTACTCCCCTGCCCTCCCAGCGCTCCATACGCCGCACCTTCTGAGGCCACTCGCCTGTGTCCTCTGGCCGCTTGGGCCTGCGCTCCGTTCTCCGCGCCCCAGCCGTCCCGGGGGTCCTGCGTCTCCCCTGGTGAGTCTGTCTCTGCACAGAGCTTACCTGTCTTCCGTGGGGGGAACCCAGACGGGCTGGGCAGGGGCTCGTTGGAGGCCGTGCGGCAGGTGCGGTGGCTATGGGGTTCAACCCCAGGGCCCTCTGTCCAGGTCATGCGCATGAGCACAGCCCCAGGAAGCCAGCCCACCCGGCACAGTCCCCAGGACGCTGGGCCCTGGCCTGCAGGCTTCGCTCTCCCACAGCAGAAGCCTCCTCTGGGCCCCACAGAAATGTCCTCAGCCACCTGCCCCGGCCTCCTCTACAGACCCAGGGCCCCCCTCCCCGGTGTGGGGCTCAGAGGGCCCCCCATGTGTCAGCTCCGTGCCCGGCGCAGAGCTGCCCGCCGCCGCCCTCTGGCAGGCCTTCTCCGCAGGGCTCTGTGGGGTCGCCCGGGGCGAGGGGCCACACCCTTATGGAGCCCTCCCGGTGCTCACTCGCCATCCTGCGAGACCCTCAAGATCTCGATTTTAAAGATAAAGAAACGGAGACTCTGAGAAGTGATGGAATGAGATCTGCATTCACCGAACAGATGAAACGGTCCTAGGCGGTCAGTCCATCCCCAAGAGACAGAGGGCCGGGGTCCTCGGGAGTCAGGGCTGGCTGACGGACAGAATGCCTCCCTTTCCCTGGCCATTTGTCCTCAGCCCAGGCCCCCTTCTCTGCCCCTGTTCCTCCTTCCCCAGCTCTGCTCAACCACGGCCCTCCCCCCACAACTGCCACGCACTGCTCCCCCTTCCTCCTAGAGCTGCCCCAGACTGCAGCTCCACACCCGGGTCTCGGCCCGGACGGAGGCCAAGGGCAGCAACGGCACAGAAAGGGTGAAGGGTCAGGTGCAGGGGGAGAAGCGCTTCCTGGGGGCCACTCCGCAGCCTCCCTGGCACCCGTGGGGGGGGGCGTGTCTGAATCCTTTTGGCCCCCACCTCTGCAGCCGTCTAGGGACCAGGAGGGAAGAAAAGGGAGCCGTGGCCAAGTTCTAGGCTCACAGAGTGTGTGTCAGCGAGAAGAGTAAGTTCTCTATGGGAAGATCCGACCACAAAGTTGGGAGACTCTTCAGGGTTCAGAGGCTTTGCAGGGGGTGGGTTTGTCAGAACAGGCCTCGGGGGGCTGCCTTCCTGTGCATGTGTGTCTGTGCCTAAGGGGGGCAGGGCAGAGCAGGGAGCTCATTCAGGATGAAAAGGTGATTTTCTGTCTGGAGAAGTAGGGGCCTTCCTTTCCCTTTCCCAGTCTCCCCCAGTCTCGGTCCCCTGGAGGACCCCCGGGATGCAGCTGGCTCCAAAGGCCACCTTTGGCTTGTGCAGTCCCTCGTCCTGCCCAGAATGTCACCCTCCTCTCTGACCCCTGAAAGAATGACCTACAATGTGGGGTCCCACTTGGGCCCCACTTTCTCCCTGAGCACGCCCTTCACTGCTGGGGTTGGGACAGTCGCCCTGCTCAATTCTTACTCCTGTCCCCTCAGACGGGGTGGGGGGTGGGGTGTCAGAGACTCGCAGGGCACCAGGTTGCCTGATGGGGGCAGCGTGGGATTTGAGGGATTACCAGCGTCCTCTGTTTATCTGACACCTGCCCGTCCTTCTACTTTGTTGGAGGGGCCCCTGATCTATGTATCCAGATGTCCGTGACATCGGAGGCCGGGGAGGCCGCATCCACACTCTCCCCTTCCCTCCCGGGGACCCCGGAGAGAGGCAGCGTAACGACCAGGGGGCGCTTGGACAATGAGAACTTTATGTGGGAAGGTGGGGCGCGTTGGCACACTGTGGGGCGCCGGTCAACGTGGGAAGATGCTGCCATCGGTTTTCTCCTGTAGGATGGTCTCCACGCGCCGCCTCTGCGGGTGAGACGGGCTGGCGGCAGGTGTGCGGGGAGGACCGCGGGGACCCCCGGGCGGGGACCTCCCCCACCCCGCCGCCTCCCGGCCTCTGCGCACCTCCTGACGGTCCAGGGGGTCCGGGATCCGAGTGGGCTTCAGCAGCGGCGGCAGGAACAGCTCCAGCCGGATGGCGGCGCGCGCGGACTTCTGCTGCAGGATGAGGAGCGAGATCTCCTCCGCCTGCGGGTCGCGGGGTGCGGGGTGTTTCTGAGTCTACACCTTGTTCTGCCTTGCGGGGCGCCCGCGCCGGCCCCTCCCAACGTTTGATCCTCCCGCCGCTTTCCTCCGCGGACCGGGCCCGGTCTCCCCGCCCCGCCTGCCCCCCAGCCTTCCCGCCCGCGCACCCCGTCCTTCCGGGCCCCGAGCCTCACCCGCATGCGGATGTAGCGCAGCCGCAGCGCGCGGATCCGTCCTCGGGCCTCGGCGGCCTTGAGGACGCCGAGGAGCAGGTCCTGGCGCACCGCGGGCAGCTCGAGCGACTGCGTCCAGGCGCGCAGGTCGGGCATGCGGTACCCCAGCTCCACTGACTCGCGGGGGAAGATGGAGGCGGCCGCGCCCACGTCCTCCAGCAGGTCCCCGAAGAGCATGTGGCGGCGACGCTGCGGAGGGCGCATGGCCGCCAGCCCCTCCAGCGATAGGGTCCAACCCGGCGTGGGGGGCTCGGCCGCGGGCGGCCCCTTGGCGCGCTCCTCACGGGACCCCTTTCCGGCTGGCTCCCGCGGGCGCCTGCGCCCGGCCTCCTTCCCCGCCGGCGACGGCATCCTGGGCCCTGCCGAGGGAAGAGCGAGTCCCACTGGGCACCTGCCAGCCCCTCCGGCCTGGCGCCTCTCGATTCCCCGCAGCTGGCTTGAGGTTCCGCACCTCCAGCCTCTGCGCCTTTTTTTTTTTCTTTTTTTCTTTAAGATTTATTTATTTGAGGGGCCCCTGAGTGGCTCAGTGGGTTAAAGCCTCTGCCTTCGGCTCAGGTCATGATCTCAGGGTCCTGGGATCGAGCCCCGCATCGGGCTCTCTGCTCAGCGGGGAGCCTGTTTCCCCCTCTCTCTCTGCCTACTTGTGATCTCTCTGTCAAATAAAAAAAAAAAAAAAAAAAAAAAGATTTATTTATTTGAGAGAGAGAGCGCGCGCCCGAGCCGGGGCGGGGGGGGGCGGCGAGAGGCAGAGGGAGAGTCTTAAGCAGGTTCCCGCGCTGAGCGGGGAGCCCCACACCGATGCACTCACGACCTCAGCAGAAACCAATCAGCAGGAACCAAGAGTCGGTCGCTGAACCCACGGCACCCCCCAGGCGCCCCCAGACTCTGCACCTTTGGGCGAGCCTAGCGCACGTCCTACTTATCCTCGCCGTCAGGCAGACATTTCTGACTCACTTAGTTTCCGAAAGTTCCCTTCCTGCCCACGGGCTGCTTCTCGGTCCCCTGAGAAAACGCTGGGACCCCCGAGTTGGCCTCCGGCCCTACGCAGGAGTGGAGACCGTGTTAGACCCATCTGGGTGGGGCTTGGTGGACCCTTCCCCACAATTCTGGGACCCTTGATGTGCCCCAGGCCCCCATGTCTGTGGTTGCCGGTCTGTCAGCACACCACACCCCCCTGGAACCCCAGGGCTGCTCTAGTCGGGCCTTAGTGTTCGGGGTTGGAGACGGAGGGGGGTGGGCGGAGGAGACGTGTGTGTGCGTGTGAGTGTGTTCTTGTGTGGGTCCGTCGGTGTCTGTGGGAGCTCCCACATGTGTGCCAGGGAGTCTGAAAGCAGAACGGACAGCTGGCTTGCTGCCCGACGGGGGGGTGGGGGGGATGGGGGTGGGGACCCCTGGGGACCC